>WMHX01000044.1:376665-488824 GCA_013420875.1 Thelonectria rubi
CGACCAAGGCCAAGACGACAACGACGGCAAAGGCAACGTTGTCACGGCGGTCGCGAGGGGCCTCGAATCGACTATGAAGGGGTTTGTTTTCGTTTATTATGTCGGAGTTTCGGGGCGGGCGGATATAAGTGCTATGACAAGGAAGAGGGATATATTTGCGTTTCAAGGCACCTGAACGTTTACCAGACGTGCTCTCATATCTTTGATACCTTGTTCCCTCATGCGTCTTACTATTTGTGCAGTTCGCCTCCTATGTATTGTCTCAGCTGAACCTGTCAGGCTGGTGTCGCACCTAGGGGTATGGTTTTCCTTCGCGCCCCTAACAAAACCACTGAAGGATTCTTATTTTTTTTTAACATTAAGGAAACCTTCTGTCACCTTGGGTGACCAGATGGCAAGAATTCCTACCTAGTATCATCAATGCCATTGAAAGCGGTCAAGATGAAACGACGAGGGATTCTTGGGCTGTAATTAAGCCTACCCAGTTTCCTTGGTGAAAGCCTCTGTGAGGTGTACTTGAAACCGCTTTATAGCCTCCTGAAACCAAGGCTTGCATCGTGGCTGTCCGTAGGTCTTAACAGTTCAACAAGAGAATATCGCCGCAGCCAACATAGCCTTTCGCAAAGCTTGCTCAAAGCAAACAACCACTGCGTCTTTCCATTCCCTCAGCCTTTTTATACAAATCAGTTCCCGAAACACAATGGATCTTCCGAGACCATCCAAGCCTCCACCAAGCCGCCGAACTACCCCTCACCTCAGCTGCTCCCGACCCAGCAGCCCAACTGCGGCGAGGCAACCTCTCAGGCGGACGGCTGCCTGGAGCTGCAGGCAAACCAATAGTCGGTCGGTGCATGGTTGAAGCCCCCCCCCCNNCCCCCCCCCCTCCGGTGGAGTGTCCCGTGGCTTGTGTGCCTTCATATGTGCATACGTACCTCACTGCATTTCTTGGCGTGGCTGTAAGTGCGGCGACTTACAGGAGCAGGTCAGTTGTCCGGCCCTTTTTCTTCTTCCCGGGAGCCGACCTTGAACTCGAACCGCAACCGTAAGCACCTCCTTGAGAGATCGATAGCCAGAAAATCAGCCTCGCTGGGCTTTCAAACCAAAGACCTTGCCCGCCAAATTCGCGCTACCCGAGGCGAACTCGTTTTGTTTCGCATATACCCGGCGGAATGAGCGCCCTGACCGTTCACCATTGCTTCAAGGCGTACCAATTGCGCCCTGAAGTCGTCGAGCAATATCTCCAAAGAATATTTGAAGATTCTGAAATCGTAGTCGATGTGAGCAACCCGGCCACGGTCATGTCCCTCAGTCTCCCCCGACTGACCTTTTGCAGTCCAAGGGCGACTCGTTGAGTTTCTATCTAAATAGACAATTGACGGATGTATGTCGCATGCTCACTTGCTTTCTTGTTTTGTTCCCATTTCGCCATGTGGCTTGGGCTCAGGCACTGGGCAAGGCAGATTTTTGACTGACGATGGGCCAACCAGGCGGAACTGAAGAAGCTGAAGAGGGAATGCAAGCGCAGGAACACAAGGTAAGAGAAGGGCCACGGGGCCGGCGGCTGGCACTTTCGTACTGCATCAAGATACATACGTAGAGAAATGCCATGCTATTTCACGATTGCGCCGTCCCTTTGCCACTTGAAGCCCCCCCCCCCCCCCCCCCCCCCCCCCCCCCCCCCCCCCCCCCCCCGCGGGCGCTTACAGAGCCTCGCTGTGCCTTTTGGTACGAGAAAGGACCGAGGGCTCGACTCGCCCGGCCTTGGTGCGGGGGATGCTCGAGTACCCGAAATCAGCGAGCCCATTCCAGCCAGAGCCTCATTCTTTAAAGCCGCCCCGGGGTTGCTGCATGTCGGTGGGTTTCGCATGCAGCCATTCAAAGGAGGAGGGGGTTTGCGGATACGCTGTCAAGGCGGCCGGGACTGTGGCGAGGGAGACACGGCTTATGTGGCTGGGGTGGCTTTCATCAGGCGAGGTGAAATCAAAACAAAACTCGGAAGATTCTTCTTGATTTATAGTCGATAGTTTCGCTGTATGCTGGCCTGGTCAGAAGGTGAGCTTGGCCAGATCAGGAAACACTCCAACTCACTCAACATTCTCACATCTTTTAACGTCAAGCACCATGAATAGCCAAGTCTCAAACACCGGCAACAACCGGAGTGTTTCAAAGTACAATGCCTTTGCGGAAAGCCGACGCAACTCGGCCAGCTATCCCAGCAACCTGGTCTCCTCGCGCCATTCGAGGTCGGCCCGGGAGGCAATAGGCCAGAAGATGGGCGAAGAGGTCGAGGATGTGTTCAACAAGGACGATTCTTTCCTCAAATTCCTCGACGTACACACGAGCGGGCGGATTCCGAGTGGTTCCGACGCTTCACAAACGGGCGGCGCGCTCGAGATTCTTGAAGCCGGGGTGACTTCTCAAAACGAGCTTCGGAACCATCTTTGGACAGACTTCAAAGACCCAAACTTTAGATATGTGTAAGTTGTTCCGAAAAGCGTGGAATTCAACGAGACTAACGACGACCAGGTCGATAATGGCCTATTCGTCCAAAGAGCCGGCAAACTGCTCCCCCGAAATGTTCCAGGACCTCTGCTCGCACCACCAGGTCCCGCCCTCCTTTCTGGACTGCGTCTTCTCGTTCAAGGACACGCTGGAAGACTACGACTGCAGCCTGGCGTCCTTTTCCGACGAGAACACGCTCCTCGACCGCCCCGAACAGCTCCTGCTGCTCCCGGAACTCGGGCGGTCCGGGCGAGAGATCCGACACTCGTTTCTCCTGCGCTCGGTGGAACGGTCCGACTCGATGCCGGACAGGAACTTCAGCATTCGGCAGCTCGCCGTCTACCACTGCTTCGACGTGGTGACGGGCCGGACGACTTGGATCACGCTCAAGCAAAACGGGCTCGTCGAGGAGCGCATCGGCGAGCACATCAAGAGGCTGCAGGCGTCGAGGCCCAAGGCGCTCGAGAGCGTCTACGAGGCCTTTTCCGCCACTCTGGACGTGCACGCCATCATCTTGGAATGGTGCGACGAGAACTGGCGGTGGTTCGTCAACGAGATTGAAACCGTCAGCAGAAACAAGACCAAGAAGGCGCGCATCGTCGACGTCGACGACAAGCCGCCCATCAAGGCCCTCGCGGACCACGCGCGCAGGAACACGGGGAACTCCCAGCCGAGAGGCAACTTCCTCCAGGAAGCGAAGTCCTGGATCCCCCTGCGGGACTTGTGGAAGAAGAAGACGCGCGAGCCGGACGTCGAACAGGGGCAGCAGCAGCAGCAGCAGCAGCAACCGAGGGGGGCCGGCGGCGAGACGGACATGCTGGCGAGCTTGGACAGGAACCTGAAGCTCATGGAGAGGACGGACGAGTTCCGGCTGGGCGGGCTGCAGACGCTGCAGTGCCTCATGGAGCGCATCGAGGAGGCCATCTTGGTGCTGGAGCTCAACGGCAAGGTGGTGCAGAAGATGAGGGAGCACTACGGCGACCTCGCGGGGCGGTACCGCATCAAGGAGATGAAGGGGATCCGGAAGCGCTGCGGCAACGACTTGCTGCGCTTCTCGAACCGGATACGGGCCGTGCAAGACAACATGGCGATCCGAAAGGCGCAGCTGGAGTCGCGGCTCTCTCTCGTGCGGGAGGGCAAGACCATGGTACAGTCCCATCCCCCACGACGACGCAGCGAATGATTCGCACGCTAATCGGCTTCATCTTTGCAGTACGAAGCCATCAACCAGCACCGCGGCATCGAAGTCAACCGAATGTACGCCGAAGTGGCCCAGCAGTCGGCATACAACGTGCACGAACTCGCCATCAAGACGAAGCGGGAAACGTCGTCGATGCACATCATCACCATTGTGACGCTCATCTTCCTCCCCGGGACCTTTATCGCGGTACTTATCCTTGTTTACTATTGTTCCCACCTCCTCTTCTCTCCCTCCCTGTTTGCCCGCCTGTCGTCGTAGAGAGAGCGCTGATCGCGGGGGGGGGGGAGGGGTCGGGAAAAACAGTCCTTCTTCCAGAGCGGAATCATGCTGCTCGGAGACGACGACGACAAGACGAAGCCGAAGCTCAACATGGAGGCCTTCAAGCTCTTTACCAAGATATGCGCGCCTACCATGGCTATCATCATCTCGGGTTGGCTGGTGGTTTACTGCTGCATGGGCGGCAGAAGGGTGCGCAAACAGCGCAAAGACGACACCAAGATGCCATAGCAGGACACTTTTTAATCTTGTATTATAACTTGTTTTCTCTTCTTTAGATTCTTTGGCTAGTATAGAATCCTGCATGGTTTATTCATGAGATATAGAGCCACCCTTCTGGGGCATCCGAGACATTTACGGATACACCACACCACCAGCTGGAATGATCAAATCAATAGGCAGAATTGGCTGTTTTTTTGCACAGCCCCGAATGATGACAGATGACGGCAGGTTCCCCTCGTTGCCTCCCCAAATTGCCAATCATACGACCTGGTTCTCGGCTGCCTCGCAGCGGCTGGCTTGGGCGATTGAGGGGGCGCGGCTGAGGCTTTCCGCCAGGGAACATGCAACCCGTTGGGCACATGACTCCCACTGTTCGCCTTGCCTTGGCCATACAGAGAGACATGAGTCCACTCCAGCCCATCCCACGTCTCCCTCTGCCGTGGCATAAGCGCCGGTGGCTGCATGAGATATGCAGTGAGGAGGGGGCCTGCTCCGTTGAGGCCTCGTTGGCACTGTCTACAGTACGAATAGGCACATGATCCGAAGGCAGACTCGAGCAGAATGCAAACCACTCGTCCCTCTGACTTGCGTGAGGCCCGAGTATTTAAACCAGTCACACCAAAAAAACAAAACGCACCCCCTCTCCTCTCCCCCCATCAGCCAGTCAAGGGACTCGACTCTCCTGCAATGGCCTCCAACGAGGTGACGCCCAGCCGGCTGCCGGCCGTGACCCCGCCTCTCTACCACCATGCCGACTTCAGCAACTTTTTCGACGACGCGAGCCGCAACGGCGGCCTCTTTGGCTACAACGGAATAGACACCGACCCGGTCCCCTTCGTCGAGCGGGAGAAGCTCGCCCACTACTGGGAAGAGCGCGTCTGGGACGACTCGTCGCTTCGAGAACGCGCCAAGGTGCCCAACGAGCGGACCATGAAGCACTCCTGGGCCATCTTCTCCATCCTCGTCTACATCGGCATGCCCGAGTACATCAACGACTTCATACAACGCGGCATCACCGATGACGACCTCCCCCTGCAACCCCAAGTCACCCTCGACTCGAGCCTACCTGCAGAGTCGATGCTCAAAGAGTTTCGCAACGTCCAGTGGAGGTTCTGCCCCTTGCAGTTTGACGCGGGGAAACACATGTACTTCAGGAAGATGGATCCGGAGCAGATCCTCCCCATTAAGAAGATGGAGGGGTTGAGGGAGTCTACTCACTCCGATATGAAGACCAAAGTCTCCAAGGTGACCTTCCACGATGGGTATTCAACCCTCAGTGCCAATGTTTGTCCCCCCATGTTACCTTCCTTCCTTAACCCTTGAGTGTCTCACACTGACTTCGTCGTGGCAGAACACGGTCGTGTTCAAGGAGTACCGCATCGAAGGCGACGAATCGAACCGCAAGTCGTGGCAGAACGAAGTCAAAACCTTCACGTCAATCAACTCGCACGACAACATAGTCAGGTACCTCGGCTCCTTTGAGCAGGCCGGCCGCGGCGTCGTCATTCTCGAGCACGCCAACGGCGGGAGCCTCGACGACCTCTTCCAGCGCCAGGATAGGCCGGGGAGCCTCCAAGAGGTGCAGGCCTTTTGGAGAGCCCTGGCGCGGCTGTGTCTGGGCATTTGCGACCTCCATCACATCCGCGGCACATCCACTCACCAGGTGGGATGGTAAGTCAGGGAGGGGCACTTGATGCCGATGCAAGTCTCTCGGGACATGGCGGAAAACTAATGCGTATTTTTTCCCCCAGTGCCCACCGCGACATCAAGCCCAGCAACATCCTGGTCTTCTACGACGAGACCGCCGACTCGCAGACAGAGACCGACACAGAAGCCTACACGGGACCATACACGCTCAAGCTGGCCGACTTCAACGTGTCGAGGGGCGCTCAGGTCATGTCTCCGACCGGAACCAGCGCGCAAGACAACGACGGCGACCGCAAGTACCGTGAGTCTCCCCCCCCCCCCCCCCCCCCCCCCCCCCCCCCCCCCCCCCCCCCCCNNGCTCCCCCCCCCCCCCCCCCCCTTTGCCTCCATTACCATGTCAAGCTGGGCTAACCCAAATTCCCCGTCAGGCCCACCAGAGGCTTCGGGAGTTCACATTCACGAAGAGTCGCAGTGGAAAGACCTGGGCCTCAACAACGACATCTGGTCCTTTGGCTGCGTGCTGAGCGAGGCCGCCGTCTGGCTCGGCAACGGACGCAGGAGCCTCGACGAGTACGCAAAGCAACGCCGACTCGAACACAGGCCCATGGCCCAGTTCAGCAAGAGCGGCTACGAGAACTGCTTTCACGACGGCGACAAGGCCCTCGAGTGCGTCCGCGAGGCGCACGACAAGGCCATCGCGCGGCTCCCGTCGTACGACGTCCTGACGCCCAAGATCTGCGAGGTCATCCAGGACTGGATCCTCATCAAAGGTTCCGCGCGGCTCCACGCCAACCAAGTGTACGACCGTCTCGAAGGGCTGCTGAAGGCATCGGAACAAAGGCCGCCCGCACCAGCCTTCAGAATCAGCCATGTCGACAATGGTGCTGCACGCGAGCCCGCGGATGCGTCTACGGGGACCACGGCGGCGGCTCTTCGCCGAAGGGGCAGTGACACTGGCACAAGGCCCGACCCGAACCCGCTGCAGGAGAAGCAGCAGCGGCGCCATACCGTCCTGGATACAGCAAGGTTGGCGTCGCAGGCGGCCCAAGGCATGTCGACTGCCCCGAGCCAACCCAACTCTCCGAGACCTTCCGACGACGGATCACGCCGTCAGTTGCTGCCAGAGGAGGTAACTGTCCAAGAAGCCATTGCCTACCAGGCGAGGAGAGGCAAGCGGGAGGAGATTCCCGGCTACGGGGAGTTCTGCGAGGACATTGGGAAGCGCCACTTTATCCTGTTCGTTGACGAATCTCCTACAATGAACCGCCACAGGCCACGCGTTATTGACACGGTAAGGGCCTTTACATGGTTGCTCGAGGACCTTGAGAGGGACCGCATCGAGGTACGCTTCTCGTCGAGCCCGTCGCAGCCGCACTTTCACAAGCCGCCCCATCCAAATCCACTGCTCGGGCTGAGGAACTGGCGCAACACGAGAAAGGGCCTCGTGGACGTCGTCGAGCACGTCGAGAAGCGCCTCCAGGAGCGCCCCGACAGCAGGAAGCGCCGTCAGTGCAACATGGAGAAGTGCCTCAACACCCTCTTTGACGATGACAAGGTGGTCCGCCGCCGATACCCGACGAGCGTTTACGTGCTCACCGACGGCACCTGGGAGGGCTTTCAGTCTCTAGGCGGCAAGGTTGATGGCAGCATCAACAGACTCGTGGCCAAGATGAAGAAGCGAGACGTGGCGCGGTCGGATTTCTGCATCCAGTTCGTGCGTTACGGCGACAACGAGAAGGCCACGGAGCGACTGACCTATCTGGACGACATGGCAAAGGACGGGGAGGGCGGCGCCGAGGACATTGTTGACCACAAGTGCCACACGAGCAAAATCTGGCCCATGTTGATCGGTGCCGTGAGCGACAAGGACGACAATGTGGTCGCCTCTGACTGTCGCATTGGCGGTCGGGGAGGCGAGGACAGGGAGGATACCGACAATGGAGACGACGGGAGCACTTTTCGGAAAGGGAGCTCTTTTGTTTGAATAGTGAGTATATATACTTGTGTTTGGTGCGAGCAGAGGCGGTTTGACTTCTTCCAGTTATGAGATACCAGGAAATTGACATTTTGGTGTTTAGGGTGGATAGATACATCTAAAATGCCCTTCAACGTGGGCTTTTCTTCTGTACAAACAATAATTAGTACCTAGAGGTAGATAAACGAGTCCTCTACGTTGCCTCCCCCGATGACTTGAAACCTTGGCCGATCCGAGGTATTAAAGGCCGAGAAGCCCTCCCCGCTCACCACGCCCGGTGCGATACCCAAGGGTCGTAGGTCCTCGAAGCGGCGGAACAGCGTCCCCAGCGCCACGTACAACTCGCACCGGGCGAGGTCGCGGTCGCGGCAGAAGGGGACGAGACACCGTTCGCGCTCGAGGGACGTCGTCGGGTCCGTCCAGCGGGTTGGGTCGAAGACGGCCGGGGTGGGGAAGGCGGAGGGGTTGCGGTGCATCATCCAGGAGGACATGCTGACCATGGTCTGCGGGGAGGTTAGATGGCGTGGCTTTGCGGGCGGCAGGGGACGTACGTCTTTGGGGAGGTAGTGGCCTTCCATCTCGATGCCGCTTTCAGGGACGACGCGAGAGAGACGGCTGGGGAAAGCGTGCGAGAGCCTGACATCAGGAGTAAGCCGCAGTCCGGTTTCGGCCCATCACAGGATGACGCCTCCTTACCTCTGGCCTTCTTTGACGATGCCGGTTAGATACGGCGACTTCTCCAACTCGGTGAAGCTCAGCTCGGCAGTGGGATCGGGGAACGCTTCCCGCAGCTCCATGATGAGGCGTCCGTATATCACAGGGTTAGTCACGACGTGGAAGGCGGCTATGGTCATGGCATTTCCGGTCGTGTTGGCGGCGGCCGTGGTCATGAAGAAGGTCTCGTCAAGGATGTCATCTACGGTGGGCACGACGCCATCTTCGTAGGCGTTGGGGTCGAGCAGCTGGTGAAAGATGGTGAGGCGGTTGGGCTTTGCGCCTTGGTTGATGCGGTGCTGGACGAACTGGACATGGTCTCTCACTCTCTGGGAGAAGCAATTAGTACAAGCCTCGCACATGTCCATTCAGCATTAGTGCCGACGTACAGTCTGGTAGCGCAAAAAACCGGCTACGGGAGGGCTTATCCTCCTCGCGATGCATTCCGGCAGCCTCTGTATCGGGTCTTTCCAAGAAGGAAACGCCTGGAAGGTAAAGAGCAGGGGAGCAGATTCGCGCACCATATTACTGAACCACTCCCCGAGATCATCGGCATCCAGCTGATCCCAGCACTCGTCAAACACATAGTCGGATATGACATCGAGACTGATGGCCCGAAACGTAGCGTGCAGGTTGGACGGCTGGCCCGCGGTGCGATCGGCGCTCACGCGGCGACACAGCTTATCGACCTTTGACTGCACGAGGCCTTCGAGCTCGAGTACTCTGCGGCGCGAAAAGAAGGGATCCAGCGCGCCGTCGACACCGAGGCCGCCAGAGAAGTCGCTCTCAGCGCCGTAGACGGCGTCGTAGTGCTTCGGGTCGCTGAGGTGCACCTCGTCGGGCGCGATGCGCACAATCGGGCCTGTCTCAATCGCCTCTCATTAGCCATTGCGTCGCGCCGCTTCGAAACAGGGTCACGCTTTCACGCACCGTAGACGCCGTGCAACCGCTCAATCTCTTTGTATAGCTGCCCTTCGAGGGGGACGTTGTAGAACCACGCATACAGCCTCGTCACGGCCGGCAGAAACGGCCCCGGAACGTTGGCCAGAGGGTGGAAGAAGCGCCGGTAGGCGACTTTTGCGACGATGCAGAGGGCGCCGCCGCCAAAGACGGCCACGCGCCACCATTTGCGCGCCAGAGGGAGTGACAAGGCGAAGCTGGCGCTCGCGGATGAAGTCGAGGTTGCGCTCACGAGGGCGAGGACGGCCATGGCAAGAGAGCGATGGCGGGGAGGGACACGGCAGGGAGGACACAGGCCAGCAGAGGACCATGAGGATGACGTGGGAAAGGAACGAGTGGGCAGATGCGAAGATGCAAAGATGCGAACGGGCGAGGGTTGGTCTGGTCGCCATGCATAATGAGGCCATGACCCAGAGTGGCATCATGCATGCAGCTGCACGAGCGTTCCTTCCCTCGAGATGCGCATCTGGCAGCTGTGACGACATTTGTCACCTGACAAGGATACTCTTGCTGTAGCTGTAACCATGAGAGCAAGATGCTCCCCTCCCACGGGACATCGATCTTCGACAGGGAGTCTAATTAAAGCACCTGTTCATGGATCGGTTCGATAAAGTAGGTAATTAATCGTGCGGGAGGCCCGCTGGTTTAATATGGAGTCATGAGAGTGTTACTGTCGGACCGACCGGGAGGTCGGGCCCGGCCGTCACGTGTTTCTGAATATATATGAAGGAATCCCTGCACTTTAGAATAGAGATGCAATGAAGATGGAATACATATATACACACACATTAATGAGATCGCGCTCTTGACCTTATATACTTGATCAATTGAATAGCCTCATAATGGCTTATTTAATAACTCTTAATTCTGCCTATTTTGACCCCCTAATTCGAAATATAATAACTATCCTATAATATCTAATAATTAAAAGTCTTATATTCTTATTTAATTAAATTAATTAAAATAAAGAAAAAAAAAATTATAATAATATTAAATCTATTAAATAAATAATAAAAGCTATTAATAATTTCCCTAATAATATCCTTAATTAACCTTAAAAATAAAATAAAGATTAAACTTATTAGAACTATAAATTAGAATGCCTAAAGCTTACTTTTTAAGTCTTAAGCATAAAATGCCTATATTTAGGACATTATAGCTCTATTAGTATGATCTCCTGCTCGGATTAGCAGCCTAGAGGCAACTGCCTCTAGGGATAAGGATTAGGCCTTTCTTATAAAGCCTAAGAGGCCTCCTCCTCCTACTACTAATATACCTTTAGCCACTAAGAAATACTACCTCTAGCTTTATAATATTAACTTTTATACCTTTTTAGTAAAAGCTTAAGCAATTTAGGAGCTTAAGATATAGATTTAAGCTATAATTAATAATCCCTTAAGGTAAATAAATTGCCTCTCTTATAAAGACCTAAAAGTATAATATAATAATCTTAAGGAGTTAATTAGGGCTAATTTATAGCTAGTTTATAGGCAAGTTATTCTTATTTATTAAGAGTTTATAAATATAAGGGTAAAATTAATAAAATACTAAATTGCTTAGATCTCTACCTTTAAGGTTATAATGATCCAATTCTAGGCAATAAAGGTCCTTAATGCCCTAGATCTTATTAGCTAATTTACCTCCTTAAAGTAAGCTATTTACCCCCTTTTATAGCTAAAGATAGATATTATAAAGATCCTATTTAGGGAGAAGCTTAAAAAGGGCACCCTTACTTTCTGGGAGGTTACTAACTCTCTGCGCTTTAAGATTAAGATTACTAAAGGTCTTAAGCTATAAGGAAGAGTAAAATGCATTAATGCCTTCCTAGTAGGCAAGGAGGAACTAAATTATATTAAAGAAGACCTTAATATAATATTATAACCTCTTAAAAAGAAGAGAAAGAATAATAGAAAAAAGAAGGTAGCTATATAGAAAGAAGGCCCCTTTAATCTAGCTCTTACTATAATAGCTCCCCCTATAGCCTAATTAGGGTTGGCCTTATTAGGGAGGGCCTACTTAGTCTATAAGGCAATAATATATTATTTTATAGGCTATTAATATGCTCTCCCTAATAGGGCTCTTACTAGCTTTATTAAGAATCTAGAATATTATACTCTAGTTAATAAGAACCTTAAGAATAAGTGCCTTATTAATAAGGTAATTAAATAGATTAAATAGCTTAAAGTTAGGAAATAATTATTTTAAAGAGTTAAAAATGCTTATATTATATTAATAGTAATAAGAGTAGTATTTTTAAGCTTTTTATACCCCCTAAAGAAATTAATAATTCTTAATTTTAAAGTAATTATTTATATTTTTAATAATAGGAAATATTTTAAAGATTTTATTAAAGCCTCTAAAAATAATTATATTTTTATTAAAAGTTAGAGGCTTTTAGTTTTAAGCTATAATACTATTTAATTAAAGCTAAATTATTTATTAAGCTTAACCTCTAAATACCTTATTTTATATAATATAGCCTATTACTATAACTTTATTTATAATATTATTTCCTTATAGTGCCTTTATTAATTAGGAATATAGTAAGATATAAGCTTAGGAAGTTATTGCTTTTATATTAAGCTTAATAGGCCTTTATATTACCTTCTGGATTAATATAATTAATTTATTTTTAAAGATATATTGCTTTAAGAGGTAGTTTTTAAGGCTTATAATTATATATTATAGATAAAGATAAGTAAAACTATTATAGATTATTAGTATTTTTACTTAGGGTATTTAGAATTAGAAGCTCTTATTTGCTTTATTAATTTAATTATTAGAGTAAAAATAAAAGGATTAAATACTATTTAGTATAATAATTGCACTATAAATAAGGCAATATATAAAATCTTATATATTCTATAAGTTTATAATAAGGGGCTAGGGCTATATATTATAATAGATTTTATATATATTACTAAAAATAAGGAGGGCTTTAATAGCTTAATACTGCTTATAGATTGCTAATTAGGCTATATTTAGGGTTATTATTTTAGAGATTATTTAATAAGCACCCTAAAATATGCCTTCTTGCTATTTCTAGCCTCCCTAAATTGCTAATATAGCCTTAAGCCTTATATTTTTAAATATAACCTTAAGATTAAGATAATAAAGCCTATTATAGGCTTAATACTTAAGGACTTAAGGATCCTTATTAAACTATTAGCTCTAAATATTTAGGTATAGAATAATAGTATTAAGAGGTCTAGGGGGGTTATTAAGATTAAGGCTTAAGCAATAAGAAGAGGTTCTTACCTCCCTAAAGGCCTCTAATAAGAAATCTTTAAGGCTATAATTTATTTTTATAATTAAATGCCTAAATACCTTTATAATTAAAAGACCCCTTATAATTAATTTTATATATATATTATATATTAAGCCAGTATTATTTTAATTAATAAGAAGCTGCCTTAGGGTTACCTCTACATTTATAATTATAAGGCCTTTATAATAATCCAAGAGGTATAATTAAAGATAAATTATTTATATAAGCTCGATCTAAAGGCCTTTATTAACTACCTTATTAAATACTAATTAATTAATATCTATAGAATTTAAAACTTACTAATTAATAAGGTTATTTCCTTAAGAGATATTACTTTTAATAAAGATAAGGTTTTCTTTAAATTAATTAAATACCTTAAGGATAATTTCCTTTAGATTATTAGGTTAGAGATTATAGCCCTCCTTAATAAAATTAAGGAAAACTTAGGGCTAGTGCTAAATAACTTAGAATTAAATAGTAATATTAATATTTTAATTAATAATAATATTTATAATGCATTTAGCCTAGCTAATAATAAACCTAATTTTAATAAAGCTAATAGGGAGTTTAAGGCCTTTTTTAATAAAAAAGATGCCCTAAATAACCTAGAAATTAAATATTTAATACCCTAAAAATTATTAATAATAGGGCTATTTATACTATATATTAATAGCAATAGGGGCATAATACCTATACTGCTATTAGGGGCAGAAGACTCTAATAGTTAGAAGAGAGAGAATTTAGGGTTTTAATAGGCAGCTTTCCTAGCTAGATAATTAAGCGCTCCCTTAGGCCTATATTAAGGCTAGGTAATTAATCGGTCTAAGCTATAGTGCCTATTAAAGCAATTACTATACTAACCTACCCCTAAGGAATATATATATTGCAAAGACCTCCTACTGCCTCCTAAATATAGTAAGGAGAAGTATTCTTACCCCCTTAAACCCCTATTTAAGAAGGCTAAAGATAATCACTTATAGAGTTATAAGGAGATAAATTCTTAGTTTAAGGTTATAAAGGAAAAGGCATAAAATAATTAAATCCTTAATTGCATATAAATTTATACTTATAAATATAATAAATATAATTATTTTATTAAATATAAAGCTTATTTAATTATATATAATAATTAATAATTAATTAGCTTAATAAAAGAGATATATGCCTTAATCTTAGCTAGAAGGTTATTTTAGATACTAATAGTAATAGCTATATATTTTAATTTAAAGCTTATATAATTTAATGCTATTAATGCTTTTATAAATACCCCTTTAGATTAGAATATTTTTATAAAGATACCCCCTAATAGGTATAAATATAATACTATTTTACTACTTAAAAAAGCACTATATAGCCTCTGCAAGTTGCCCTTATTATAGCAGAAAGAACTTAATAGTACGCTTAAGGAGCTTAGCTTCTATATAATCCCTTATAAGCCCTACTATATAAAGCTTAATAGGATTCTACTTTTTTATTATATAAATAACTTAATTCTTGCCTTTTAGAAGGAAAAATAAGGCATTATTAATTAAGTAATTAAGGAGATCTAATTATAATATATCCTAATTAGAGGCAATAACCTCTAGTAATTCTTAAGGGTTAAAGTAATTTAGGATTATAAGAAATAATTTATTTAGCTCTTTTAATCTTAATATAGCTTAAAAATTACTAATTTAATTATTTATTTAAATATTAGGACTTTATTATTAACCCTAATAATAAAAATAAAGCTTTTACCTTATAATAGGCAAGCTAAGACCTATAAAATTAAGAGCTTTTAGTAAAAAATTAGCTTAATTCTTTATATTATTATAATTATAAGACTTAATATTATTTTTGCAACTTCCTAATTTGCCTAATTTAATTAAAACCTTAGGCCTAAATATTATAAAGCTGCAAATTATATACTATTATACCTTAAGAAAATATATGCCCTTACCCTCTAGTTTAATAATAATAATAACCTCTTAATAGTTAGTAATACCTCCTTTATTAATAATTCCCTTAATTAAAAGAGCTTTTAGGCTTATATAATATAATTATTTAAAGGAATTATTAGCTAATAAGTAAGTAAGCAGGCTATAGTAATAACTTTAATTATAGAATCTAAGCTATTAATACTATTATAAGCATTAAAAGAGGCTATATTTATTAATTATTTGCTTATTAAGCTTAAGATTAATATTCCTAATTATAGAAAAGTAATTATTTAATATAATAATTAATAAATAATTAAGCTTATAAATAAGGAGATTAGCCTCCTAAATATATAGCTTTATTATATTAATATTTATAATTATTAATTATATTAAAAAGCTAAAAAAGGAGTAATTAAGGTTATTTATATATTAATAAGCAAAATACTTATTAATAAGCTTATTAAAGTATTATTTATAGCCACTTTTGCTAAATTTATTAAATAGCTTAACCTTATTAATATTATATATATATTAAAAGGAAGGAAGGACCTTAATAACCTTATAGAGGCCTTAAAAAGCCTTATAATTTAATTTAAATATTAAAAATACCCCTTAATACTAAAGAAATTATAAAGAATCGCTTTATTTAAAGCTATAAGGGCTTTAATTGGGGGGGTATATTAAATTAATTAGGAGGTTAGGCCTAGCCATTATATATTTCTAAATATATATAAAGGAATCCCCACACTTTAGAATAGAGATACAATAAAGATAGAACATATATATATATATATATTAATGAGATCGCGCTCTTGACCTCATACACTTAATCAATTGAATAGCCTCATAATGGCTCATTTGACGACTCTCAATTCTGCCTATTTTGACCCCCTAACTCGGAACGCGATAACTATCCTGCGGTATCCGACAGTTACAGAATGTAATATTTATATATTATTATTTATAGTCTATGCATTAAACTGTTAAGAGATTATTACTAAGAAACCTTCCATCGTTATTTCTTCCCACCTCGTTATCTATGAGCTCTTTTACCTCCGTGCGGGCGGGGCCTGTCTATAAACTAGGCCAGAAAGTCCGTGGCCATTCACTCACTGCACAACATCTCTTGTGCACTCTTCCAAACCCCTCCGATATAGCAACATGATCCGTGACGATGAGAAATACTAGAATGGGAAACACGTCTTTTCGACTGGCATTTTAACATGGCATCTCGCCAATTGCTATATGCCAGAACTTCGTCGGCTGCACTGACTGGCATGTGTTCTTTCGAGGTGGCTCGCAGCGACAACCTTTCTCGCGCCTAGGTCTACTAAGAAGTGGTCCTCGAAAAGAAGCCATAAATTCCACTTTTGAAGCAGAATTGAAGTGATGATACTGAGTGACAGGTTGATTGCGACGCCACGCGCCTTTGGAGAAGGGAGATCTCATGACGTCCATCTATCGGGTGAAGAGTGATAAATACCAGGATGAAGAATGACATGAACCTTACAAGGTAGCTATTTTATTGTAGACCACCAATATGGAAGACAAGGGACTGGATGGACTAATGACTACAGCTCCAGGCTGCCTCGAATGAGACGCTTCCATCCGTCGCACATGTTAAATCGGCATCGTCGACCCGGATGTAACATTGCCAAAGAAAATTCCATGCCAGACTATCCGTAAAAGAAACGTATTTCGGACCGTCGCAAGCCACACGGCCTACCTTAGGGTCCCCGAGGGAGGCTTGGCAATGGCCCAGCGGGTCAGCATTCTTTCAGCTCCGAGTCGAGATGGATGCATCGTGGCTTCAAATAACTTAAGCTTAATAAAAAAGCGTCATCGTTCGTACATGTCGTATTGCCCGTGACTATAAATACTAAGCCTGTCTGTTCGCAGTGTTGTAACCTACATCACACATCAGCAGCAGCACCCCATCGAGCCAAGATCCATCACCGCCTCACAATGACAGATGCCTCCCCCTCCTCCCAGGCCTGGGTCTTCTCCGACCGAGGCCTCCCCTGGAACACGCTCAGCCTCACGACGGTCCCCTCCCCGTCCCTCCCCCCTCCCCTCCCGCTCCCCCGCGACGTCCCCTCCCCCGAGGAGTGGCTCCTCGTGCGCACCGCCTTTGTCGGCCTCAACCCGGGCGCCATCTTCCAGATGACGCTCATCCCGGCCTTCCTCCGGCAGCCGACGTGCACGCCCGAGATGGACCTCTCGGGCACCGTCGTCGACGTGTGGCACCCGGACGGTTCTTCAGCGGCCACGCGCTTCAAAAAGGGCGACGGCGTGGCCGCCATGCTGCCCGCCGCGCACACGGTGCCCACCGGCTCCGGCGCCCTGGCCCAGCTCGTGCGCGTGCCGGCGCGCTACGCCGTGGCCAAGCCCGAGGGCGTGGCCCTGGGCGACGCCGCCGGGTGCCTGCTGCCGGCGCTGACGGCCTGGGAGCTCGTGCGGGCGTCGGGCGTCGGCGAGGGGGATCGCGTGCTGGTCAACGCGGCCAGCGGCGGCATCGGGACCATGGTGGTGCAGATGGTGCGCCGCGTCGTCGGGCCGGGCGGATACGTGGTGGGCATATGCAGCGGGAACAACGCCGACATGGTCAAGGGCTTGGGGGCTGACGAGGTGAGCATTGCCTAAATCACAAACTCTTCCCAAAAGACTAAGCATCCCCAGGTCATCGACTACACCCAGCACAAGTCCCTCCCCGCGCACCTCGCAAGCCTCTTCTCGCAGACGCCCTTCGCCGCCATCATCGACACGCTCGGCCACCAGTCCCTGTACCTCTCGTCCCCCTCGTACCTCGTCCCCTCGGGCCCTTACGCCTCGGTCGGCATCAAGCCGCCCACCTTCTTCGTGCCCGACTTCCTGCGCGCCGTGGTGCAGATGAAGCTCAACGAGTGGTGGCCGACGTCGCGCTGGCTGGGCGGCGTGGGCCGTCGCTGGGCCGCCGTCGCCGTCATGAGCCCGACGCTCGAGGATCGCCAGCGCGTCGTCGACATGTTGGCCCGGGGGGACATTCGCCTCGTCCGGGACAGCGTGTGGCCGTTTGAGCAGGCGAGGGAGGCCTACGAGAAGCTGGGCGGGCTGCATGCGCGGGGCAAGGTGCTGGTCAAGGTAGATTCGACTCTTGGGGATGACGAGTGACGCGAGCATCCAGCGTGAAGGATGCCGTGGTTCCAGTAACCATATTCCACTCTTATACTGTAATGTTAGTAATTCGTCCCCAGATATCCTCTGCAGGGCCAACGTGATCCAACCGGACATTGATTGTCTGCTATTGCTATTCCAAAAGTGATACTGGTACTCATTCCTGTAAGTTATAGTCGTAAATTCCCCTTCCAAGTCCCTCGTCCGCCAAGCGCCATCGCAGCCCAGAATTCCATCTCATACCCAGCATCCTCAAACGCACCGTGAATATTCCGAGACCGCCTGTAATCCCAAAACAACCAAAGACTCATCGCAGGCCGCGCTCAATAAGCCCGCCCAACCATGTCCGAATTGTCTCGTTCCTCTTCCGTGGGTGCAAATCGTGGCTGGTAGTCGTCGTGGCTCGCCCCTGGCTGTCTCCTAGACTCTCCGAGGCTCGCCCTTGGTGAAAACGAGCTCTCCGGGTCGTCGCCCGTGTGTCCCCCCTCTTGCTTCGGTCCATCGCCCTCCTTTTTGCCACCCTCGACATCCTCAACATTGTTATCAAAGAGCCCGTGCACCTTATTGTCCTTCTCGATGCGTTGCATCAAATCCTGGTCCGTGGGCCAGTATACACGTCGAATCGCCTGAACCACAAGCTCCATGACAACTAGTGTAATGAGTTCCAGCAAGACAACAGTCCACCACTGCAGGACATGGCCAAAGTTGTTGATGAATGCGTCCCGAACAATGTACGGGCCGAAGCTCACCGGGTAAACGCCCGAAAGAGCCAGCATCCATATGAACCATCCACCGACCGAAACGACGAACCCGGCAAAGGTGATGACTGTCTTGCTGTGTAACTCGAGGACCCTAATGTCGTTAGCACAATGCTCCGGTTGAAACCTTCAACCTCACTTACAAGAGCTTAAAGTTGATGAAAACGACCGCCACTGTGAAGCTCACCATGCCCATGGCAAACAAGCTCGTATCTTGGTCGAAGAGCGTGGATCGGAAGACAGCCCAGGTGAAGTACCAGATGACAAAGCTGCCAGCCGTTCCCATGATCAACCAACCGAGATATTGAATGTAGCTGAATCCCTTTCCCAGCTGGCCAAACGTGTACAGCTCAGGCACTGCCAGCAGCGTCTCGGCCGAGAGATCCCGGTCGAAGATACCGAGGAGGATCACGGGCAAAGAAGTAAAGGCGCTGTTAAAGACAGTCAAACTCCACGACTCGTACAGAGAAGTCCCCGAGTAGCCGTTTTGCGGTTGGAAGTGAGCCTGGACAAAGAAGAAGAGAATCTCCTTCCAGAATGTTGCCAGCACGTATTTTCCTGTCCTCAGGTAATTCCATCGACCATGAACAAGTAGCAGCTTCTGCAGGAAGCGAAACTGCGCGATCGAGTAATCCGAAATTCGTGATGCCTGGAGACCTTCGCGCCCGGAAATGCCAATGCCGACATGGGAAGCTTGGATCATGCCAATGTCGTTTGCGCCGTCGCCAATCGCCAATGTCATGCTCTTGGGCACGTATCTGCGAATGGCGTTGACGAGGTTGGCCTTTTGCGAAGGAGAAGCGCGACAGCAGATGACCGAGTCGACTCGGACGACGAGGTCGTAGAACAGGACCGCAACCTCTTCGTCCGCATCGACAGCCGCAAGCGTTTGCCCGTCAATGACGACGACGGTATGCGGAGACATGCCACGGGACACATCGTTGAGAGTCGTCGTGATGGTGTCGCGCAAGTTTCCGAGACTCGCATCGAGGACGAACACCTCCGAGTAGGGCTTGCAGACCTTGGCAGAGTGGCCAATGTTGATGGCCGTCTCGCGCTTGTCGCCCGTGAGCATCCAGACCTTGATATTTGCTCGTCGCAGCTTGTCGATCGTATCTGGGACTCCTTCTTGAAGCTTGTCTTCAATGGCAGTCGCACCAGCGAGGTCAAACTTTTGCTCAATCAGCTCGCCAGCTTCCTCGACGCGTTCTTGACGATCATCCAGACTTGTCTCCGCCTCTCTGTAGACCGCCTTCCATTGAGCATATGATTCCTCGTCAATGTAGCGATAGGCGTACAGGAGAGTTCGAAGACCTTCAGTCGCAAAGTCGTCAATGTGTTGGAAGCACTTTTCAAAGACGGCCCCTTCATTCGCGGCCAGCGACTCGTCGACCTTACCGTCAATCTCATCGAATGAGGGCATGTGCGCAGCCTGGGCAATGCTCTGTTTGGGACTCGCTGGGCTCGCCAGATCCATCGAGCCTCGAGGACTCCATGCATCTTGGGACGCTCTGGGAGATCGAGGAGAGGTGACAAATTGAGACGCAGACAGTCTGCTGAGTTCCGTAGACCTTCTCGCAAGACTGAATCGTAGGCTCTCGCGGCGGCTGGAAGTCTCGCCTCTCTTCTGGTTGAAACTGTTTCGCGGGCTTCCGGGGTTGCTCGAGGCCTGGGTGCTCATGCGCCGAATCATCTTGCCCTGCTCAAAGGTTCTCCGCACGCTCGCCCTCCGGCCAATGTCTTGTGCCTTTTGCTCGGCGAGCTGATTCATCCTGAGTCGAGACATGATGACGTTGTCGGCACCCTTGCAAAAGACGCAGATGCGGCCGTCGGGCATCCGAAGGATGATGGTCATTCTTTTCCTCTTGCTGCTGAACTCGATCACATCCAGAATCTGGTACGACTCAATGTGCAAGCTGCCGTCTTCGTCCACGGTCTGGATTTTGATGGCTTGAGTTGGTCGGTCGATCACCAAGAGGCCCAAATCTCGGGCCGCCTCGACAAGAGCCAGCTCGTCTGGTGAAGAGGCCTGGTAGTCGATCTCGCCGTTCTCCTTCACCTCTGGCAAGCATGTGTGGCAAAGGGCGATGCAAAGAAGAAAGTGCTTTGCCTTTCGGGAGAAGACCGTGTTGGGCTTCCTTCGGATATAGTCAAGCAAATGCTCCGTCTTCATCTCGGCCTCTTGATCAGGGTTGACAGACGACTTCCACTTGGACACCGAGCTGACAGAAGCGTTTCTCGCGGGCAACGGTCTCTTCTCCGTGCCACGGGTAAATTCGTCGTCGAAATCGTCCATGGACTTGAAAGCTGACGGCGGTGGCGGTTGAGACTTTTCCTTGGCTTTGCCCTTCTTGGGCTTCGTTGTCGCCTCAATCCGCTTCCGCTTCACGTCCTCATCTCTTTGGACATCCATGTCGTGGAGACATGCCACGCCAGCAACGGAAAGCTTGCGGAAGCGCATGACGTTTTCCGTCAAGGTTCCCGTCTTGTCCGAGAAAACGTAGCTGACCTGGCCCAAATTCTCCAGAATCGTAGTCGTGTTGGCCACCATGGGCGTGTCAGAAATTGGGTCGTACATGTCCACATCCTGGAGCAGCAGAAGTTGCCCAAGCTTGACGATTTCGAGGCTGATGTAGAGGGAGAGGGGAATCAGTGTGTTAAACATGATGAGATAGCCAAAGAAGATGTTCTTGTACGAGACTTTTATCCAGTAGAGAGTCTCGGGGTATCCGTCGGCCCAGAGGTTGTACCCAATGGTCAATCCCACGGCGAGAGACAGAACAATAACAATCTGAAAAATGATCATCCTGTTAATGATGGACTGCATTGCCGGTTTCTTAGTGCGGATGTTCTTGTTGGCGTTCATGCGAATCTTGCACTCCTCTCCGCTATTGACGACGATGCCGATGGCTTCGGTCGTGTTTCGGAGTGTTGAACCGCGATACACAACGTTGCTGAGGGAAAGGGGTAACGTCTCGCCATCGACGGTAGCTCTGCCGTCGTAGCTGTAGAGATCCAGGTTGGGGTCTTCGGAGACGATGGTGGCCCGATTGGAACGCAAGCCTTCGAGCGTGTTGCAGCGTTCGGCGAGGAGGGGAGACGCCTGCTTGCTCTTGAGGTTGGTCTCACCATCGAGGGCCATTGTTTCGATGTAGGCGATGCCGTTGGGTCCGGTCGCATGGAGGAGAATGATGTCGGCAGGGACGGCGTCGTCGCGACGAAGACGAATAACGTCGCCCACTCGAATGCTTTCCCACTTCACGGCGATCCAGTCATCGGCGCCTGGGTTGGTCGCAGTCCCTACTGTCCCCGTTTCGACGTCATCCAGAATGTGTTCTTCGCCATTCTCGCGGTCCTTCTCTTTCTGCATGCTCCTCTTCGCCTTCTTTTCCGCTTGCTTAATCGCGTTCTCGTCCATGTGGTCGGCCAGGATGTAAGCCAGACTGCGATTTTCGAGACGATCAAGTTTGTACCGCCTGTAGTCGTCGTAGCCTTCCTTGGCCATACTGAAGGCGACGAAGACGGCGAGGGGAGCAATCGTGGTCCAGCGCCCAACGGTACTAAGCCCAGGAACCAACTGTAGAACACCCATAACAAGAAAGTAGAAGTTGCCAAGCTTACTGAACTGGTAAATGAGTTGTTTGGGGAGAAAGTCGAAGATGGTGTAACGACTGGATCGGATGAAGTTGTTAATGTATGGCTTGCCGCTTCTCTCGTCCACCAGCGTGGCGGGGTCCTGGTTTGTATCGAGCGGGATATGGCGACCATCCATGGAGGGGGGAAGAGGTTTGCGACGGAGGATGGTCTCGATGACGACCTTTTGGTACAGGTCTTCAGCGCGATTCTTCCAGGTTGGATTGCGCCGAAGACCTTTTGCCCTCGCCTTTTCTTCCTTGCGGGCCTTCCTCTTCTTGATGTACGCTCTGACTTCATCGCGAATAGAGGTGTCTTTGATCTCGGGTGCTTGCCTGAACGAGACCTTCTCGTCGGGCGAAGTTTCGACGTCATCGGGGGATTCTGGGGTCACAAAGGTGGACTCGGTAGAAAGGACGACTCTCGGCGGGATGTTCTGCAGCTCGTACTGCTGGGAGGAGTCGTTTTCGCGGCGTCTTGACCTGGACCTGAGGCGGGAACGCGAGGAAGGCGGCTGAAGTCGGTCACTTGAGGATTCGGGCTGCGGGCGCGAGGAGATTCGGGGGTTGGGAGACGAAGGGTTCGCGGAAGCGGGGGGGAAGAGGTCGTCGACGGCGTCCTGGAAGTCTCGCGACATGGACTCGTCAGGAGCGTCGTTGGGGCCGTCGCGGGAGGACAAGGGCCACCCGGGCCCGTTTCTATGGCTTGAGCCCATGTCAAAGCCGCCTCAGTTGCATTTGGAAGAGGATGAAGCTATCATGGACGGCGGGACTCGGCGGAGAGGGGATTAAGACAGGATGGATCGGGGGGCGCTTGGACTCGTGGGCGAGGGCGAATGAGGGAGCAAGAAGAAGACGAGCGGGATGGGTAAGGTATAATGTACAGTGATAATGATGGGCTGCAACGTGGTGCAAGGTCACGGCGACATGAGGGATTGGAATTATGGAGAAAGGAAGATGGAGAGATGGAGGTGGGAGCTGGACGGAGGAGCAACAAAGAGAATTAATTGAACGGCCCCTTCACGCGCCACGCTAATTCACACCTTAAAGAGAAGTGGTGGAGTAACTTGAATCATCAACCTGCCTTCCCCAGGATGCATCATGGCCGCCGAGATGGCCGAGTCCAGAGCGGTTGCTGAACCGGGCCTGATTGCGTTGAAACCCCTTCACATTCTTTATTCTTGCTTCTTGCCGTCATCACTCCCATCCGCATTGCATCGTCCATGCCGGACTCGTCGGCGCAACGCGGGCGGGAAGACGGCATGCTTGCAGGGCCAGCAAAATGGCTGGCGTCCGCGCTTCTCCCAGTTTGGAATTGATTGAGGCGCAGCGTCATGATGGCTGTCACTATCGTATTGTTACTCGAAAAAAAAAAAAAAAAAAGTCAACCAACCCTGCCATGGTTTTCAAGGGCTCCGTCTGTGCATTTCGTATTCTCGACGGGCGTAACCAACGTTGGTCTCGATCTAGTATCCATCTGATACGAGCCGTGCAAAATAAGATGTTGGTTGCTGGTCGGACTCTCTCGAAAGTCAATTGATCGCCTCTTCACCACTTCACATCCCTCAAACGTCTCTCAACTCCTGCGCCTCAAACATCCACGCAACACTCGTCCCCACATGTGCCCAATCCGCGCTTCCCGATGCCGCATCTTCCCACGAAGCATCATCCAAAAAGTGTAAAACCCTGCCCTGTTGGTCTTGCGTATGCGTCTTTCGTGTCCCATTGCGTGATTCCCTACATCCCCCCTCCCCCCTCCCCTTTTCCTCCCAGCCACGGGTCTTCTGCCATGGAGAATTCCCCGTCGAGGCTGGAACATGCCGGTTTAATAGACGCTGGGCCCGATCCATCCGGCCTCGTCTGCTGCAGCAGTTCTCTCGGCGCTTCCAACTTTATTGCTCCCTGGTTGCTCGCCGTGGAAACGAGGCTGCCGGCCGCCGCCTCCCTCTCCATCCAATCATGTCCCCTCGCTTTCCTACCTGTCAGCTGCCTTCAGACAAGCTGTAAAACACTGCCCGCTCGCAGTTGTTCAGCCTCTCAACACAAGGCTTCCTCTGCTTCAAGTAGTCGCCGGGCCTGCAGTCCCTGCGGATTCAGTAGGAATCGCCTCGCTCGCTATTCGCCGCACCGTAATTCCTCGTGCGCCTCATCGTCACCCGCTACAAGATTTAAGCGAGTAGCTTATCCTCTTATGCAGCACAGCCGCCCCGAGCTGATCACAAGCGTTGCGAGCCGCATTTGCGATCCATTTCCAACTTTACTTGCCCTATTAATATTGCTCCCGACGGAGCCGGTATTCTGACGTACAAGGATGCCCTCTGTCGTACAATGTGCCAACTCCGCCTCTTCGGCCCTCAAAACTCGTCAACTTCGCCCCTCAACGAGCACTGAGCGTGGCAACTTATTACCTAGTATGCTTATCAGCTCGCTCTCGGCTGCCATGGACTGGCCGAGTGTCTTGGAAAAGTGCACCCAAGGCGAATTCCCGTTTCAATTGTACACGTAGGCCTAGAGGCGGAGTAGTGAGGAAACTTCCCCTCCGAGCCTCATGGTCAGCACTGATGAGCCACGGGGGTAACGGAGGTCAGATACCACCCTGAGAGATCGAAACAGACCTCGAACAAGGTTGTCCTGGAGGAAAAGACATCAGGTGTGCGTTGAAGGAGGGGCTGTGTGGTGGTATCGCCGCGTCACTCGACACTACTTCCGTCCTTCCTCGTCATCGCGGAGCTGACCTGCCAGCCACGAGAAGTTCTCCCCAGGGAAGAAGTGCAACAAGATCGGATCTCTTATATGAATCTCTTTCTACGGAATAGGGAAATCGGGAGCCTCTCCGCCGCTTCGCATACCTCGTGTACGTTCAGCCAGATTTCAACTCCAGCCGTGCCGATTCAGTCGGTGTCCTGATATCTACAGCCATATTCATATCAGTAATCAACCCACTTAGCAGAGTTTTCCTATCTGTGATTGGAATATATCCGTGCAATATCGTATTGAATACCTCAATTTAGTCTCCGCATCGTCTTTGCTGCGGCTAAGAGTTGAGCATATATACACCTCCAGGCTTCACCGTCCCGTACAACACCACAGGCCCTATGAACCAAGAAATCCATCATACTGTTTCCTAGACCAGCCGTTTATCGTAGAGGTAATTCGCCTACTTGAAATCAGGCCAAGCCCATCCTTCCATCAAGGAATCCTTCCACCAGCCCAAGGAATGTAGCCTTTCCGCGAGTGCGTGGTTTCAGGCCGCCAAAGAGGGTTGCAGTGGCATCACGTAGAAAGACGAGTGTTTGTACTAGTTTATTTTAGAGCAGACCCGTGGGCTTCATAGCTACATAGAGTAGCTACGTACTATCCATATCCGTTATCGAGGGGTCTCGTAGCGTATGCTCATGGAGAAACCCCCCTCGAATTCCAGCGTAGGTTGGTCGCCGGAAGCTGTTGGTTGGATATCAATCCCAATGGTTCGGCTCAAAGGTTCCTTGAACAAGATCGTAAGACACCAAAGAACCCCGGAATATTCCCAAACAAAAAGGAATGCACCTTATTAAAGCAAAAGAAACCCAAGGATCCTAACCAAGCCTCCTGGGCTTTCTCCCCGATTCCAGACATTGCGTGCAAAAGAGTTAACAATATTAAAAACACGTAGTCCCCGTTTTTGTTCCAACAAGTGTGTCCATCAAAATTAGGTACCCTGCGACGCGTGTGGTGGTCAGACACGCTCGAGGTAAGGTGAAATGCCAAGGTGCAAATAGAATAACTGCTCGATCGAGAGAAGAAAAAGAACCGCGACCACCGCAAGAAAAAAGAAGTATTCGCGACAATAAGTTCAACTAGAAATATTTCGGCGCGTAACTGATAAAATATACGATCGCTGTGCTGTACCCGACAAACATGACCGATATCGAAGAAATGTATCGTCATGCAAAGTCATCATGGCCGTGGATTGGGGAGGGAAATCGAACCAAACTCCATCTTCCGTCGGTTTCAGGAGATGGAGAGAGGTATTTTGAGAGGATGTCATAGATAAAAGAAAATCCGCCAGAGGGACAAAGAAAATAGGGAAAAAAGAGAAAAGGGTTCCCAGGTGGTATAAGTTGCCGTCAAACGCCCCGTTATTATGTCTTAGACATATCAAATCACACGCCAACCATGCCTCATGTACACTCGCTGCCTCGAATCAAGCCAATTTGTTTCCAGTAGCCGTCTTCACTGGTGCATGGGTGGCATTGTCTCGGGAGACAGGCTTGCGGGGTCAACGGCGTCGAACTGGACCAATTGATCCATGTCGAGATCGGCCTGTTGGGGGTGCCCATACCCAGGTGACGCAGTATGCATGGGCAGGTTGATGGTGTGCTTTGAGTACATCTCGTTGAGGCTGGTTCCATCCTCGGAAACGGCGCAGGATCCGTCATTCACAAGATAGAGGTCGGCCGAGCCCGGTCGTCCCATCATGGTCATTGGAGGAGATTGCTCAACAATGGACGGCTCACCAGGGCTGTTGAATGGTAGAGGAGAGACCGAGGTTGGGATACCGGACTCGGGGTTGACCATTGGGGAGAGGAAGCCGGTGCTGTAGGGCGTGTTGTAGCTGGACGGGGGCATGGCGCCTTCCGATTGTTGAGGGAAGAAGCCGGGGCTGGGAGGGAACTCGGCAGGGGAGGCCGTCGTGGCCGACATGGGGTATTGGCGCATGTCCAAGCCAAACCCAGCCTGAGTATCGATGCGTAGACTCGGCCCCATGCCGCCGGGAGGCTGGGGAATGGGAGCATAGATGTTGGGGTTGTGCTGAGGAGGAGCCATCTCGCCGGGAGGCTGAATGTAGAACGAAGGCATCGGCTGGTTCTGGAACATGGCAAAGTCGACGGGGCCAGGGACGGATTTGCTTCGCTGTCGCTTGTGTCCATGCGGAGGGCGCATCCCAGAGTGCATCTGGCTCATTCCCCACTGCTGGTCTTGGAATACGGGCATGTGAGGTTGGAAGCAAGGCTGGGACGAGGGGCGGGCAGTCGGCGAGACGGGGGCGGAGATGGAGAGGGCATGGGGGTCGGCAAAGTGGTGGTGGGCGTTGTGTCGGTTCATGAAGGACTCGAGCGACACCAGCTTGGCGAGCTGGCCGCTGAGAACCTTGGGGTTGCCGCCGAGGTGGTGAACCAGGCACTGTGAAGCCTGGAGGTCCTCGGTGAAGTCGCCGCACCGGAAGAAGCCGTTGGTGGTGGGTGACGAATCCCTCCAGAAGTTCGGGGGGCAGTTCAGCTCAATGACGATGCCGCCGAGCTTGGTGGGATCCCCCTCGTTGTTCTCCAGGAAGATGTTCTTGATGTGGGAGAATGGGTACTCGATCTTGTATCCGGCCTGTTCGTTGTTGATGTAGTAAGTCATGGTGCACTTATCAGGCGAATAGAAGACGATGAGATCCATGGTGTTTTGTCCAACACGAGTCCACTTTCCGATGCTGAGAGAGCGGCAAGTGAGATGGTGGATCACTAGAAACAAGTCAGTGCTGAAACCTGCGTGTGATGCTCGACGTTGAATGTCGAATGGCCATTTACTTACAGACTTTGCCCTGGCTGCCTTGGTCGCCGCCCATGAGCATGTTGCCGTGGCCAAACGGCACGAGTCCGGTGCGGCCAAGATAGCTTCCGCCCAGGCCTTTGCCGTTCTCGATGGCCTGCATGGCGAGGTAGGCTCGCATCGATTCGGGGATGGAGTCAATGTCCTCGCCAATCTCGAGGCTCTTCTTGGCCAACAACTTGATCTTGGCACGTCTACGAAATGTCAGCGTCGCTCACGCGCGTCACCCGTCGGGTGTGGAATGGGAAATACCTGTTCTGGAACCAAATCTGAACAGACCGCTCGGTCATGTTGATTTCCTCGGCTATCCTCTCACGGACAGTGGCAGTGGGAGTTGGGTTCTTGTTGAACTCGAGTTCCAGTGTGGCCAGCTGGTCTTGGGTAGCCCGCTGTCGCTTCTGGTTCTTCTGCTGCTGGGTGAGGGTGCTCTTGCGGGGAGGCCGCCTCGAATTCGGTCCATTGGAGCCTGTGGGAGACATGTTCTTGTTGGAGCCGGCCGAGGCGGGAGTCGGTACGGAGATGGAGCCGCACGTCGAGTTGGGAGTTGAAACAGTTTGGACGGGGACAGCTGGGCCGGGACCGCCCAAAGCCAGAGGGTGCTCAACCTCGGTGGCCATTGCTGCTGTGGTCGCTTATGATGTCCGCTTGTGGTGGGAATGAGAAGGAGGTCGAATTACTGGATTTAAGTCGTGGCGTGATTACGGCCAGGTATCGTCGGTAATGTGTTGCAGAACCGCCGAGGCGCGTTGAGGGAGATCGAATATCGATTAATCGGAGGGTGTATCGAACAACGAAAGGCCACAAAGAGGACCCGGGCAATTTGACGAGAAATGAGTGAAACGAGAAGCTGTGCTAGGGAAAGTAGAGAAAGTGACGATGTCCCGTGAGTAGGGTAAGTAAATGAATGTCTTCCTGAACCCGGGGAGGGGAGGAGTTGAGTCGTGAGTGTAAATGGTGTAGATGCGCTTTAGTGGCAGCGTCGAAGGCCAAGGAAAGTGACGGACCCGGAAAGAGTGACGGGAGCCGATAATGGCAGATTGAAGATGAAGATTCACAAGAGAGCGACTGGAAGGGAAGAAAAGAAAAAGAGTGAGCGGGGGGGAAGAAGGGGAAGAAGCGGTCACAAGGAGGGACTGACTGGCGATGCAAGAGATGGAGAAGAGAAACGGGGGGAGGGGACTTCAAAGGAGAAGACGGGAGGGAAAAAAGGGAAACGGGCTCTAAACAGAATCGGCGGTGGCCACCAAGCCCAGCGCCCAGACGGGATGCAGTAGCTGGAGGTGCAGCGGGTGGGTGGGTTCCTTTGGGGGGGCCTCCACTCTCTGGACGTGCAAAAGCAGCGCGCCGGGCGGGCAGGCACCCGCACCTCCAAGAACCCGACCGTGTGTGGTGGTGGGCGTGGGAAAGAAAGGGATAAAAAATAAAAAAATAAAAACTCTCACGCGGCGCTCTCACTGGCAGACGGGACGCACAAAAACCCTAGGAACCTCCACCCCATGTACCTTGGCCTTGTCTCACAGGCGCGGATCCCTCAGACACCAACGGCGGGATACTTACCCCTAAAGTACCACGCCGGGGCCCCCAATGGCACACGCTGCAACTGACCACTGAGCTTTCGCGCCTCCTAACGGGCATGGGGAGACTCCCAAAGCGCCGCACGCCAACGTACCCCCTTCAACTGCGTCTGCGACTGGAGAGGGCAGAAGCAGTGGTGCGGGCGTGGTGTATTTTCGTCTTCCATTCACGTCCTCAGCACCCCAACTTGGCATTCGACCTCCACTGGCAAGGTCGACTTCAGGGCGGTAAGTGGGATGCACCAAAGGTCTCAACTTTTTTCCTCCTTGGGTCCCTTCAGGTTCTTACCCCTGGCCCCGCCGCTGGCCGCTGAGGACTTTGACCACCCGTCGATGCCCACGTACGCCCGAGTCAACGCAGCTAACAGTTGAGGGAGGACCTGCTGACTAGCACTCGAGTGGATTGGTCTGGGACCAGACTGGGCCAAGCAGAAGGCTAGGCTCTGCTGTGCACTGGTTCCCCAACGAAACCCCATACGTGCAACAAAGTCGGCATCGCGAAGGATTCAGGGATGCGAGTGCTGCTGGCTGCTGCTGGCCTCTGCACGCTGGATGCGGCCCGCTTGACGGCCGGCGTGACGTCTCGAGAGTTGAGGCGCCTTTCGGAATTTTCCTTTCTTTTTCTTGTTCTTCCTTCCAATCCACAATCCCCTCGACGTGTTCTGACCCGGTCCAATGGTCCATCAGTGAGCTCCAGATGTCCCGGCCGAATCCAGGAGAGTCGGGTGAAGCATCACGCCAGGGCACGCTCTCTTCTCGCCCTGCCTCTCCCGTCTCGGATGCTGCATTCCCTCTCGAGTCTGGTTTGTCGGCCGTGTCTCAACTGTCCTCTCCCTTTGACGCGACTCTCGGTACACGAGCAAAAAGAATGCGCACCCGGCTACTTCGCACTTCACGAGGTATTCCTCCCCCGTGCCCCGTCGCCCGTGTCCCCGAGCCCTCCAGACCCGTAGCCGGCCGGCGTCGGGGCCCACGGTCCAGTCAAGGTCAGCAGCGAGCCACTCACGATTCCTCAAAGGGCCCCGCCAGCAAACGGGCCAGGAGGCGGCCCCTGCCAGCCTGCCACCCACTGCCACCACTGCCACCCACTGCCACCCACCATGGCAGGCACCGCCAGCCCACTTCCTTCCCGGGCGTCCAACCCTGAGGTGACACCCACACCACCGCAACTGAGGGAGGTGCTCCTGCCTGCACAGTGTTCCTTCCTGCATATTCGTGTCTTCAACCACATTACGGTAAGGTACTATTGCGAGGAAGGTACGGTATCGGCGTACCCTAAACTCCGAGCACTGGCACCCATCATCCCATTGCGAGCAGCATCACCCTTCTTCCATCCCACCTCATGAATTCATGATTCATCCTCTCGCTCTCCAGCTTTCGATCCACCTCGACCAAGTACCGCGCCCCGAAAGAGACCCTCACAAACACCCTAGGCTTCTTTTGGACATGCATTGACATCAGGAGCCAATCCAGGTGGTTCTCGCTTGCCGGCTTGGGCGGTAAAGGGGAGGGAGACTGGCTCGACAGTCTCGACACGGAGTGGCATTGACGGAGTTCACCAAGGCCGGCGCGGACAGTGAAGATCAAGCCCAAGCGGACGTACCATTGCGCGAGTAGTGACGCCGTCATGAGCACCTTCTTCGTACCGTACCTCTGGCGCGTGCACCACGGAGGCTACCCAGCATCCCGGAATAGCACAAAAGCATACGGATTACACACCAGACCGTGCTCTCTGCCCTGTCTGCCCTGGTCACCAGTTTCCAGTTCCCCGTGGTCCGTTGGCGACCATCTCCGTCAACATCGAGGCCAAACTCTCGTTAGCTGTCGGCATGGTGTCGACACGGATGAACCTGTTTCATGCCATTTCTACAGCTCTTATTCACCTTCACCTGAATCCAAAGAATACGGGGACACGCCGACAATAGCGGCAACCTGACAGACAGATTTCGATACGTTTCCCTCCCCTCGGCTCTCACAGTTCCACATTTCCTTCGTGGACTTTTCCCTCCCAGCAGCTCCCAAGGCGTTCGAGGGTCGACCTTGCGCTAACCCGCCCAGGCATCGGGGCACTAAAGGGGCTTCACACAGATGGGCAGAGCTAAAATCGCCACAGCTTCCTCCCACGCAAACATTCACCAAGCCAGACTGCAAGCATGAACCGGGGTGCCTGTCATGCAAGACTTTACTGTCTCGGCAGGGGATCACCTTGCTCATGCCCAAGGCTCAAGCTCACGGCGAGAAGCGTCGGAACAGGAGCGAGCGTGGAGTCAGAGAAGCCCATGGGGCTTTTCAAACTCGCGCTACTGCAAGGTACGCGCGATATCGACGGTGCGGCCTGTCCCACGAAGCCCCGGCCCCACGGCCCCCAAACCGGCGTGCTCCCCAAGAGACAGACCCCTATTGGCCCCTTTTGAGAACTTGCAAGGGACCCAGGGCCAAGGCTGGCAGCCCCGCGGAGGCACCGTGCCGTAACACTGTGGCTCTACTGTCTGAGACGGTCTATCCCGATCAAGAAACGGTTGCATTTGGCACCCAAGACCGGATACGATGCTGACGGCTGGAGCACGCGCATACGCAACAACAGCGCGGTTTCTCTTCATGCAACTCATCTTTGTCCATTTGTGCGAATTTCGGCCATATACATGGCCCTGTTTTACACCTTGGTTCTCAAAATATCCAACAACCCTCGAGGTCGCTTGCCAAGCATCTGATGGTGTGATGAAACAAGCGAGGCTCTGCGAGACAATGACGAGCGAACGGCAAACTGATTCTATGCGTCAATATGTGGTCATGCCGAAGGATCATCGAACCGGGCCAGGCAGAGTCAGACCGGATAACTTGGAGAACGGAGGCAATCTGTCCGGGTTCGCTTCCCTTCCTGCGCTCAAGGCAGAAACTGTTTTGTTGCATGTTTCCGCCTATCTGCCACTTATATCCCGAAGAAGATCGTTCATCCGTTCCGTCTGGTTCTAGAAACGCGGGCAAAGATTGGCCAGATTTGCGGGTGCCTGACGATGTTGCAGCACCTGGACCTTGAAGTCCCAGGTCCGTTTGAAATTATGGGGACCCCATGATGTGGCACACGGGTAGCATGGAAGCATAAGAGACGACGAGGTTTCGACAGGGGCAAGACATGCCGGGACAAAGGACTCTGCATACTGATAGCCGTACAGTACCGGCTTTTCCTGGACTGTGACGATACGGCACAGTTCAATGCGGTAACTGTTCAAAACTGGAGTCTACCATGGGACTTCCGGGAGTCCTACACTTCTCCACCCGTCAAACGAAGCTTCCCTGACGTCTCTCCGATGCGCGCTCGCGATTCTTGCGCTTGACAAAGGTTGTGGATCAGAGTATGTCAAGCATGTCGGCCTTTTCCGTTGATTGAGGCGTTCGTCGCGTTCTAGGGCGATGCCAAACGGCCGAACAAATGGAGCCGCGAACGAAGATGAAAAGGGGTGCCAAGGCATCGCATCACAAACCACGGCGACCAGCGGCGAAAGCTTCCAACTTACGGTGTCGAAAACTGGAGGATCACGCGTGGACGGTGCGACGCTGGCCGTTAACGGATCGCATCCGTCAGATGCCAACGGACGGTGGTGGTCGAGCTAGGATCATGCCATGTCGACATTGGCGCCTCCTGAGACGGATCTGGACGCCCAACAAGTGCGGCACGACTGGCGAAGGCTGCGTCCCGACTCCCTGCACTTGCTGTCAGCCCCATCGTCATGCAGTGGGTCGAATCGTCGGGCCTGGGCTCCAGCTGACTGTGGCCAGTCCCTGTCTGCCAGGCCTTCTTGCGATCGACAGGTCTTGTGATGCCAGCAGTCGAACAGAGAATGTCGGCCGAGTCGTCTTGTCCACTGAGCCCAGACGCTAGCGTCGGTGACAAGTCAGACCTCGGCGGTTTATCAGACCCCTTGGGTTTGTGAGGTGCATCTCCTGTCATTTGTGTGACAATGTTCCATGTGTTCTTGGAATGACAAACGGATTTCCCTCTCTCAAGATTCAGCTCGGAGGGTATGCATATGCGAGCCGTCAAGCCGTGGCAGGTTCACAGGCCGCCGAAGCACTTTGCACGACACGCTCAACTGCAGCAAACCTTCAATCACCAACAAGAGGATCCCATCCCAACGAGGACGGCTCGCCACGGCCTGAAAACCCGGGTTGTGCGGGCATCATGGCGGTGCCTAATTGGCTCTGAGGTCCAACATCAACACAGTGTGGCCGCGTGCCCAATCCTCCAAGGCCCAAACCATGGCAAGGCCACGATGGAACGCCTTGACACCACCAGCGCCGTTACCCCTGACCTAGTCTCGACCTAGCCTCTCAGTCTCACGCGCTTCGTGCCTTGCAGGATCAGCACCTCGCGCAGCCAACCAGCCTTTCTTTACCCGCTCCTCCGTCCAGCGGTGCATAAACGGCCATTGGCCAAGGCGGATGGATGTGCGACCGTCTCTCCTCCCGAAGCAGCGCTGGAAGCGACCACACGGCCCGGCCTTGTGCTTGTGCAGACATGACAATGGGAGCAATTGTGTCGACGACGCACAGAGGTTGACGGCGAGAGAAACTGTGCGACCATGGGCTCGCTTTCCTGACTCATCAGCCTTCGCTTTTTTGCATGGGTGGATGCCAGTGGGTGACACGGAATGGATCGGGGCGTGAAGCTCTCTCTCCCCCTTTTTCACAGCTTCCAGGCCGGGACGCGATGATGTGCGGGTGATGCGAACAAGGTCCGTTGCAAAGCGCACGCCGACTGGCTTATATCGACCAAGAAACATGACGGTTGGGCCGATGTCAGTGGCGACGTTGAACAAGAGACTGGCCCAAAACGGCACCTTCTTTCGGGGCCCTAGGCCAGCCATTTTCAGGGGAACTCAACCTTGACTTATTTGACTTTTGCGCAACGGTACGAAGTAACGAGACACGATTCTGCAGATCAACAAGCGACGAGGCGCTGCTGCGTCTCCCTCACGCAGACTGCGCTCACCCGGCGCTCCACAAGACAGACAGCCGGCCCTCTGGCCCTCTTGGTGGTGGCGTCTTTGTGACGCATTACTGGCCCAGGGCCGCGTCCAATGGCGGCAAAGTTGAGGGGACGAGGAATCCACCAAGGAAGGGACCGCAGCGCGTTGAGCGCGTCTCCTGTCCAGTCGAGGCTTGTCAGCAGGTGCAGAATACGACATGCATCCTTCAGGAGTTTGTTTGTTTGTCTGTCTCGGCGCGAAGGACAAAAGTACGTACTCTTGACAACCGCCTCCAACATGAGGTGGCCTGGAGGCATTATCTACTGGCACGCTCGACTTTGACGGCTTCCCTGGAGCGGTGGGGTTCACGACATCATTGCCCCTCGCCTTCACAAACACAAACCCAGCACGTTCCGAGGCGGGCGCGCTGAAACGTGAGTCGCCCCCCTGTCTGGCACAGGACTGTCCGACTGTCCGCATGCACGGACAAAGACGCACAAGTGACGAGGGACAAGAGGGTTAGCTTCGCATGCCCCTTGCATGCTCGGATTGGAAGGTCGCCTTCTCTCCAAGCTTGCGCCGCGTTCCAACCCGGAGCCCACTCTGGCGATTCTCCCGCAAGACACTTGCATGGTTGAGGTCACGGGCTCAGCAGAGCTGAACGGGCAAGATTGTGACGGCGAAGACGAAGACGTCTTGGCTCTCGCCCTTGGGTTGAGATTTGTCTTGTCGCAGGGTTCCGATCGACACTAACCCGCCCTTGCCGGCCTCAGTCCTTGTGCGACCAGTCCCTCCTGGGAGTCTGCATTAACACGAACCCCATGAATTGACCGACGTGGATTTTATGCAACTCGTCAACTTGGGGACTACGAATATGTCCTTCATTTGCCCGAGCAGCTGTTGACAATGCAACGGCGAGATCCTCAACGAACTTGTTTGGTATCATCGCACACTGGCAGCTGACCCATGCCGTGTAAGTCATGTTGAAGAAGCCACATACAAGGTATATTTAAACAAGGCGCCTAATCTACATCCCTCTCAGGACTCAGAACTCATCCAAACTGGGACCCTGGTAGTGCCTCGACGCATAACCAAACCAATTGGCCACGGCAAATATCAGCATGACTCCGATCACCGCGCAAGCATAGTCTGAATTCCAAGTTAGTCAGAGGAGAATCAGGGTCCGCGGGTTCGACTTACTCATGTTACCGGACGTGACAGGCAGAGTGGTGGGGAGGCAGTAAAAGATCAGGGCCACAAGCGCACAAACGACAGTAAGACTATTGGCAATCCATCCGAACGGACCCAGCCTAAACGACCTGCTCTTTGGTAGGAACCGAACCGACCTCTTTCGCCATAGAAGCAGGGCAGCGGGGAAGGCAAAGCTGAGTTGCTGTAAGATCAAGCCAGTGGCCACCATGGCATTGAAGGCGGCACTCGATCCAAGATAGATGAAGCCGAGGATGGCGACGACGATGCCGTTGGCGACGAGGGCGAAGATGGGAGCTCCGTACACCTGGCTGATGGACGACAGCCTGGAGGCAAACAGCAGCCCGTTGTCTCGGGCAAAGGAGTAAGTCAGACGAGAAGCCGTCTGCTGGCAGCCGACGACAGCGAAGCAGCCGCAGACGGTGAGGATGACGGTAAAGGTGACAGCTGCGCCCTCGGAGCTCGTGGCCTGGTTCCAGATTTCGAGGACCGGGACTCTGAACTCACCAACGTCAGCTTTATACAGATGCAACGACTGGGGGCGTCTTACGGAGCGGCGAGAACAGCGTCAAAGTCGGTGGTGCAGTAGGTCATGGCAATGGCGAATGAGAAGCTCGTGATGAAGCCCACGACGACGGTCGACATGAGGGCCTTGGGGATTGTCTTGTGGGCGTTTGTGCACTCTTCGGCGAGATGGATGGCTCCGTCGAGGCCCGAGTAGATGAAGTTGGGGTTGGACATGCCGATCAGGAAGACGACGCCGTCGGCGGACCAGCCAGACGTGTTCTGGAACGTTGCCCATACGAACGAGTCGGATTGCTTCGGCGGGTTTCGAGCGAGGCAGGTGATGAGAATGACGAGGAAGCTCACAAGAGAGATGGCGACTGCGAGAACAGGTCAGTTCGGGCGAGTGGAAAGGTTGTGTCCAGGTGAGCACTTACATCCGACATCGTGGATCCAGGACGTCTTCTTCATGACGAACATGTTGTACAGCAGGAACATGACATTGACGAGCTGGAAGATCAGGAAGACATGCCATGACTCGACGGCATAGCTTGGGTGCATAAAGGCGGCCATTCCCGTCACGAGCTGAGCAGTGGTGACGACGAAGCCAGCCGTCGTGGCAACCCAACCGAGCAAGTTGATGCACCCACAGCAGTAACTCTGCCGACGACGCGTTAGCCTCGAATCGACCGCGGTCTCGCAGGAGTCTTACCAGCCCGCGACTCCATTTCTTGGGAGCCAGTACACCGGTCCAGTGATACTGCCCTCCGGCTGTAGGGTAGACGCTCGCGATCTCGGCCATGCTCGCGGCGGCGCTGCCGTTGAGGACGAAGATGACGAGGACGCCGTACAGGAGAGTGACGGGCCCGCCCGAGCTGATGGACAGGATCATGGTGGCGGCCACGGCGGCCCAGCTGTTGCAGATGTTCCATCCCAGCGCGATGATGCTGATCATGCCAATGTCGCGCTTCGTGTGGGACTCGAGGCCGAGGCGGGAGAGGTCGATGTTTTCCTCGGCGCTGCCGGATTTGAGGGAGCCATCTGAAGGAAGGGTCAGCCATTGCTTGCCTCGATGTAAGTTGTGGTGTTTGTGAGGGTGTTGATGTCGCTGCAGGTTTGATGCTTTGGGGAGGGGACCACGAACTGCTCTCTAGCTGGGGTCCGTCGACAACGACTGGCTTCGTTTCGGAAGGGCATTCATTCTTCATGATGGGGTATGTTTATTATGTCTGGAAATGATTTGCTAAGACTCGCCGCCGATGCACAGGTGAGTCACATTCTAGCGCGACAAGATTCTTATATATATATCTCTACTCGCGTCGACAACCTTGGAGCACGTCGGCCATTATCTCCACCGTTTCCCATATCTCTGCGTCTCCAGCAAAAAGGCAACGGCGAACAGACGCCGCCTGGCAAGACGGGACTGGGGCTCTCTCCCTCGCTGATAACGAAGTGGTCCGGGCAGACCGATCTGATATAAGGAGAGGCCGGGCTGAGATTGGAAACGGAAACGAGAAATGAGCAGCTTGCGAGACGGCGACGACCCCGTGGGGGAAAGGCAAAGGAGGAGGAAAAGACTTGGAGAGTTCCGACGAGCAGGCGTTTATAGGAGAGGGCTTGATAAGCGCGGGAGACGGGGGTTCGCACGGATGACGGGCGGGCGGCTGAATCGGGCAATGAAAGTGAGAGGGCGATGGCCCATGGTCGAGATAAGACATGGCTGAAGAGGTTTTGGGGTTGATAATCGCGGGAGACGGGTTTTTGCCACTGGGAATTGGACATGGAACGTTTTGCCTGAATTGGAGTAGGGCGAATTTGGTATTATTCCGAGGAGGCGTGAGGCGTGAGTGATTGTAGGTAGGGCTTCCGAGTTCCGACTTGAGGAGGTCGTCTAGAGAAGTACGCCTACGGAGTAGACGTTATGAAGTTGGTAAGACTACTTGGTATTGGCTGAGGGCAAGGGAATATAAGACAAGCTATATTCGTAAATAGTCTTAAGGTTGGGAATGTACTCAACTCATTACTCTTATCTAGGTATCCAGGTACTTTATATACGTTACATGTGATTCTTACATGCCCACCCTATTCCTCCCCCTCTCCTAAACAAGCAAACCCTCATCACAACTTGGACGCCAGTTCCTGCTCCTCCCCCTCCATCTCGGCCCTAAACTCCACGGCCAACTCCATGGCCGCCCTCCGCACCATCCTCGATTGGCCCCCGTCGATGAAGCCCCCTCCACCCCCATGACCCCCAGTCGGCGCTCGCAAACACCACGTCGGCCACACAAACGGCTGGTTCCAGCGCACCCGCGCCGACGGCCGGTTCGACGCCGGCTTGACCACGCCCGCCGACGGGAGGGCCGCTCCCGAGGCCGGGCTGGGGCCTTCACTGGTTGGCCCTCGCGGGTGAGGTGTGCTTTGGGAGGCATGGGGATGATGATGATGTGTGCTTGGGTTTTTCCGATGGAGAGGGAGGGGGGAGGGATGGGAGGATGGCGGCTTGACGTGCTTCTCGAGATGGGAACTTGGCTTGGCTTCTTATAAGCGAGGAGTGAGAGTGTATGGGGTTGGCCATCGCCACAGGTTCGGAACGTTCCGAGCCCTCGGAACGCCCATGGTGAGCCAGGCCAAGAGTTATGTAACTTGGTTCTCTGGGAGGGAGGGATTGTGCTTTGATTTCTTCACCTTTCCAACGTCGAGTATCCGCAGAGTCATCTATCTTCTTTCCCTCAGTCGTTGCATGTACCAGGTCCCCTCCCCCTCCAGCTCTGCCAGCTCACACGTCCCCAGTAGAAATCAACAGCCCGGCACTTGACATACAAACCCGGTCAAACCCTTTGCCGCCCCTATCTCTCCGTCCCAAACAGGCATGGACCCGGGCCTCTCTCCCTCTGGCCACCTCGCCATCATTTGAACTACCCCCTTCCCCCGCAGCCCATCCTCTGTCAAATCCCCCCCCCATGCTCTTACGTGAAGGCTCTCCGGCAATGCACCCATCCCCAGCCCTCCTCGCCAATCCCCTGAAGCCCCAATCAACTGAGAGCGCATTGGCCCCAACCAACCATTGATCCCCATCTGGTTGACCCCCCCCCCGGTGCCTCCCAGATGCAACTGCTTCAAGACCAGCAAAAGCCCAAACCCTGCTACAACTGCGTCAAGCGACGCATCATCTGCGACGGCTCCCCCGTGCGCTGCCGCAAGTGCGCCAAGAAGGGCCTCGCGTGTCCCGGCTACGGCATCCGCTACCGCTTCGCCCACGAGTTCCGGGACCACCGGAAGGTTCCCGGCACCGCCGCCCCCGCGCCGGCCGCCCTCCCCGGCCCATCAGCCTCCTCCTCCCCGTCCTCCGGCGTCGAGTACTCCGGCCCGTTGACGTGGGTCGAGGGCGAAACGGTAGCCACCCTGTCCCAATCCGTCGCCACGGTTGACCGCGGCGGCGACGACGACGACGAGCATGGCGTCCTCGAGGACGGGGAGGATAATAGTACGGCGACGACGCCCTCTTCGGAATCCAATTCCGGGTCGGAACGGTACGGTGAAGTCATCGCGAGACATGACTTTGGGACGCCAAGGACGATAGCACTCATGGACGCAAAGTCGAGATGGATGTTCAACTACTGTAAAGCTGCTGCCCCCCCTTCTCCTATCCCCAGTAATACACCCGCTGACCCGACGCCCAAGTCTCAGAACGCGTCTCGCCCGTGATGCTCCTCTTCGACGGCGACTCCAACGGCTACCGGCGCCACGTGCTTCCCTTTGCCGTGTCCAGCCCGCTCGTGCAGCGCGCCGTGTGCGTGGCGGCCGCCTTCCACCTCGTGCCGCGCCGGCCGGAGCTTCGGGTCCCCGCCGAGCAGGGCCGGGCCGCCGTCATCCAGCGCCTGCGCGAGGACGGCCCGTCGCCGGCCCTCGACGCCGCCACCTGGGCCACCATTGTGCTGCTCATCGTCGCCGACCTGGTCCGCGGCGACGAGCAGGTCATGATCCTGTACCACATGCTGGACGCCTTCCTGCGCGCCAGGGGGCCGGGCCGTCCGGCTGCTTCCGGGCTCGACGCCTTTCTCGACTCGCAGTCCCGCCTGTAAGCCCCCCGTCGTGTCCTTTCCCCTGCCTTATACGCACCCTCTGACACCTCGACGCAGCATCAGATTCTTTGGCGAACCCGTCGTCGGCGAATCCTCCACGGCCGCCGCCCTCGCCCCCGACGCGGCTATCCTCGACACGCTTTCGGGGTCGGAGCTGCCGCCAGCGTCGGTCCATGACGCCGCCGCCGCCGCCTACATGCCGCTCTACAACGAAGCGTACCGGCTGGCCATGGACATGTACGGCCGCCGCGCCCGCTCGGCCACAGTCCCCGTGCAGGACGCCCTCATGGCCGCCCGCGTGCGCGACCTGCACGCCGTGCTGCGCCGCGTCGACCCGACCGTGCCGGGCGCCCACGTGCTCGTGTGGCCGCACTTTGTCGGCGCCGCCGAGGCCGTCGACCACCACCAGCGCCGCTTCTTCACCGCCCAGCTGCGCTACATCTGGCGCACCACGGGCTACGCCAACGTGCTCCGGGCCATTGACTCCTTGCCCGGCATGTGGGAGAAGAGGGGGGTGCAGCGGTGGACCTTGAGGTTGCCGCAGTTGTCTGTCGTGGTCATGTAAAACGAGTTGAAGATAGTCTTGATATACCCCAGAATGAGTGACGAACGATCCTACCATGCAACCTCTTTGTCTCCCTTGGCCTCACAGTTCTTTCATCACCTCTTTCACGGCCTGGGCTGCCATCCTCTTCCGTTGCTCCTCCGGCAGCCCTTCGCCCGCCTCCCGCACCGCCAGGAGTTTCTTCATCATGCCGTCCATCTTGGCGACGTCGTCCTCGTCCAGCCCCGCAAGCCCCTCGTTGTTTGACATTTGGCCAGAGGGTGCCGTTTCCTCCTCCTTTTTGCCCCTTTTCCCTTCAGCCACATCGTCGTCGGACTGATCTTGGCTCGTCTGCCAGATGCTCTGGCGCAGGCCCTCAAAGTCGGCCTTGTCAAACCCGAAGCCCATATTTTCAGGGTCAAACTCCCCCGCGTCTGTGTCGGCGTCTGCGTCGTCGTCGACGTCATCGCCAAAGTCGGGCAATTCTTGCTCCATCGTCTCCCACGCGTTGGCTTGCAGGGCTTCCTCGACTCGGGCGATGCCCGTTTTCTCTGTTCCCGATTAGGACGCGTGCACCTCAAGAACGGAAGAAGAGAGACTTTACCCCCGAATTCATTTCGCGCCGCCCCCTCCTTGCCCGTCACCATGACAAACTCCAGGCCCGCATCGGTGCACATCTCATCCCACTCGTCCTGATCCGTGTCGCCCACTCCCACGGCCAACCCCACGCCATCCCACTCCCAGCCCCCGAGGCCCTGCTTCACCACCTTGCCGGCGTTCGCAATCAGGTTTCGCGTGAGCTCCGCCGCGGGGCCCGAGGCGGATCCGGCCGTGAAGACGATCATGAAGCCGCCGAGGACGTCGAGGACCTCGACGGCCTCTGGGGAGAGAAACATGGACGACCACTCGGAAGGGTCGGCGATGAGGTCCAGCCAAACGGGCACCGTGGCCGAGTAGTACGCCGTAGTCAACTGGAGGGAATGCGTGGTGCCGGCGATTGAAACGTCGGCGGATGGTGCCGAAGGGGCGGTGCCGCTTAGATCTGGAAGTTTGAGTCAGCAAGTTCAACAACGTACCATCAGAGGCTGCGTCCCTCATTCTCTGCTCTCTTGAAGACAGACCTTTTATCACCCGTGACAGCACCGCCGTCTCCCCTTCCAATGCCACGGCCAGGATCCTCTTGGAGGTCGAGTTCGATATGTCAGCCATTGCTGGAGTTGTCTCACTGGTGCCAAGTAACAGAGGTCGCTCGTACGTGCTTCGCAAGTTTATCTGGCGGCAAGGTTCAAATTATATGCCCGACGTTAGTTGTCGTCACTTGTGCTTTTCATGAAGCTGATGAAAGCTGAGGTAAGGAATGTGTGAATATGAGTGAGCAAGGTGGGGGTGGGGCAAAACCTATTGTGGCTCGTGTGTGTGGCTTTGCCAGTTCGCGCCACACGATGGGATATCATCACTGGCAGACTTGAGAGCAAGGAGCAAAGAAAAAGCAGCTTGGCAATGCTCATAAACATAATATAGATACCCCTCTATTCTCTATTTTCGGGGATCTGTCTTTCCAACCCTGACGTAACCAAATGAACAACCCCCAGTCACTATCTATTGCACGCATGATACAGGCTTTTCTTTTTCTTCCTCGCTACCCCGTGCTATTTGAGCTTCGTGATGCTCCTTCTCCTCCTAGGAGCTTGCATCCACCAGCTGGCCTGCATCCCACTTCTTCTTGGCCGCCTTGAGCAATACCTCGAGCTCGCCGCTCATGTCACACATGCTGCGGAACGTCCCGTTCTCCTTGTTGATGAGTTCCCACGGATGGGCGTACTCGACAACTTCGCCCTTGTCCAGTACCAGGACCTTGTCATAGTCCACGATTGTTTGCAACCGGTGCGCAATCGTGATGACTGTGCCCGTCAACTCGCGAATCGTCTCTTGGATCTTCGAGTCGGTCGCGTAATCGATCGACGCCGTGGCTTCGTCCATCACCAGCACCGTAGGTGTCTTGAGCATTGCTCGCGCGAGACACAGTAGCTGTCGCTGCCCCTGAGACAGGTTCGATCCAGACTCCGTCACCGGCGAGCCGAGGTCGAGGAAGACGTTCTTGTTCGCCACTCCCGGACCCCCGGGGGAAGTCGGCGTCACTGGCGTGGGTGGCGCCGTGGCTGGCTCATCAGGCCCAATGAGCTGCACTCGTCGCAGTGCCCCAAAAATCTGGTCGTCCGAATACATGTCGAATGGATCCAAGTTGCTTCGGATTGTTCCACGGAACAAGGTCGGATCTTGAGGCACAATCGTGATGTTTTCTCGAAGATCCTGGAGGCCAATCGTGCCAATGTCCAGGTCGTCGATCAAGATGCTGCCCTTGGTGGCCTCGAGGGCTCGGAAGATGGCCAACGCCAGCGAGCTCTTGCCGGCGCCTGTCCGGCCCACGATGCCCACCTTCTCTCGAGGCGCAATCTTGATGGAAATGTCTCGGAGCACAGGGTCCAACTCGGCCCGGTAACTTGTCGTGTAGTTGACAAACTCGACAGAGCCGCTTCCGGGCCACGACTTGGGTGGTCGACTATCGTCGATGATGGCATCGGCCTCCTGTTCCACATCCAAATACTCCTTGATGCGCTCCATCGAATTCATGTTCTGCTCGTTGATAGCGTATAATCGTACAAGCCAAAGAACGCTTTCCGTGAAGCCCAATGCGTAGCTCAGGGAAATACCTGCTGCACCGGCATCAATCTTCCCAATGGAGAGGATGATGAACACACCCGCGAAGAAGGCGACCAAGTCGCCGAGCAAATCGGCCCTAAATGCGAGCCATCGGTTACATGCCCACAAGTAGATAAAAGGTCGGCTCTGCGTGTTGATTTTCTCCAGGTTCTCTCGGATGAAGCGTCGCTCGCAGCCGTAAGCACGGATCGTGGTCATGCCGCTGAGAGTTTCGCCAAATTGCTGGAAAAGGGGACTGCGTTGAACCGATTCCAAGCGCTTCAAGTCGCGGGATGCTCGGAGGTAGAACACGGCAACAAGGTAGAAGAGGATTCCGATGAAGACTGCGGCGACCAGGAACATGGGCGTGATGAGAGCGATGAGAGCAACCGTCACGACAAGAGAGAGGGCGCAACTAATCACGCCGATGGCCACAGGCGCAATCTCTTGATCGACAGCCTCAAGATCCTTGCTGAACCGGTTCATCAACTGTCCGAGCGGCGTGACATCGAAAAACTTGAATTTCGCTCGCGTCACCGAGGCGATCAAATGGTCGTGAATGCGCTTTGACGCCGTGAGAGATCCCAAGAACAGCCAGAGGTCTCGGATGAGCGCAGCCAGAGCACCGGCAGCGCCAATTCCGGCGAGGACCGTCAGATAGTACATGACATTGACATCAGAGTTGTCATGGAGTGTTAGCGGGGTCTGTTCACTCGCATCCCTCGGCTCGAGAGGGCTGCGGGATTCCAGGTTCCCAAATCTAGCAACACTAGCGAATGTGGCCGTCGAGAAGGCCGTGGTGCCGTGGAAACGACCCGCGGAGCTCCAGATGATGCCTGGCTCGGAAGAAACGTATTGGTTGGCCCATTCTCGAACCCAGAAGTTGGTCGCAACGGCCGAAAGCTGTTGAAGAGTGAATACGACAAAGGCTACAGCCCAGAACCACCAAGGGCCCATGGCCAGGAGATAATGCTTCATGACGGGCCACTTGACGGATCCTGTGGCCTTGCTTTCCTCCATGGCATCTTGCTTCCGCTTCTTCTTGGCATTGTCGTTCTCGGTGCTGTCCACTCCATCAAGAGCATCGCCCTGGCCATTAACCATGGTGTCATCGTCGCCAACACTGGAAGGAACGCGAGAAGGAACGCGGGAATGGCTGGTCGAAGGGGGACGGGACTTCTGGATCTCCTCGCCGAGCTTGCCGGAAGCAATCACATCTTGCGAGGGGCCCTGGATGTCGACTCGGCCATTGTCCAGAAGAACGACATAGTCGGAGGAAGGAACGCAGAGCTGTATGTTGTGGGTAACAAGAACGCAAGTGCGTTTTTGCATGAGAGGTCCCTTGATGCAGTTGTTGAAGATCCATTGCGCAGTGTGCGAGTCGACGGCGCTGAGGCAGTCGTCGAGCAGCAAGTGAGCCGAGTCGGAGTAGAGGGCGCGAGCAAGAGAAATCCGCTGCTTCTGCCCACCTGAAAGGGTGATTCCCTTCTCACCAACCAGTGTCTCGTCGCCGTTGTCCAAGATCTGCAGATCTCGTTCGAGAGCACACGCCACAATGACATCCCGGTACCGTCGCTCGTCGTATGGCGCCGAGAAGAGGATGTTGTCTCGGATGTTCGCATTGACCAACCAGGCAGCTTGCGCCACATACGCAATCGTGTTGGCCAGGCCGGTTTCGGGATCAAGGCGAACGTCTTCTCGGCTCCGACCGCCGGGGCAGTAGATCTTACCGCCCATGACTGTCATTTCACCCAGAAGGCCCATAAGCATCGAAGTCTTTCCAGAGCCGGTGGGCCCAGCAATGATGTTCAGTTTGCCCAGCTTAAAGTCCACGTTCATGTCCATGAGGCGGAAAGCGCGGGATCCGTCGTCGGCCACGGCGTCCTTGCCACCCCAGATGAGAGTCGCGTCCTTGAAGCCGATTCGGCGAACACCATCCTCATCCATGTTTTCCAGGCCCAGTTGCTGATACTTTTCGGTCTCGTCTTCTCGAAGGAACTCCTCGACACGATCAATCGATACCTTGGTTTCCTGGACATGCGCAAACATGTCGCCAAACTGGTCCAGCGGCACACGCAGCAGCATGAAGAGAGAGATTGCAGTGAAGGCAACCGACGGGAGAAGAGGCTTCCCCTCGACGAGGGTATAAACCAGGAATGAGAAGAAGGTAATGAGGACGGGAACGGAGTTCCAGATGGCGACGGCAAGAGCCCAAACCATGAATCGAGACCGCAAAGCCTTGAGTTCAGCCTGGCGCTTGTCCTCAATGATGCGGCCGAAACGCTGCTCCCAAGCAAAGTATTTTATAATTCGGATGTTCTGCAAGACCTCGTTCGTGACGTTGATTCGTTTATCGGTCGCGGTCAGGATACGCTTCGAGGTGATGGAAAAACCTCTCGCGAGCCCGTAGTTAATGGGCAAAAGGAAAACCATGACAATTATTCCTGGGATGGCACTGAGGCCCATGACCTGCCAGAGGAGAACAATGGCAACGACTAGCTGCGTGGGGGCCGAGGCGCAGAGGAAGTGAAGATAGGCCGTCACCTCGGCAATCTTGAAGCTGTCAACCGACATGAGGTTGATGATAGTACCCAGGTTGGCCTGCTCGTCTTCGCTCTCGGGTTTGGCCTTAGCATCATTGACGGCGCCGTCGCCAGACTCGGCGTCATTGGTAGCGTTCTTCTTGTTGTCCTTTTTCAGGCTCAACACACGCTTGATCTTGCCGATGGTTGTTTCCTTGCCATTCTCGTTGCCCTTTGACTGGGATTCCAGCAGGACCTTGTCTTTGCCGGCGGCGGCTTTGCGACGGAGGGCCTTTGCGTAGATGTCGCCAATGATGATGGCTCTCACTCGGATGCAGATCCTGCGGCCGATCCACAGAGCGGAATTGTCACTATACGAGCGTACCAGATCGAGGACCGGGAGACCGATCACGTATAGCCACAGGACGTTGATCGGTCCAGAAGGGTTTTCGACATATTCGAGAATTGCCTTCAAGAGCAGCGTGGGCGCGAAAGTGAAGAAACCGGCCACGAAAGCCAAGAAACACTGAGCGAACAACATGCTCTTGAAGTACTTGAGAAGGTGCCAAGCCAAAGAGCCAGTTTTCTTCATCTGGCGGTAATCTTGGATCACGGTGGCGGCCTTGTCCTTAGGCAGAAGGTTCCAGACGTGCTCCATTTCCATTGTGCCCTTCCAGCCACGCCACACAATGGCATCGACCCAGCCGAAGACGGCGAGAGAGAGCAGGCTCGCGAGAGGCTCTCGGGAAGGTTCAATGCCATCCTCCCACTCCAGAAGAACGGTCTTGTTGCCCTTCCTAGTGGTGACTGTGATGCCGAAGAGGAGAGAAAGTAGGGAAAATTCGACAACCACAAGGATCTGAGACAGCTTCGAAGAAGGATGGACAAGGGCGGAACGGAAAACAAATAGGAGCAGGACCCAATTGACAGCGTAGAGGACGGCCGTGTGGTTCCAGAGATGGGGAATTCGCCATTTCGTATTGCCGAAGAAGAGGCGCAGAGAGGAGAGAATCAGCACATATATCCAAGTGATGAGGCCAACAATTGCGGCGGCGTGGCCGCGCTCTTTGTAAATGCCGTTGGTGAGAGCGATGGTGTTGGTTGCAATGAGACCGCAAATGGCGACTTCTTCGACAAACTGAGACAGGTGCTCGGCCGGGGGCGAATCGGCTTGAACAATGGAGCCGCGCGTGGTTGTCTTGGCCAGGGCAAGGCGACCGCCGTTGATTTCCAGGGCATCGTCGTCGTCGGATTCCTCAGTCGGCTCGGGGGGCAGATCTGTGTGACTATGGCGTCGGTCGTCGCTCGAGAGCTGGCTATACCTAGCATCGGAGGCGGACCGGGATTTGAGGAGACGAGCAACGTCGGACCAAGTGAGTCGGACAATTGAGAGAACAAGGAGTATTAGAGGGAAAAGGACCTGGAGGTAACTATGGGAGGGATCCCAATGGTTAGCAGGCAACGATGCAGCGAAAGCATGGTAGGGGACGAATTGAAGGTCACACGAACTCTTGTTGGAAGCAGACGGAGAAATCATCAACGCCCCAGATCGGCCAACTGCATTGCGCAAAGCCGGCCATTATGGCAAAAGAAAATCGCTATCGCAGTGAGGGAGCGCGTGGGTCTCTCCACGCGGGGAGAGAAGGACGACGTCAGAAGTGATGGTCGGGAAGCGTGGAAGGACTGCAATTCGTCGATTGTCGAGGTCGGACAGCAAACAGGCGCGGAAGAGAACAATAGGTTCAGGGTGCTTCCGAAGAGCTCGACGAAGATGGCGGCGCGGCGACGGAGCGGGCGGTGGGGGTTGGGCCACGCGATTTGGGGGTGAAGAGAGCGATTGCGGCGGCCAAGCTCTCAAGTGATCGTCATGGAACAAGCAACAGGCAGTCTGCGACCCACGATCCACCCTTTTGGGCGCTCGGTGGCGTGAGTGGTGATAGAATTGATGCTCGATTCCGTCGACGTTGAATCCCAATGCCTTCGAATCGACGGGGATTCCCACCTCGAGGATTGGTGTCTCGATTTTGCACCGGGTTCGCAGTCGGAAATATGTACTCGAGGCAGCTCGTAGCCGATGGGTTCGATGTCAATGCCGATGATTGCCCCAGTGGTTCGGCCGTGTTGAGCAAGGTGGGTTCGAGGGAAGAAATAAAAAGGAAGAAGAAATTTTCAAAAGGTAGACGCAAATAGAAAGCCTGCAGGCAGTATTTTGAGAGTAGAGAGGCGCGAAGCGACGAGAAGAACGGAAGCGAAGAAAGATACTGTTACGAAGTCACTCGCTTGGTGGAGCTACTGGCGTCAGAAGAGAAGCACAAGGCTAGCACCAGAACAGGTTGGGCGGATGTGTATCAAGCGCATGCAAGATGCAGCCGGAGGTGGACCAGAGTCTGAGTCTTTCTTCCTTCCCTCGTCGGTCCAGCAAGGTTGCTCGGATGAAGTACGCAGGCAGGAGGTGCTTTCGAGGCGGAGGTACTTCGTACTCCGTACCTATACCGAGTTCCAGGCTTACCTGGGGTGGTGGACCTGGTAGGGCGTGTGGGTAGAGAATTGGAGTTTTCCCTCCCGTCTCCATTCACAGTCGGTCGGTACGACTGAGGTACTCTCAGGCTGTGTCCAAGACTGTATTCTCTTTCGTGCTTGAGAGCATCTCAAGTCTCACTGTCTCACAACAACTGCTCGATGCCAGCCTCCCATTGATCATCCTCAACTTACCCTTGCTCACACCATGACAACCGGCCAAAGCAACAGCTTGGAGGCTGGGCAGGGAAACTGTTACATGCTAAAGCTCTAGCCTCGCACCTTACGTATTCGTAGTGCAACCGTCCGAGGGTGGGTGGGGTGCACTTTTGGCGAACGCGGCCTTCGCAACTTCCCAACTCCGTTGGCCAACATTAAAATCTTCAGCAGGCAAGCTCGAGCCACCAGGTGCCTGCCATGCTGTCGTGCGTCGACCTGGACCGTCCATCGAGTCCAGCAAGTAGTTGTCTCTCCGTAATTCCGACGTCCAGCTTCATCCGACAACCAGACAACCTTTGTTTTTTCCAGCGGCCAGCTCCAGACTTCCATCACATCACAAATCGCCCCAGATATCCGTTTTCGATGTCAAGCTTAGCACGCGCCTGAGTGCCCCGGGGTGGGGTCCAGAGGATGGCAATTGGATCCCCCAAAGCTCCAGATTATCGTCGCATTTGCAGCATCTTCGCCCAGCTGCCGGTGTTTTCTGCCAACAGCTACTCCCAGTGGTCGAATCGCAAATGTTGATGCAGTGGTTGGGCAAAGGTCGGTGAAGCGGTCGAAGAGACAGGACAGGGATGGCTGCCCGTGTGAGTCCGTGTGATAGGATTGAGTTCACGACATTTTCTTTGGACAAGGATCTGCTCGATCTATCAGTGATACGTGTGGAAGCAGACTTCGACGACACTGTACGGAGCACAACCGGCCAGACCACTGAAAGGATGGATGGATGTTGTGCACGCTCCCACCTCGCACATGGAACTCCCCGGCACCTCATCTTCAAGTTCCCATCCGCTATCATTCCACCGCCCTTCTTTCACCCGCGGTAGCCTCGTTGAGAATCAGTCAGCATGCAGATGCGGGGTCCTCCAACGCCTATTTCATCGGTGCATCGCCTAGTGCAGGGCGGGCTTTCACAATGATTGGCATGTAGCTTTCATTTCCGTTGCACTTTTGCGGTTCAACGAGAAGGTTGCACTGACATGTACCCTGTTCGATCTAGTCTGGCCGTTTGGTGCCCTGAGTCTACCAAGACTACAACTCGCCGCTCATCACCTCTGCGTCCGCTGTCGAGGGCCAAGAGCACAGAATGAATTCGGCGTCAACAATGCTCAGCTTCGATTCCAGTCCGCCCCTTCCTTGGCGCGTTTCGTTGTCTCAGCTAATATCCTGTCTGCTCATCCAGGCCCTGCGCCGAGCCAACATCTCCTCGTCGACTTGTTTAGTGGCCCTCTGATCCGGGTATTACAACGGCTCGTGCACCCTCTTGGGCTTTAAGGTAAGCTACGATAGGGAAGGTTCTTCGAATTACGGTGCTCCTCATGTTTGATGGGAACGAATGACGACGGCAGCTAACTGCACTGGAAGAGCTGACGAGGGATGGGGCAACGCTCGACTGAATCAACCCGAATGCCAGGGCGCTGTGTAACTATGACGACCTCAGCCGCAGACGAAGCTCGCTGGACCCTTCTTTGTTTTCTCTATTTATTCTCATGTCTCTTTTATGTCTCGCCCTTGTCTCGCCTCCTCCGCCGCCCTCCGAGAACCTGGCCAAGAGACCCAGGTTTGCCAAGGTACACGTTGGTCTGGGTTTTTGACATGACACACACCAATTGGGCAGCTCAGATGTTGAATTCGCGAATCGAGTTACACGCCTTGAGCAAACGAAGCGTCAGAGAACGAGGCGACGCTGCCCCGGAAATGGCAGGACGGTTAGCTGTCACCGGGGCCATGAATGGTCGTCACGCTACGCCACTCCGGAGGCTCTGCCATATCTCCCCGGAAGTAACTTATCTTCACCCCCTCATCCGTCGTAACCTTACCAGTCGACCAAGTACCAACAGCAATGGGGCTGCTCGTCAATCAGAATCCATGCATAGGCCAAACAACCGTCGACCCAATTGGCCGTCTGGAAGGCTCCAGTCCTTCAATGGCGCGTTCTAGCCGGGGACTTGGAGGAAACAACAGGAAACATGAGCCCGCAATCACCAGGCCCGGCTCTCATTTATTATAATTAGAGTGTCGCAGCCAAGCACCGTCGCGGCTATGGCCGATTACCACCGCAACTTGAGAAGCCAGTGACCGCCGGCAATTCGAGCTGAATTGCGAGTCTCGCCTCGGCACCCGAGCCATTCGCAGCGTGACGCTCTATTCCGTGTGAGTGGAGGCCCTGCATGGGCAACCTGTAGGTCAGGCCAGACTGAGGTTACGTGAAGATGTTGGTTCCGTTAGTCGGCACTTACTCTACCCAGACCAACGAGAGGAACTACCTACCTATCAACGCCCGATCCTGAAACAGTCAAATTATGTTCTGTTTCGCGCCATCCTTGCGTCTAGTAGAGCATACAGACAGCTGACGCACAAGCAAGGAACCCCCGAACAGAATACGAACCTGGGCCATTGATATGACCAGACCAGTCTTTGACTGCGGTGTTCGAGCTGTTATATATCGGCGGCAGTTGATTCGCAGAGCCGTTTTATATTGCACAAGCAATACGAACTCGTGCATCAGTACCTATCACAGCATTGCATCATCCAAGACAGGTTACCTCGTGACTAAGACGAAGCTCCATCCATCATGTCAAGTATGACTTGAGCCTCCACACGTGTCCCGGGGGATACAGAGAACATACGTCAACAAGATAGGGTCCAGCAGAGAGCAGGATGCTCTGCTAAGCGATTGAGACCTTGGAAGACTGTGGCATCGTGCCCAAGTGGAGATTGTCGTCGGGTCTGACACCTTGCGTCTCCTTTACCCCAGTGTCAGTAATTGTAACCTTCTAGTTGGCAGCAGTATTCCCGCCCTCCCCATCTCGTCTCACTCGACGCCATTCCGACCTCGGCCGTGTTCCTGATGCACCTGAGACTTTTGCGTCCCGGGAGGTTCAACTCGTTCCTGTCAAAAGAAATCAACATGGTCCCATTGGCTCGCATAGTTCCGTTGACTCAGCTCCCCTGGGATTTGAGACTTGGTCATGTCACTCCCTGTGCCTGAAGATCAGGTACGTGCGAAGACGACAGTCGAGGACATTTGGAGCCAAACAAGCAAAGGTGCGATATCCACACAGCATTACTGCACTCCACTAGGAATGAAGTGGCATAAAGGTATATTCTCGCTGCTCTATATTCTTGCGCAGACTCTTATCCGGCCGCAGCGACTTGGGCTCGCGCTTGGTTGCCCCTGGCACTTACGATTGGCGAAGGCATGTTCTTACATTGCTGGAGCGTCGAGCTCGTTCTTACATGTAGCAGCACAAAGCATCCCTGTCGGTTCGGAACTCTGCCTCACCGCCGGAGTCGAGCTTGCGAGATCTGGGTAGTCCGGGGCATTGGCCTAGGTGGTGCGTGGAAGGTGGGAGCAATTTACATGAGATAATCTGACAGCTAGAACCACGATGGGCGCCGATCTCAGCTGACCCCCGGGTTTGGCCCTTGTTCTTGTTTCTTTTCGCTCGTCAACGGTCACATTCTTCTGTGGACAAGGTCCCATCAGTTTGCGAGTCATCGAACAAACAGAACCCTATGCCCCCCCTCCCTCCCCCTGTTCGCGGGACATAGGTACAGTATCTCATGACTTCTTCTGCAGCGCCCAGGGCCCTGGCCATTCGCAGCCGGGCTTTCACGCCTTCATCCCGCCAGTTCGCCCGCCAATTCTCGCCAATGCAGCCCAATTGTTGCGGAGCAGGCATCTCGACGTTGGCCGCTGCCTGCTCTGCCACCCATGTCGTCAATCACATTTCTTGACCGACAATAGGGCCCTTGGGTCGATCTACCCGAGAAATCGAGAGAGGTTGTTTCGCTCTGCGGTGTGACCGAAAGCCGGCCTTCTCAAAAAGTCGTCAGCGCCGCGTGATATCTCAATGCCCCTGGCTGCAGCAGAGCAGATGCATAAGCGTTGCGCACTTGCAGCGGGCCAATCGAGGGACCCCTCAGACACGACGGGGTTTCGACACAATATGTCTCGTCCCGTTGGCCGCCGCGGTCCGGTCATCCAGAAACGACTTCGTATGGCTTCTGCTGGTCCTGATGCAACCTGCTAACGCGAGGTGACGAGGGAGGGCACGGCATGGATGGGAGGGTGGATCTTCGAGTCAAGTGAGGCATCATCCTTGGTTCGATAAGGTGGGAAAGCTTGTGCTTGTGAGAGGAGGGGTTCGGCCGTCGACCTGCCTGTGAGGGAAACCCACGAGTGGTTCTTTTGCGGCGAGTTCGGGTCATTCGGGATGCCTATCTTGACCAGACGGGAAATCGAAAAACCAGACCAACCGGCGCGTGAGCAACCATTTCGGCCACAACTCACGCAATTGAGCCGTCCAAGGGCGTCAACCAGGTGTCAGTCGGGCAGTGACACATCTGCAACGCGACTGCAACGCCCGCGCTCCGGCCCGAGTTTTGCATGTATGAAAACATCCCACTTCGCCAGACGGAGCATCCCACCTGATGGGCATCGCGCATCTTCCACCGTCACGACAGGACGGTTTCGCGCCTGGCCTTCTTCTTCACCGGTGACGGCAGCAGCATCGCATCGCTGCAACGCCGGCCTAGGAACGGCCCCCCTCATGTCCATGACCCTCCCCCTCTTCTTCCCCCTCTTTCTTCTCCCGGCCCGCTGCACACACCGAACGAGGCTCTCGGGAACAGGAGACGGACCATTCGGCGAGCGAAACCCATACCGGGCTGCATGTCAGCTGTACGCATGCAACCAACCACATCTTCGTTGGCCCTGCACGCGTCCTACCCTGGACTGGTAAGTCACGGTAAATCATATCATATCTTTCCCATCATGACACATTTGAGTGAGCGAGGGGGCAGATTGAGCCTCATGGAACTGCCAATACTAGAATGACCCAGCCAGCGGCAACGCTTTACAGGTGGATGGCATTAAAACCTGTCATTCATAAAAAGTACATAGCCTTGAAGGTACAGCAAGGTTCTTCCATAACCGTCCCCAGCCTGGGCTTTCCGTCATGGCATCTCCTTCCCCTAAAAAGTAGTTATCCACGAAGACAGCTCGACACGATGTTCGGTTTTCATCTTGACATCCCTAGATCGCCGCCTAATAAATGCCCTTTTCCAAGCCAAATTGACCTCACTCCATCGACTCCCGGATTGTTTTTTGAAGGCAAAAGGAAAAACTGCAAAAAAAAAAAACCGTATGTAACTATTTTCTTTTTTCCTCTCGACTTCTGTTAATACACATTAGTCCGAGTCGGCCCGGACACCCAATGATTCGTAGCTGTGTCATTGGTTTCATGAGAGCTGCGCTCATCCCATGATCATGCCCTTCATTCCTGACATGTCGCCCTCCTTAGCAGCGATTTCGAAGTAACCGTAGATGATGCTACAATCTGTTAGCGAGATTTCCTACAAACGTTCGACTGGAAAAGCTTACGTGACAGCGAGGAGGGTACCGGTGCCGGAGCCGAGGGCACCGAGAAGGTCGCTGGTGACGGAGAGCGCACCAATGCAAGCACCACCAAAGGCGGCGGCAGTGGGGATGATGCGCTTGAGCTCCTTGTACATGCTCTGGTCACGGTGACCAGCCATGACGAGACCCTGGTCCTTGAGCTGCTTGGCAACATCACGAGGGCTGGAGCCGGACACCTCAATCCACGTCTTGGAGAAGAGAGCACAGGCACCGAGCATGTAGACGATGTAGGCGGCCATGTGGATGGGATCGAGAAGAGCCTCCTTCATGTTGAGAGGAGGAGACATGTAGTAGACGAGACCGGAAGCGGCGTGGAGCTGCGAGGTACCATCCTTGGCCTCCCACACACCGAAGAGACGGACCAGGAGGTTCTCAGAGAAGCGAGAGTAGAGCATCTGGGAGATGAGGAAGATGTTGGAGGAGAGAGCGGACTGCAGCATAATGGGCATGTTGGAGGTATAGAAGAGACGGACGGGGTAGGAACCGCGGGCACCACGCTGGCGCGACGACTTGACGGGGATCTCGACACGGAAGCCCTGGAGGTAGATGACCGCGGCGAAGACGGCAATGGTGGCCAGGAGGTTCATGATGTTGGGTAGGTTCTGGCGGTAAAAGGCCTCCTGGAGAGCGCGCTGCTTGTTGGGCCAGGTCATGAGGAGGTGGAAGAGGGCAATGACGGCACCCTCAAACTCGGGGCCACGGCCGGTGTTGATGGTGGTGGGAGAGAAGGCCTTCCACATGATGGACTCGCAGATGTTGGTGGCAATGAACAGGGAGATGCCGCTGCCAAGACCGTAGCCCTTCTGGAGGAGTTCGTCGAGGAGGATAACAATCATACCAGCAACGACCAGCTGGAGGATCAGCAGGAAGACGATACCAGCACCAAGGTCGGAGGGAGGGCCATAGAGACCGCTGAAGACGTAGACGGTGGCGGTGCCGGCGGACAGAATGAAGGCAAGAAGCTTCTGGGCGGTCTGGTAGAGCTCGCGGTCGGACTTGAGGTCGAGGTTGACATCGATCATGTGGGTGCCAGCAAGGAGCTGGAAAACCATGCCAGAAGAGATGATGGGAGTGATGCCCAATTCCATCAGCGTACCACGGTTACTCGCAATGACCATTCGCAGCCAGTATAGGGGATCCGAGTTGTCGGAGGAGACGATGCCGTAAAGGGGCATCTGGCTCATGACCAGGAAGATGAGGAGAGTCAGGGCGGTCCACATCAACTTTTGGTTGAAGGGGATCTTGGTCTCCGGCTGCTGAACCTCAGGGAGGAACGGCACGAACGGCTTGACCAGGTCGAGGAATCGGACTGTTCGCAGATTGCACGTTAGCTCTCGTATCGCTAGGACATCAAGGACAGGCGACATCAATTGCGCGCATGGTGTCGTGCGTCGAGTGGCGCAAAGAGCCCGTTTGCCAACTCGCGCGAGCTCCAACAGCTCTGCGCAAAGGGGCGAGGTGACGAGGAAACTTACGGGAACTCATGGTGACGGTGGACAGGGCAGGGAGGGAAAAGAAAAGAAGAATTGGACTATTTCATCCAAGGCGGAAAGAAAGAAAGAAGAGGAAGCCGAGCTTGCTGAGCTCAAGCGCAAAGAGGAAGGGTCGATGGATAATTAAGGAGAACTGGTGAACAGGCTGGCATCAGTGGAAGTGTCTAAAGGTGCTAGGTCACGTGACAAAAAGCCAGTTCTCTTCCGCGATGGGAAATGGGGAAGGCACTGAGTGGAGTCGTCCCTGACGGGATGAGCGACAGGAGAAATAGAAGCACCGAATCATTATTGAGACGAGTATTTTCGACAAAGAAAACATAATGCTTTGGATCGCGTGGCCTTTGCGAAACCAACCGGAAAAAATTGGATGCAGAATCTCATTCTGAGAGCAAGACTTGCCAATCGTTTTAGTGAACTACGAATGTTTATCAAGGTCTGGATTTTGGTGACAGGGGTTGGTTACGAAGTTGCCCTATTCTGCAACTTGTGCTACGACTCGGGACACTGAGAGGGGTTCGCATTTAAGCTTATGAAGCCAGATGTGACGGACGTGATGTGGCTGAATAAAAATAAGGTCTATCGCCTTTATAGGATGACCCGGGCAGTCCTGGATTCGTTTAGTTACGGGACCGACGCGGAAGGGGTTGATTCGATGAGCTTCTGCACATAAGGTACGGATACTAGGCATGAATGCGCTGGTCCGTGAGAAGAGATATGTGTCATTTTCCTCGCCGATATCCCTGAAGCTGAACATCTGGCTTCAGGTCTGGTTGGAAGTCACGAGAAAGAGTTATTATTGAGGCCAAGAGGACAGCATGTTGATAGAACCCCAGGACAACTCGGCACCTAACCTATTGCCAATGGAAGCCTCAGCTGGCCCCCTGCTTGGTGGCTAGATAGCCCCGAGCTGGCGGCGGTAATATTTTCCGCAAATATTCTAGAACCGCCCAAGAGCTCTCGGGTCTCGACGGATCTGACCCCCATCACCCTGCATTTCTTCCCCGGGGGCCAGCGTAGACTCGTGGAGCTCCCCGCGTCGTCGGTCGCTAAAGCTTTTTGGGTCACAGGTGAGCGTCACAATTTTGGCCCTGCATTTTCACCCACCACTTCTGGAATCAACATGCGCAGAGTCGCGTCGACCAGCTGTTCGCTCATGGTCTACGCGGCTTGATGTTCAGCCGCCGTCTGACACCTATCCTCTGGCGCAATGTTGCAACAATGGTCTCTACTACAAAACCTCCCGCTGAACCCCTCGTGGTCGTGCTGGGCTCCACGGGGACTGGCAAGTCCGAGGTATGACAGCCTTGCCTGAACTTTTCGCAATCGTTCTGACATTGTTGCGTGTATAGCTAGCCGTAGAGCTGGCGACTAGGCTCAATGGCGAGATCATCAACGCGGATGCCATGCAGCTTTACGACGGACTGCCCATCATCACGAATAAGATCACAGCTGCCGAGCAGCAAGGAATACCTCACCATCTTCTCGGACACATCTCCCTTGACGACACGCCGTGGGATGTCGAAGACTACAAACGAGAAGCCACCCGAACAATACGGGAAATACGCAGCCGAGGCCGTCTTCCCATCCTTGTAGGAGGCTCGCAGTACTATGTCGACCCCCTCCTCTTCGACGAGGTCATCTTGGACGACCTCGAGACAGACACTTCCGAGTCCTTCCCCGTTCTGCAAGAATCCAGCGAAGTCATGCTGCGCGAGCTGAAGAAAGTCGACCCCGTCATGGCCGACCGGTGGCACCCCAAAGACCGCCGTAAGATCCAGCGCTCCCTCGAGATTTACCTGCGCACAGGGAAGCGCGCATCCGACTATTACGCCGAGCAGCAAGCGCGCAAAGACGCCGCGCAAGACGACCCCGATAAGCAACAGACCTGGGATAACCTGCTGTTCTGGGTATACTCGGAACGCGAGGTCCTGCGCGACCGACTTGATAGTCGGGTCGACAAGATGGTAGATACCGGACTGTTGGACGAAGTCCGCCAACTCTACGATTTCAAACGCGAGAGGTCTGTAGCCGGACAGATCCTGGACATGACCAAGGGCATCTGGCAATCTATCGGCTACAAACAGTTCGAGCCGTACATGACGGCTGTCGACGAAGGGAACGAGCAGTCTGAGACGGAGCGCCTCAAAAAGATCGCACTGGAGGAGATGAAGGCAGCCACGCGTCGTTACGCCGTCTACCAGACGCGCTGGATCAGACTCAAACAGATTCCCCGCATCCGCAGTGCTGGCCCGACGGCCATGGATAGCCTCTACCTCCTCAACAGCACCGATGTCTCGCGCTATAAAGACAACGTGGTCGAGCCCGCCGTTAAGCTGGCGAAGCAGTTCCTCGCCGGAGAGGCACGCGCCTCGCCCACAGAGATATCGCCCCTGGCCAACGAGGTGCTCACACAAGTGGGCAACCCGGCGCCGAAGCCGCCACCATGCAAGCGCATGTGCGAGGTGTGCCACACCGTGTTGATGACGGAGGAAGCTTGGGAAAAACACCTCAAGAGTACCGCGCACCGTCGGGTCGTGCGTAAGAAGAAACGGACTGCGCTCGTACCAGTAGAAAAGAAGGAGGAAGAAGGTGGTTCAGAGAGTGATCGATCTGCTCCAGATATAGGTTCCATGTTTTCAGAATAAAGAAAAACAAGCTGAAATACCCCTGCACTACCTGTATCTGTAGACTACTTGGGTACAATTCCGTGGCTTTGAGCTTTCAACGTCTTTTCGGGGTGATGGCCACGGGTGAATTCAAGAAGCCAGCGCCTAGAAAAGGAGATTTCACATCCATTGTCAATAGACAATGGAATGACGTGAGGAACTTCGGTGTCACTTCTCATGGATCTACGCAGGTACTTCGCGACCACACTCTCCACGATGGGTCTCACAGGGAAGTTCTAGCTGGTGAGGAGGATGAGAGACTCATCCGTGTAACCGTAGGGCCTCGGAGCTGAATTTCCGTGAAAACGTTGATGAGGGCCCTGAGTGAATATGCTACTGAAACTGCCGGTAAAAGACGAGGGCAATCTACGACCGGCTGTCACGAGAGCTGCCGCAACTAATACTGAAGTCGGAACCGAAACTTGATGTTGTTCATAGCTGGCAGAACATCATTTAGGGGTCGCGGTGGGAGTCTCATTCATTCTCCAATAGATATAAAGCAATGGCCTTCTGCTTCAAGATGCTTGCAGGCGACTTGGGGACGCTTCGAGCAGTAGGACTTCAATTGCAGGGGAAGACACACAAGCGCAGCCATGGTGGAATTAGAGATTGACAGTGGTGTAGAAGATGGTAGAGAGATGAATACCGAGGAAAGAAGGTCACGGGCAAGGGCGAGGCTGATAACTAAGTTCTTTGTGAGGTTGCGAATAAGCTTCAAATCGAGAACCAAATCTGGTTTCAGGCGATGAAACCCACCCGATGTGAGGGAGCTGCGAGCCACTGAAGCTCTTCATGCAGTCTGCGGGAGGTGTGTTCCTGCCATGCATGGAATGAGCTGGAATGCAAGGAACCCAAGAGGAGTGGACAAGAAATCTGATATCGAGCACTAACAATTTTATTCATGTAGTTGAGACTGTCCAGCTCCGAAGCAATGGGAGTTTACGGAAGACGTCCGGCGTCGAGAAGACTGTCAGTTCATAAACCACCATCATGATACCCTCTCTCATGCACCCGTTATCGCGCAGTCGTCGAAAGAAGGCGCTGGAACTCGGGGACGGGCAGCATCAAGACTCCGGCTCGCGATTGAGCTCGCCTGGCAGAGCGATGGAAATGAAGAAGAGCACCGAGCAGTAGAGTAGAAGGAAATAAAAGATGGAGACGCCAGCTGTGTTGCAATCAATGCTGCTGGGGCCCGAACTGCTGCAGATGAAGGCATCCCTGTTTGGAAGCGAACAGAAGGGAACAGCGATGGCTGGCCCACGAGAGGTACTCGTTGGAGACGGGACGGGGGAACGACATATAATAAGGGATTGGGGGCAAGCAACTGGGAGGGGACACAATGACAAGTCTGAACTCTTACACATTGCTTACGGCTTCCTCGAGCAACACAATCAACACGCAGCGTCAGCAACTGATGTCATTGCGAACCCTCCTTGGACGTGGTAAAATCGCCAAGCCGATCTGATATCGTCCAGCAACCGCCGTCTCGGATCTCTCGAATTCTCGGATTACGGTTCTTTTTCTTATCCCAAGTCATCTGACCAAAGACTAAGGGAAGCCACTCGTCAGCCCTGCGGCCAAAAATCTCCCATTTCTGTCTCACATTGCGACTCATCGCGACTCATACCGTCTTTGGAGGTTGAGTCATCGGAGGAATCGCACCCTAGCCCCAGCTCGTCAAGTCGTACTCTGTCAACTCCCATTCGCCGCTCCAGCCCAGAAAAAAAACCGACCGACACATCAAGAAAAGACGCAGTCGAGCACGTGCACAGAATCCCTACTCCTCCCGACCCGCGATTTTCCTCTGATCTCGTCAATACAAGCGGATTAGGTCTGGTTCGAACCCGGCTTGGTTCCTCCCCCAGCTGAGAAAGGAGACAGAAGGAGAGAGAGAAAAAAAAAGTTCCTGCATTTGCGTCCTGCGGCTTTAAGCCTCGAGGACCAAGTGGGTTTTGAGGCCGAGCGACGGTCGTCTGACTTGCTCGTGTGTGTTGCTTGTGCAACCCGACGCCAGCGAACATTTTCAGCGCAACCTCGAAAGCCACACGCGACACAGGCGCACGAGCTGATGACTGGATAAAATCTCCGCTGTCCTCCATCCCTTTTGTCCCATTGTCGCATCCATATCTATCTCTTTTCCCTGGGCGGCATTTTTTTCTTGTGTCGCGGAACTCCGCCTCTGGCCACGACCCCTTCTCCGCTAATAGCCTTTTGGTATCATGGTGACGGCGGTTGATTGTTAATCAGAAAGCCTATAAGGCCTGTGGTTCTTCATTCAACTTCGACGCACCAACGCCCTTTCCTCCCCAATCATCTTTATCACCATCTCAATTCCTTCTGATACACGCCCACTTCACACGCCGCACGCCTCCTCCTCCACTCCCGGTCTCACTCCTCCCCCTCTCCCCGCCACTAACACAGCTCGCTAGCTCCCACGCTTCCCACTGCCCTCTCGTTCTTCTCTGACTGCATTGAACCCATCACATCATACTCAGGTCCCGTCGGCGGCCCGGAGCCAAATATCGTTCAAGCATTGACGTCGGCTGGACTGATCGCGGTGGTCGTATCCATCGTATTTGAAGGGAATTTCGGCCTGCGCTCTCCGCGGACGCCACGGAAGAGGCGGCCTGCGTCCTTCAAGGTCTAGAAGCTTCTCTTCCTCCTCCTCCGCCCCCCTGCCAGCCCCCCTACGACGTCTCGAGATTCCCAGGCCTTCCGGCACCGATCGACCATCGGCGCACGGCGCTCGCTTTTCCCGCCCATCTCGTCACTATCTTGGGGCCGTCGAGGAAAGCAACGCGACTTATACTCGGAAGCCAGCGAAGCGGAGCGCGGACGCTGGTCGGACTCGGACACGAGCTGAGAAGCCCTTGCTCGCTCGCTGCCGACCTACCACTTCTTTCCTTGGTTCTTCGACTGTCGCCCGGTTGTCCGTCCGCCACAGAAGCAAGTTGACAGATTTCGTCTCTTCTCGCACGCGCGTGCTTTAGCCTCGCCGTGTCTGACCATTCATCGTCATCATCGCCCTCGCCAGCAACCCGTCCATCTCTCTTCGGTGACAGGACACTACCCCCGGGGCCTAAACTGTCCCCCGTGCCTGGCGAGACCGAAGCATTTCGTCAACTGCCAGCGGCACAGACACCGGCCTTGCTCGTGCCGATCCGTGTCTGTTGTGTGCATAATCATAACTCGTCTGCCTGCCCGTTGACTTTATTGAGCGCAGGCCCGAGTACCTTGTCCGAAGCCCACCCCCTCCCCCTCCCCCTCGCAGAAGTCAAAAGTCCGCAACGAGAGCAGCCGCAGCCTCCTGACCGAATTACGACGTCCTCCTCGCGCGCGCCAGCTTGGCCTCTACTGCCAAAACCGGCTTTATTATCGCTGAGGCGGCAGAGCAAAACCCACTCGCTCTCCCTCCCTCCCCTCCGCGCCTCGTCGGACTTACCGCACCTCAGTCTCCGTCGCCGCATCGATCCATCCTTTTTTTTCCCAGTCCTCCATCTGCCCCTCCCCCTCCTCCTCCTCGTCCGTCAGCGCTGGTTCAGGCGGCTCCAGTGGAGCTTCTCCCCCGTCCCTCCTCCAGCTCATCCGCATCGTGAAGATTCCCATCTTGCTTCGCTTCGTCCGACACTTCTCTCCGGCTGGCATGTGAACTTGGTCCCCTCAAACCGCGTCGGACCCCACGGACATGTCGACCACGACCACGCCCGGCTCCCAGAAGGCGTCGAGAATATTGGCTTGTGTCCTCTGTCAGCACCGTAAGATCAAATGTGATCGCAACACGCCGTGTTCAAACTGCATCAAGGTGCGTGAACGACCCTGACGCGTCCCTTATTCGTATCGCCACGAAGCCCGCCTGCAATTGACCCTCGTCCCCACAGCTCACATTTCTTTCGTCCTTAGGCAAATGTGACATGCACTCCAAGCACTCCGGCGCCCGCCCGCAAGCGTCGCCGCCCAAACCAAGACCTCCAGGAGCGCCTTGCGCGCTGTGAAGCCCTTCTCAAGCAGTATGCCGATGGCTCCGTGCCCTCTCCAACCGTCCCGCCCGCCCAGATGCCTTCGAGGGACGGCTCGCAGTCGGATGTCTCCGTCACCACTCCCACCGGCTCCGAGTCGCAGGCAAAGTGGAAGCCCGCCGGGAAAATGGTCAAGGACGACGGAGGCGTCCGCTTCATGGACAGTTATCTGTGGGCCAACATTCACGAAGAGGTGAGATCTGCCCTTGTTGCCCTCCGAACTAATCTCTAAACCCGTCGTAGTTGCAAGCCATGAGAGAAATTGTCGATACCGACGATCCCGAGGAGTGCAGTGTTCTTGGATCCGAGGATCTGAGCCCAGATCCCAACATCGACCTTCTCCTCCAGAGCGATTCCTCGACGAAAAGCATCGAGGAGCTGCAGCCGGACCCTGTCCACGTCTTCCGCCTCTGGCAGTTGTTTGTTGAACGCGTCAACCCTCTCTCGAAAATCATCCACGTTCCCTCGGTGCAGCCGTACGTCATGGACGCCGCAACGAGCATCCAAAACATCCCCGTCAACTACCAAGCCCTCCTCTTTTCCATCTTCACCATGGGCGTCGTCTCCCTCACCGAAGTAGAGTCCATGCAGCTGCTTGGGATTTCTCGCGACGAAGCCATCCGTCGCTTCACCATGGGCACCAAGGTGGCCCTTCAAAAGTTTAACTTTTTAAAGAATTTCGACATGGTGGCTCTCCAGGCCTTGATGTTGTACCTGGTATGGACGAAGCACCCTTGGGACGTTTGCAGGACATGCTGACCAGTGCATAGACTTCTCTTCAGGGTCGCTACGATAGGCACGCCGCCTGGATTCTCAGCGGAATGATTGTGAGAATTGCGCAGAAGATGGGCTACCACCGCGACGGCGAGACTCTCAACATGACACCCTTTGAAACCGAGATGCGACGGCGCATGTGGTGGCAAATCATTCTCCAGGACGCCAAGAATGCTCTCGTGTCCGGCCTCAGCAATTCTATGCTCCCCAGCAACTGGGACACCAAGATGCCCCAAAACGTTAACGACGCGGATTTGTTCCCCGGATCAACCGAGCCGCTGCAGCCGCGAGAGGGACCGACCGAGATGGCGTTTTGTCTGACGGGCTACCAGATCGCCACGTTCCTAATCAATGCCGAGTTCCTGCATGGAACGCCCGGGCTGGAGGCAGCCATCATGGGGGATTCGGTGGTTCCTGTGGATGGCGAGCCCGCGCCTCCGTCCATCGAGAAGTACCGGGAGCTGGTCGAGGAGCTCGAGGAGAACTTGCGCGAAGTCGAAGCACGATACATTGACGCCAGCGCCGGACCTGCTCACGTGGCCGCCCTCACCGTCCGCCCAATGCTTGTCAGCAAAATGAAGGAGTTCTTGGTACCGATGCGGAAGCAACCAGAATGGGGAACCGAAATCCTCACCGCCAAGGACAACCTGTTCAAGATTATCATCATGAATAACGAGCATAGCGCTCATGCTTACGAGGTCATGGAGCAGACAGGTTTCCTCTGGTTCGTCAAGCTTCACTTTCAGCTCGACATCTTCGCCGTCATGACCGGCCAACTCTGCCAACGGGTTACGGGAGCTCTCGTGGATCGCGCTTGGAACCTCGTCCAAAAGGTGTACCGCTTCCACCCCGAACTGTTCGACATGAACCAAAAGGCCTACGCCGCACAAGCACAGCTTGTCCTCAAGGCGTGGAAAGCCCGCGAACAAGCCTACGCTCAGATGGGCTGCTCGTTGGATTACCCGGCCTTTATCTATCGTCTCCAAGAGTGCTCAACCGACTCGACTCGCGGCTCCGAGCCCCCTCCGCCAACAGCCGTCGCCCAGCCCCAGGTATCGTCGGCGCCGTCTTCGGAATTGAATAGATTCTTTGGAGACTACCTCGATGTCGGCACCTTGAACTGGGGCATGGACTGGGACGGCAGTCAACTATCGAGCCAGATTCCCGCGTCTCTATTCGGCGGATTCGGCATGGGCGGCACAAACTAATGGGCGCGGAACGACTTGGGCGCTATTGATTTCGACAATGATACCTCTCTGGTGCAAAAAAATGGACGGAGGAATGAGTACCAAGACGGACGACGAGGAAATCTCTCTCACATGGCGTTGGTTTTGTAATAATATCACTAGAGCGACATATTGGGTTGGTTGGTTGGCGTCTGGAGGCGGACGGCACGTATAGATGGACGTGGCGGCTGGAGAAACAGGTTTCAATCCCCGTCTCACGTTTGTATTTTGATCAACTGTCTACGGACGGAAGTTGGGACGGACGAGTCTTGTATTATTCGAAGATTCTTTAATGCACAATCACCACTTGGAATATCTCTACGGCGTCTCTCGGCACCAGAGTTAACAGTCTGGAAAGGGATGAGATGTATTTCATTGCCTAGTTGCAAGGACGATACGACCGAATGACATGATCAATGGCCATTTCACCTCTGGCACATTACACATTCGCCGCCACAGCCTTGGCTTCGGCTTGGCTTCGCTCACGACGCTCTAGCCAAGAAGCCACAATGTGAAGGCAGACTCCCGGAAGGATGAAGAGGGCGAATAGGATCACGAGGCACACGGCCATGCTGGCGGCATAATGCGTGTCGAGGTTGGGATGGGACGACGTCATGTTTGGGGTTTGCGTCGTTTGGTGGCGCCTTTGACTGGCAAGGTGAATGAAGGCTGCACTTGGAGATGGTGTCAATGAGATTGGTGGGAGGGAAGAAAGGATTGGTAGGGAGGTGCCTTTTGTATTACTTCTTGGCGTCCATTGTTCGAAGAAAGGGTGAACGGGACGAGTTGTTGCTCTGGGTTTCATAGATTTGTGTTATCACAATGGAACAAGTCTTGGCAGAGAGTTCCTTTATAGCTCTGGCACTAATTGTGCAAAGAAGGGGGTGACGGTGCAAGTTCTTGCTCAAGATTTATATTGTTACAACGGGTCCAAGTCTTGGTAGACGGTCATTGTTTAGCCCACGCCCGAGGGATGAAAGGGCACTGCATCTTCCCGTACTCGTAATCCTTGGCCATGTCCCGCGGCTCCTTGGGCCGCATGGCCGACGCAATGGGCGTGTCGGGATGCACCGTGATGAGGCTGTCGTCGGCCTCGGCGAGGGCGGCAGAGACGGTCCACCTCGTAAACGGCAGCGGCCAAAACGTCCTCACCAGGTCGACGAAGCGCTGCGCCACAACGTCCAAGTCGTCGCCGTCGCGGTACACCAGGATGGACAGGTGCAGGCTGCGACCCCCGTCCTCCCCGTCCTCGTCCTCGTCGTCGCAGCCCTCCCCGCCGAAAGACTTCCACGACTCGAGGGCGATGCGCACCTCGTTCAGGTGCGAGTCGACGGGCGGGTACAGCCTGTCGACGGGGCAGCTCCCAAAGTCGACGACGATGTGCGCCCGCCGCGTGTGCTCTTGGTACATGCGCGGGCACCGCCAGAGCGACTCCACGAGCTGCTCAAACGGGCTGTCGCGCAACCTGCCGCCGCCGCTCACGAAGCCGACGTTGTTGACGTCCAGGTCGACGGCCACGGTGCTGGTCGAGTAGATGTGCTCGGCAAAGTCGTCCGACACGCGGCGGCAGGTCAAGAGCAGACCCGTGTCCCAGTGCATGAGCCTGTTGTTGCCGTCCGGGCCAAAGTCCATGTAGGCCTTGCGCTCGACGTTGCGGTGGACGCCGAAGCCGTCGAAGACGAAGTCGCCGGGCTCGTTGGCCTTGGCGCGCTTGCGGTCCCAGACGAGGTCGTAGATATGGTGACGGACGCTTCGGAGCGCTTCCTCGGTCCTCGCGGGGTCGTCCTCCCGAACCTCGAAGAGCTTCATGAAGGGCGGCGTGGGCTTGGGGCCCAGGATGGGGACGGCAAAGGTGCGCGCGGTGGTGGCCTCCATGACGGCGAAGCTCTGAGTGAGGTACCTAGGGCAATGGTGTGAAGCTTGGGATGCTGAGACGGGTAGGTAGATGTGTTGCTGATCTGAAGTGATTGGGACGTACGGTGATGGGGATTTATTATAGGATAAGGGACGAGACAAGACCAAGAACCGAACACTCTGGCAAACCATATCTTTGCCTTAAGAATACCTTTGGTGAAAGTCTTGATGCTTGAGTTCATGCATGGTAACCTCCATGTTCTTAGGACAGCCCAACACCCCAAGGGAAAGCTCCGATAGCAATGACCAACTTAACTTTGCGGGGGACGTTTCTCAACAATGGTTCCTTCTAATGGGTACATAGTAATTAATAGGTTTGCCTTCTCAATCGTGTTCGAATGGGGGGGACTCGGGTATGGAAGACACCTTATTCCTACCATGAACAGCACACGAGCAGCCATCGCGGAGACCGCGCCCCTGCAGAGGAAGAGTGCTGACGTGACAACATACCGGGAAGGACGCAGTAATACGACGAGCAACAATGGAGTGAGACGGTCCATCAACCAGACGCTGGGTCTACGAGCATTACGAGCATCACGAAGGCACGGCGGGGCTTCGTGTCACCTTCATCGAGTTTGAAAATAGAAAAAAATGTAGATCTCAAAAATGAAACGACATCTAGACGGAGAAAACACTAGATGTCGAGATTAACGACGGATCATCCTTCTCAGATTCGTCCAAGAGTCCAAAGACCCTGCCTGGCAACCGCTGTCCATTATGTTTGGAGTCAGCCGAGCGGCGGACGTTCTTGACTATCTGAAGAAGGGAAAAGGAGGAGGAAATTTTTTTTGGAGACGGTTGTTTTGACGAATGAACATTGTTGACCGCTGACTAAGCAATTGCCCAACGGCGGAGAGCTGACCCGGACCCGGACCAAGAAAAGCAGCACGCACGTGACACCTACGCCGAGGCGGAGGGAAAACCGCATCACGTGATGGCCCCGGGATGAGGAATTCGCGGCCCCCCATTGGCCACGCTGGACCGAGAAGCCGAGGGCGCCCGTTCCCGAGCATCATCGATGATTTGAAGTCCGGGCGCCTTTCGCACCTCTTCTCCGGAACGACGAAACGAAACCGAACCGAACGACGACGCCCGCCCTTCGCGCTGAACGATACGTCGAATTCGAAAGCCCCCAATTTCCCATCGACCGTCGCAATGATCGCTCAACGTGTGGGCGTTGCCGCCCTTCGCCGAGGTGCGCACCTTGTTCTCCAGGAGCCAAGGGCCTCGTTGGAAACATTTGCAGAAACCCGGGTTTCGCTGACTTGACCATCCATCTCCAGGCGCGGCCGGCAGTGTCTTCTTCAAGCAGACCATCCCCAAGGTGGCCCTGACCGCCGGCATTTCCACGTCGTCGCCCCGGTAAGCCTCAATTGCAAAACCCGCAACCGCCGGGCGCAAGACCCTACAACCCGTCCACTTGGAGCTGACCCCTCGAATCGCAGCACCGCCGTCAGCGCCGCCGTCTCCCAGGCCGAGGGCCAAAAGATCCTCGCCGACCAGCGCCTCAACCGACCCGTGTCCCCCCACCTGGGCATCTACAAGCTGGAGCAGACGTGGTTCGGCACGTCGGCGTGGACCCGCATCACGGGCACCATCCTCTCGGGCTCGCTGTACGCCTACATGGGCGCCTACCTCGTCGCCCCCCTCGTCGGCCTGCACATTGAGACGGCCAGCCTCGTGGGCGCCCTGGGCGCCGCGCCCCTCTTCGTCAAGGGCGGCCTCAAGTTCGCCCTCGGCTTCCCCTTTGCCTACCACTTCCTCGCCGGCGTGAGGCACCTGGTCTACGACATTGGCACCGGCTTCCCCAAGGCCACCATTATCAAGTCGGACAAGATCCTGTGGGCGTCGGGAATCCTCGGTGGTTTGATTCTGGCCTTCTTCGTGTAAGAGGGAGCGCCCATGACGGGAGGAGTGAGGAAAAGAATGAGAGGGAAAATGATACACCTTGCTAAAGGATTGGGACACTGGCGCAGAGGAGGAAGTGTGAATCAACACGTGTAGAAGTCACCAGCCTTCAGGCATTACTAAGTTTTAAGCAATCAATTTTGTACAATTCACGAGTCAAGCTTTAACTCATGTCCATGTCCAACTGGCCTATTTTTAAAGAAACCGTCCTTAAACGCCGTTCGCCGTGGTATCTCTGATATGCTATTCCCTACTCCAAAAACCGAGCGTCCAGGATTGTCTTGATCAGCCTTCGATTACCAGACGAAAGAATCTTTTGTCCCACAATGGGCCCGATAAACTCCTTGAGCTCGGCCGCTTCTGTGTCGGGGAGGGTGCCGTTGACGCCATTGACGACGCCTGGATCGACCCGGGCGAGCGACGCGACGGCCTGGACGATGCCCGAAACCAGCATTTCGTACTCCATGGTCCCCTCGGTCTTCTCCTTGAGGGGCTGGAGGATTGCCGCATCAAAGGTTTTGAGGTTCCGGAGCACGAGAACGCGGATGGCCTCGGGGCCGCCCGCTTCCAAAAGTCCGTGGATGGCGCCGTATAGGACGGCGGGCGGCTTGGTGGGGTCGAGGAAGAATTTGAGACAGGTCCGCGTGAGCTTCGGTCGGAGCAGCGCGTTGGAGGCCGAGTACTTGCGGGCGATGTGGCCGACGAGAGAAGCCGCCAACTGTCGGAGATCGTACTGCTCCTTGACTGCGTCGGTTCCCTCGTCGGCGCCGAGTTTCCGGGCCATGAGGCACGTAAGAGCAGGTGCGGAGAGTGGGCTCGCGTAAGGGTCGAGGAAGAGGCTCTTGTTTTCGATGAGCGCGTTGGTCAGCTCCATCATCTGCTTCAAGGTGAAAGTATCATCCAGGTGGTGGGTGACGCGGTCCATGATGAAGTTGATGAAGTAAGGAATGAGCTGGTGCAACCCGGGATCGTCCCGCACGGAGCCCAGGGCAGCCTGACGCAACCGGACGACCTCCTCGTCTGGATTATCATCGAGTATCGCCGCCTGGATCTTGTCAAAGTATAGAATGAGCTCTTTGCTGACGATGTGCTTAACAGAGGGCGTCATGGAGACGTTGTCGTTTCCAGCGAGGGCAGACAAGGCGGGATTCGCGCCAGGGCCCTTTGGCAGGAGCTCTTGCGATCGCGAGTCCGAGGTGGTTGGGTTTTGGGGGATCGAGGGCTGGACGCCTTCTATGGACAGCCAGTGGGCTAAGGTATTGTTAGGGAAGCGCCAGAAAGCGTGCGAGCAAGGACTTGCCGGTGAAGCTCATGTCCCGAGGGACCTTTGGTAGCGGGGCATTGATGAGCTTTTCAAAGTCGATTTCTTCATCCTCGATGTAGAAGAGAGGCTGGCCAGGCCCCAGGCTGGCTTCGCCGTAACGCAGAGGGCGAGTAGAGTCGTACCCATAGAGCGGTTCGACATCGAGCGTCTTGAGGGCGAGGGAGATGTCGTTTACGGTCAGGGTGGTGCGGCGGGCGGCGCGCATGAAGCGCAACGACTCGATGATGACTTGTCCGATGCGGTACTCGACGTCTTGGGTCAGGCACTTGAGGGCCTCGTCGCCGAGGGCGCCAATGCCGACGGATTCAGCGACATCCTTTACATTCTCGGGGTTCCAAAGCAGCTTGGGGGTTTCGGCTGCCATGGCGTCGGAGAAGGCGATGTCCTGGGCGATGGTTGAGGTGATGGGCCGGAGCCGCGATGGATGTTTGGAGGCTGGAGCATGCACCTCGACTGACCTCTGCCGTCATTTGCCGCACGGACCACTCAGGTCACATGACGGCGTAAGTCCAAGCGTGGGCCGTGAACAACAGCTGAGGATACGAATACATGCAGGTACCAACTGAAAAGACTCAATAGAGCAAGATTGACATGCGAATCGTGTCACATCCTACTCCGTAGCACCCTCATAATACACGTATTCCAAAGCATGTTTCCCGAGACAAAGGGAATGAAATGATATCCATAGTGGTCTCTAGTATTTTTAGCCCAAACACACCGTTTTCAAATCATGCTGCCAAAAGGGATTCCTTCTCTCCCGTTGGCGGCAAGAAACTGATACGGAGTTGGTGGAGTCGTCGTATTCCCTTATACGCGTATATGTAGCTCATTAGACGTCGAATCAGGACAGCTCAGCCACTCATCTAACATGTCCTCAAGAAGGAATACGACTGGAACGAGAAAGGGAGAGGGAAAACAAAGCGAGATATAAATATGGCATTCTCTCAACCTTTGGGAGGCTGCTTTGCACCCTCAGAACCTTAGCGGGACCCAACCAGCGCGCTCGACCACAACCACTATACTCGAGAAGCAGACAACGCAATGGGTCGGATATACGACTTCTTTCACAGTCGCTGGTTCGACTCCCACTACAAAACAAAGGTTCACATTGGTCAAATCGCCCTCGTCGTCGCCATCATTGCCCTGACCGGTGCTCGGATCGCCACCAAGCCAAAGGGCATGCCCACGACCCGATCAGACACCCTTGCTATTACCATGGTGAGAAGCCATCAACAGGACGCCCTCTCTGATTTTTTAGGGAAGGTACCAACTTAACATGTGCTAGAGCATCAAGACAATTGTCGTACTCTGCTACCAGCTCATCACCGAACACGTCTCAAAGTACAAGCGATGGGGCAGCCTAAAGGCATACGCCGTGTTGAACACACTGGAGATTGTCTTTTGGTTCGTGGTGGTCGTCATCACCTTCATGGGCATGAGTCGCTACTGCAAGGGTGCAAACTGCGCCATGGGCTTCTTTGTCGCTCTCACGGCTCTTGTATTAATGTATGTCTTCCGCGTTGCTCACTTCATGTTGATGTAGCGCTAACCACCTTCCCAACCAAAGGGCCGTTGCGTTCTGGACGGCAGTTGCTTCATGGCTCAACCATCGCTACTTTAAACGCTATGGAGTGCACCGCGGCGCTGCTCTTCCTCGGCAGTGTCCCGACTACGGGTATCCCGTCGTCGACTCTTCGGCCTCGGGCCAGTCCGTGAGAAAGTGAATGACGGAAGGCCCAGAGCGACTCAAGTACCTAAACAAAAAGGGCGAGTGCGGAAAGACACTGTCGAAGATGGAGGGGTGAAGCTGGGAGTAGTGATTCTTATGGCATTGAGGGTGAGATTGGGGCCCGGGGGGTTACGCTTGTCATTCGACTTCCACCATGGACATGGGCGGCGTAGAAGGGAGCTATTACAACCGAAAAGGATATTCTAAAATATATAACTGCTCAGTCAAGGGCTCGGTAAATTGTGTCTATTTGGGTAGTCTAAGCAGTGCTAGGCAAACATCGACAAGCTGTGCTCTCCGCCGGCTCTGTTCACTCGTTTATTGCTTCCAAGTCAGTTCTTGACTCCGTCTGAATGACATTGCAAATAAACATCAAGCAAGCAAGCCCACGGTAAGCCTCGTCTCGTCCGCCGCGATGGCGGCCTTCATGCCCTGAAGCTCCGTCACATCCCAGGTAGCCCAGACATACCTGCCGTTGAGGAACTCGGCCTCGTGGCTGGCGGCCCAGACGGCAAAGTCGGCGGGCAGCGAGATGTCGTCGTAGACCATGCCGAGCTCCCTCACCGAGACGGCGGCCTTTTCGCCCATGGCGGTCCCGATGAGGCCCGGGTGGATGTGGATGACGACGAGGTCGGGGTTCTCGTGGTGGAAGTAGTCGAACAGCTTCCACGCGGCAATCTTGGACGAGCGGTAGCCCGAGTAGCCCCGCAGGTACGGGAGGTGGATGGCGGCCGTGGTGATGTGCAGCACGGCGGCGTGCGTCGCCGCGTGGGGGCGAAAGGCCCGGAGGAGGTTGAAGTTTCCCTTGACGGAGATCTCGAAGCCCTTCCACCAGTCTTCGGCATCGGCATCGGCGACGGAGCTCAGGTCGGGCATGTATCCTGCGTTGGCCACCAGTATGTCAATCCTGGCACGCGTGGACGCGGCGAAGGCCTCCAGGGCAGCCTGCGTCGCTTCGGCGTTGGCGAGGTCGACGGAGTAGGTCCAGACGGCGGTGTCTGGGCTGGAGGTTTCGATTTCGGCCTTTTTCTTGAGCAGGGCGGTGTTGTTCCGTCCCAAGAGGCCGAGATGTGAGACGCCGGACCGGGCAAGGGATTCGGCAATGGCGCCTCCGATGCCTGAGCCGCCGCCTGTCACAAAGGCCGTCTTTCCCTTGGTAGAAAGCTCCGGGCGCTCTGGTGAGATGGCAGGGTATGTGGATTGGTGGTTGGTCTTGATCTCTGAGGGGGAGGACATGGTTGTGAAATATGTTGTCAGAGACTCGGTGTAGGGTGAATGTTGCGGGATGGCAGCTTGGGTTTCTATGATAATTTAGGGGATGGACTTGGGTATTCAATGGTCTCATATCATCTGGGAATCCTCTTGGAGCCTGAGATGATATATAGTCATGATCTATGATAATGTGCCCCCTTGGACGCAACAGACATGCGAGTTGTGTTTGTCATGGCCCCCATGAGTGGATAAGGAGCTATGGGCCCCTTGAGCCTCCTTTTAGATATTAAAGGTCGAAGAGAAGCCTGTTCAACGTTACTCTGGCCGAAAAAGTCATCATAGTACACAAAGACGTGATGATTCAGCCATGCATGCTATCTGTAATGCGTGGTGTAGTCAATGGAGTGTGGGGTCGTCGATCAAGGACAATTAATAAGCAATAACGTTATCACCGCAGCGCTCCCAACTCATAACGTTGGTCTCACTCTTTCTGCGCTTCCCCATCAAACACGCCTTCAACCATCAGGCGGAAATAACGTCACTGCTCGGGTATGCATTTCCACTGATCTGGTTCCTGCGTCATGTCGACCTCGCCCGAGACCCGAGACGGGCCGCCCGACGGGAACGCCCAGCTCGTACGTAACTACCCCTACCCATGTATCCATGCGTGTCGACGCTGGATGCTGTTCATGCCCTGTTCGGCGGCCACTGACACCTTTGTCTAGTCTAAGCGTGAGCGTGGAAAGCTGGCTCAGCGAGAGTATCGAAAGCGACATGCCTCTCGCTTCCAGTCGCTCAAGGATGAGAACATCAAGCTCAAGAAGGCCATCCGGAAGATCCGCCACGCCGCTTCCAGGGAGCGAAACCTTGGACAGGAGCTCTTGAACATCATTTTGGGAGCAGCCGAAGAAGCAGGGCTCGGCGATGCGGCGCAGTCGCAGGATAATACCGACAGAGCTCTCGAGCAAGCTCCGGTCCCTGCCGCCATCACCGGGGAGTCCCCCGAGATTTCCGAGCCCTGGATCGCTGTTGCACCAGCCAATGCTGCCGTCGGATTGCACTTTCAACCTGTGCAGCCTTCCTTCGACCTGAGCCCGCCCGTCTGGCTCAACACAGACCGCCTTGTCCGAAGCTACGACGCACCGGCCGACGTGATGCCGTTTCTCGGAGAGAACCTCCTCACCTTTTCCGGCTGCCTCTACTGGGCGAGCGCGTACTACGCCGTCTCCATCTGGCGGACCCTCAAGAAGCTGCCGCAGCCCAGCTTTTCCTGTCGGAGCCGGCTGGACCGGCTGGTCAACCACGCGAGGCACCTCAACGACCACGAGTTCCTCCTGTCCCTGGCGCAGGCGAGGATAGACTTTCGGGGGGAGGGCTTCGTCGATCGCCTGCACGAGCAGGGTTACTTGCTGGACCACGAAGCCTTGTCGGAATTCAAGAAGCTGGTCCGGCGGGAGTACGACGAGCGGAACGAGGGCAGGAAGTGGTGGAGGAGCCCTCGCGAGGTGGAGAGCTACATCCGGCCGCTGCTGACGGCAGACGAGAACGCGCAGCTCCAGCAGGTCGTCCAAGGCCGCGGCTCGACGCGGGATGTCGACGTGTTTGGGCCCCTCTTTGAGGGACTGGCCAAGAGCTTTGTGTGTTTCAGCGATGGGCCGCGGTGGCATATCATTCACCTGTCCTTGATGGTTGGCGGGTGGTTGAAGGAACGGCCGTCGACGGTGGGAGCAGTCGGGTGAAGGATAGTTCCATGAGTCGAGAAGGGCTTGGGAAGCAAGTCGTAAGAAGATGGCCTACGCGAGAGCTCAATGATGGCTTGATGCAGGCTGGCCTAGAGGGTAGAGATGCCGACAAGATAGACGAGAGGGAGGTGCTCGACCAATCACTCGGGAGTGCCGAATGGCTAGAGTAAGTAAATCATTTCTTAAGCATTGGAATGTTAAGAATACTTCATTGTGCCTCGCCCCTTGTCCTCCTCCCCGATCTTAACCGGCACTTTCAAAGCCTTCGAATTACCGGCATCGCCTCAGCACGGCGTCGATCGCCACGTTTTGTGTCCCACCACATGCACTCTGGTTGCATTATACTCCTGGCCGCACCAATGGGCTGTGGTATAGCGGCAAGACGCCATGGCAGCATATCTAGAGCCGATGGCGACATCCGGCACCTCTCAATGGACAAATGGCATTCTCCCTTTCGCATCTGCCGCTTACTAGATCCCCCAAACTAATATGCATCCCACATGGCAACATTGCGGGGAACACGATGATAGTCACCGGCTACTGGGTATAAACTCGCCTCGTTACCTTCGAATCGCCGCTCGAAGAAGCCCAGCCCAACCACGCACCTATACCATTTGCAAACCAAACCCGAAACAATGGCCGCCGCGGTATTGCAGCCGCCGAACCCTGCCGGCCCAGTCGGCCAGCCAGACATTGCCTACGCACCCAACCGCGAATCGTACCTCGCTCGCGTGCGACGTCGACAGGAGACGGAAACGCTCGACAAGACGCTCCCGCCCGGATTCCCCGAGAAGCTGGTCTCGGACCTGGCCTGGGACGGTCGTGAACTGGCCAAATCGTACGACTGGGACTACCATCTTACCGAGGAGGACCTAGGGGAGCTCGACGACGCTCTGAAGGGCTTCAAAGGTAGGCCCGTCCTGTTCTCGACTGACGGAAGATTCCTAATCGACGTGACTAGCCCTGAACCTGCCTCTCGGCCAACTCGGCCAGGAGACGTTTGTCCTTCCGAAGCTCCACGACAAGCTCCGAGCCATCTCGCGTGAGATCCACCACGGCCACGGCTTCAAGGTGGTGCGCGGCATCCCCGTCGACAAGTACACGCGCGAGGAGAACATCATCGTCTACGCCGGCCTGGCCTCGCACATTGCGCCCGTCCGCGGGCGGCAGGACCACGTCTGGCAGGGCAAGCCGGCCGACGTGGTCATCAACCACATCAAGGACATCACCGCCACCGTCGACGCGAACCGCATCGGCGCCCCGGCCTACACGTCGGACAAGCAGGTCTTCCACACCGACTCGGGCGACGTGGTGGCGCTGTTTGCCCTGGGCGAGGCGGCCGAGGGCGGGCAGAGTTTCCTGTCGAGCAGCTGGCACGTCTACAACGAGATTGCGAGGACGAGGCCCGATCTCATCCGCACGCTCGCCGAGCCCTGGCTAGCCGACGAGTGAGTGTACATGTCCATCCGTCGTGCCACCCCCCGCTGGCTAAGCGGCACTGCTCACCCATCGAAAACAGGTTCGGACGAGGCGGCAAGCGCTCCAGCTCCAGCCCGCTGCTGCACTTCCAGGCGGCGACGGGCGACGCGCCGGAGCGGCTCATCATTCAGTACGCGCGCCGGCGCTTCACGGGCTACTGGGGCCTCCCCCGATCGCCCGACATCCCGCCCATCACCGAGGCGCAGGCCGAGGCGCTGGACACGCTGCACTTCCTGGCCGAGAAGTACGCGGCCGCGCTCGACTTCCACAAGGGCGACGTGCAGTTTGTCAACAACCTGAGCATCTTCCACGCCCGCGGGGGGTTCAGGGACTCTGCCGAGAAGCAGTAAGTGGGAAGGATGTGGTATCGATGCATTACAGGTCTGTGAGTCTGACCTACCTTCCAGACGCCATTTGGTCCGGCTGTGGCTGCGCGACCCCGAACTCGCGTGGAAGACGCCCGAGGTGCTCCGGCAGCGCTGGGACATTGTGTACGAGGGCGTGACGGCGGAGAAGCAGGTGTTTCCTCTCGAGCCGGCCATTCGCAGCAGCAGCGATGCGTCGAGCATCGAGGCTGCTCAGAGGGTCACTGACGCGTACTAGCAGTAGCACACGGAGCCGTTGCGAATCTCTGCAGGAATAGTCCAGGTCAGCAACGAAGAGGCAGAGACCGAAGAGGACACGCTGCGTGGGCTGGGCAAGAGATTTAGTAATGGTAGCTTCAATACGGACGACTATTTCAACCAGCGGCAAGCGTCGGGCCCATGGTCATGGTTCATGGTCATGGTGCATTGTCATGTATCCTTGCCGGTGTTCACAGCTCGTTGCAACTTGCAAGACGTGGAGATGGAGACTACGACTCCTTTGCCACCCCCCAACGGATCTTCTTACGATTGCGTTTCTTTTCACAGTTGGCCATTGGCTCTCTCCTCGGGGAATGTTTCGCATCGGGGCCGTGGCCGGCTTCCCCGGTCGGCAGATGCCATCACATCAACTCTCCCAATATGACGACATGAGCGCCCCTGGAGATTCCCTCCCGCACCTCATGCAGCACCTCTTAGCTCCTCGGAGAACGTGGGATCCTTTGCTCTTAGGGCCAACACTAGAAGGGTTTGAAGAAGGTGAGATTGCAACGTGGAAACCTTTACGGCATCCATCCGCGCCTCCAAACTCCCCGCTCGGTCGAGCCCGTCCGCGACCGAGCTTTACGGAGTTTTTGGCTTGCTGATGTTGATCTGCGAGATTCTAAAATGTCACCTCCTGTCAGTAACCCTGGCAGCCCAAGACCGAACAGGAAGCTGCCATGTCTCTCGACGGATTGCGTTATCGAGGCCTTGGATCGAGACATTGTGTGCCGCTCAGCCTTTTGTCTTGCGTCCATCTGTGCATCCCACCTCGTCTCGTATCCCGCTCGGGCTTGGGTTGGACGTTGATGGTCTCACCATGAAGCAAGCGTGGCCCCATTCGTGCCATGCGAGGCTTGGGTTTCCAATGGGAGCCGGTTCAGGGTTTCGGATGTGCAATTCTTTTGGGTTTTCTCGTCATCCCGCCAAGGGCCATTGGGTGGCCTGGAGAGGAAGGCCAATCTACCAACTATCCGAGTTCATATATATTATAATTTATATCCTGCTGGAAGCCCTGAGTCCTCCTGCCACATCTTCCCTTGGCCCAATCGAACATCCCAAACGACCAGCAACATGTCCTTCTGGCGCCGGCCGTTCAGCGACCGGAAGGGCGACGCCCCCGAGGCGGAGGAGCGAGGGCAGCCCAACATTGACAACGGCGAGGAGCTGTCGGACGGCAGCGTGCACTACGTCGTGGGAAAGGCCGGCAACGACTCGGAGGTGTCGTACCAGGACACCGTCGGCGCTCCCGTCGAGGTGCACTCGCCGCTGGGCTACACCGTTGGGCCCGTCACCATTGTCTTTTTGAACATTTCCAAGATGATTGGCACCGGCATCTTTTCAACGCGTGAGTTGTGTTTAATCATCTATGCTTGCTGGTGGATGCAGCCTGACCCCAGATAGCATCCAACATTCTCAAGGGAACCGGGAGCATCGGCCTGAGCTTGATCTACTGGGCCCTGGGCTTCCTCACGTCCATCACGGCCTTTTCCGTCTATCTCGAGTTTGCCTCGTACTTTCCCAACCGCTCGGGGTCCGAGGTCGTCTACCTCGAGCAGGCCTTTCCGAAACCGAGGTGGCTGTTCCCGACCGCCTTTGCCTTTCAATCCGTCGTCCTCTCCTTCAGCAGCGGCAACGCCATTGTGTTTGCCGAGTACCTCTTCAGCATCGGGGACCACGACCCGAGCAACTGGGAGCTCAAGGGCGTGGCCATTGCCGGCTACTCCCTCGCCGTTCTTCGTGAGTCTGCTGGTCAGAGGCCGAAGCTGTGCTCATGACTGACACCGGTGCCAGTGGTTGCCCTCAACACAAAGTACGCCTACTGGTTCTCCAACGCCATCGGCGCCGTCAAGGTGGCCACGCTGCTCTTCATCATCTTCACCGGCTTCGCTGTCCTCGGAGGCCACACGTCGGTGGAGAACCCAAAGCAGAACTTCCACAACTCGTTTGAGGGAAAGGCGACGGCGTACGGCCTGACCAACGCGCTCTACAAGATCATCTTTTCGTACGCGGGCTACGAGAACGCCTTCAACGTGGTGAATGAGGTCAAGGTGAGAACCACACGCGGCGAACTATCTGGGGCTTCCCGCTAATGATTCGTGATGCAGAACCCCGTGAAGCAGATCCGGAAAAACGGCCTCATTGCCCTATTCGCGACTACAATTCTCTACATCCTGACCGTCGTCGCCTACTATGCTGCCGGTGTGTTCAGCCGTGTCGCCGAGGTTGCAACGGTCCAGCTAACTCGAAACCAGTTTCCAAGGCCGACATTATGGAAGCCAGCCAGACGACGGCCACCTTGTTCTTCAACAGCGTGTTTGGATCGAGCAAGGTGTCCAGGGGCCTGAACTTCCTCATCTCCCTGAGCGCCCTCGGCAACCTGATTGCGGTGCTGCTGGGAACATCTCGAATCATTCGAGAGTGCGGAAGGTCAGTCATTGGTTGTACAGCCATGATGTATTGACCTAACTCGCTGCTTCTAGACAAGGCGTCCTTCCCTTTCCTCGTTTCTGGGCATCTACTCGCCCGTTCGGGACCGCTCTTGGCCCGTATGTCTTCAAATGGGCCATCACCACCGTCATGATTATTGCTCCTCCCGCCGGCGATGCCTTCAACTTCAGTCAGTCATACTAGGCAGTTCCTAGAGAAAATGCCGCTAACTCGACGCAGTCACGGATCTCAAGGTCTATCCCGCCGCCTTCTTCGACTTCCTCATGGCCCTCGGCCTCATCCTCATCCGACGCCGCCGCAAGCACATGGGCCTCCCTCGCCCGACCTTCCGCACCTGGGACTGGGTCCTCGGCTTCAACATCCTGAAGAACGTCTACCTGCTGGTCATGCCATGGTACCCCCCGGATGGCGGTCCGTACTCGGGAGACGTCAGCTTCTGGTACGCGACGTATGCGGCCACTGGCCTGGGAATGTGAGTCCAGATACGACTCCACGATTCACACAATCGTCTTGCTAACTTGACTTTAGTCTTCTTGCCTGCGGTGGTTACCACTGGCTCTGGACCGTAGGCGTCCCCAAGGTGTTTGGGTACAGGCTTCGCCAGGAGATTCTCGAGTTCGAGGACGGCGCCCAGAGCCAGACCCTGGTCAAGGTGCCCGTCGACGAGCTCGAGGCCTGGGACGCGACTCACGATCACTCTGGCCGACGCCACGAGCCGCACGTGCAGGAAGCGGTGCGAGATGCAAAGGGGGAGGAGACTGACTCGAGCAAAGGCCAAGCGAAGTAGGATTTTGCGGCGCTGTTTGTGTGTTGGATCTAGCGGGCGACCAGATTTCGTCTGCCATTTTCTGATCATGAGCCTACATAGATTGCTGTATATATTAATGTGAAGGCGGCAGGTCATGTCGATGAAGCGTGGCCCTAGGCCCAGTCTATCATGCCATTTAATAGTGAACACAAACCCCAAACCTGACATTAAAAACTTCCTCTTTCTTTCTTAGAACTGAGCGCTTTCTATCGGCACTTTAGACCAGTTGATCAAACGTGACAAGGTCCAGCGCTTCCAATATCAATTCTGAGCCCGCCTCCTATTTTCTCTCTCCCGGAATGTTCATCACTCGTCGTATTCTCATCGGGAGGTACAACCTACTTGGCTACCTCACCCGACTCTTCAGCAACATCTTCCTCAGCGTCCCACCAAGAATGAATATGTATACATTAAAAGCCTGCTGTAACTGGCGGTTATCTATGAGCTCGGCTCCTGGCTGAAGGACGCCGAAGTCTCTGTCACAAATGTGAGCCGGCGAGCAACGCCATGGTGCTCGCGATGCTGGACGGTTCCCGCGGGAGAGTTCCGCGTAGCTTGACGGGTGCGAGACTTGCCGTGCTAAGCTCTGCTGTTACGGCTAGCAGGATCTGAAGGTTAAGCTTCGATATCTTATGAATGGCCAGGCGAGTGCTTCCTTTTCCCAACGTGTCGACGAGTTCCGTGTTGGCTCTCGAGGGTGCTGTCGAAAAGGAAGACGATGTGCTTTCCGCAGTACTAACAAGCCTGTTGCGGGTAATGGTGTTTCCCGCTCTGAAATTGAGATTGATGATATGCCTCATGTACTCAGTCTAGTCTCGCGTGACGGCGCGAATCAACCCATCGGCCTTTCCCGTCCCTACACGTTCATTGCGTGAGATGCCATTAGGGCCAAGAAGAAGGTGGTTGAAGAAGGCATCCCAACGAGTCGGTTGTATCTGACTCGAAAGGGACGAGATAGTTGTCGAAGAAGTCTTTACGTCATCTGCCGTGGTATTCGGCAACAATGCAAGACAAAGCATCGAGTCGCCGCCATTCCATGCCAAGAGTCGTTGTTTTTGATTAGAGAGACGTTGCAAAACCTCGAGTGTACCAATGGAAAGAAGGGGGAAAGAAGGGGAGAATGACTGTGGCGGAAACCATCGGTCGGCGAGTGGCCATGGGCTTCCATGGTTTCTTGACGTCCCGTTTCTCCCGAGACGGTAGGTCAGCAGAGCTGGGAACATCCCCGCGGACGTCAACCTAAGCAGCGATTGCGGAGCGAACTCGGTTGCCACTCCTTCCAGTGCCGATCTTGACGTTTGCGCTAGTACTGAGGTATTGTAAAAGATGGCCCGGTCATCTGGGCGTCCTAACTTGGCAATCATCAGATGGAATTGAAAGAGTTTCGTCGGACCTTGAAGCTTCGCTCCCGGGAAACTCGGCGGGGTCGACGTGGAAGCTAGGGATGTCCTTGGACACTGTGAAGTAGCGGCATTGGAGAGGCTTGTCAGTAGCATTTCAGCAAAATCGTCGCTTGAAGTTGCGAAGCAGTCTCGTATGCGTATCGAGACTCCCCTCTCGGAAGGAGACGCGGCTGGTCGACGGGTCATTTGATGTGTGGCGTTGGCTGAAGCGATTTTATATCCTATGGTGCAGATGGTCGATGAGACTTCATGTTGATTCGGAGAGTTTCAGAGGTAGGACTCAAGGTGTCTGATTCGTTGTATTTCGCTTTGAACTGTGCAGCCGTGACGGCGTATCGAATGTCATTGGGGCTCCACGTGTCAGGCCACGTCTGAAACAAGGAGTCTTGTTGGTGTCCGAGCAGCTGACCCGATGAAGCGTGTAGGCTCGTGGGTTTTCTCCGTAGACGGATAGTCTACACCCAGTCGCACCCTCCTTCTGAGGACATAGAGCGAACCCAACGTTGGATGCGGGACAGGTCGCTGAATCAAACGTGTACCAGACATTGGGTATGTCCGATCAGAGGCCATACCCATGGCGACCTCGACAGTTTCACACGAGACTCGTAGCAACAATAAGTCCACAGGTGCTTCCACCGTCGTCATGTTCAGCCTTGATTCCTGGCTGAACGTCTGCGTGACAAGGAGTATTCGTTGGAGGATATAGTGAGAGAGAGGCCGTTCTGGGCGGAAATGAGTCGATCCAAAACGACAAGAACGGCAGCACAGGCTGTAAAGACCAGGAGGAATACGAACAAGGCAGGATTATTCAGCCAGAAAGGCTGTTGCCCCTTGTTCCAGGTGGCTCCCCCCTAGGGCACCATGTCATCGGTGTTGCCATCGTCGACGCCGAGTGGCTCGACCGTCAAGAAGGTGCTCTCCGGCGCTGGTGCTGCCATGTCAATAGATAAATGGGGATTATTCTGATTATGTAGAGAAGTTCGAGTTCAGGGCATATTGGGTCTGGATAGAATTCCTCTCCGTGTTTAGGGGCAGTCTTGCCGTAGGGAGGATCTAAAGCTCATTTGCTGGCAAGGCGGCATCTGCGCACTTGTGTGACACTTCATGCTGTGTTGCAGAGAGAGCTTGAATAAAGGCTGTAGCTATGAGGCCGTTCTCTAGCATTGGGTATGGTCTTGATAGTATTTCACACACAAATAGACTTCATAATGCTAAGGCATTCCCAAAATTCATATTGCTCCTAGTCCTAATACAACAGAACCAAATCCGTGAACATGGCGACAAGAAAGAAAGACCGGCCATTTGCGACATGCATCTCCGTCTTTAAACAATTTTAATACACTGAGTCCTAGCGGTATCCAAGAGACCACCGCATGGCCCCAAATGTGTACCGGTTTCGAGGAAGAGGTATGGTGTTGACAATCTGGGCCGGGAGGCTCGAAGTAAGCTCCGTCGTAGGGGCTTCGGCCGGTTCGACCGAAGGTGCCCTCGTGGGCGCGGGGGCCCTCGTAGGAGTCAAGAATGCCATGAAGACGTTGACGACGACGGGGGCGGGGGCGACGACCGGGGGCGGCGCCATGGACGGCGCGGGGGCCGTGATCGGGACCGGAGCTACGTCCGGGATGGGAGCGGTGGAGGGCCAATGTGCTGGGAGATCGAAGGCTGGACTCGGCTTGGGGGGGATGGCGGCGGGGGATCGAGTAGGCCTCGGGGCGGGGGGGATGACGGGGGTCTGAGCTGATGGAGCTGCTGGGGGGGTATAGACGGCTGGAGTTGCCGAGACACTTGGGGCTGGCGTTGGAGTCGCCGAGATGGCTGGAGGTGCTGGGACCTTTGGTGTGGCTGAGATGGCGGGAGCCGTCGAGACGTCAAGACGGGCTGGAGCAGCCGAGACTGCCGGGGCGGACGGGGTCGGGGGAGAGCTGGACATGGTCGGCTCCTTGGGAGCGGGAGCGGGAGGCCCAGGGATAGGTGCGGGAGCTGCCGTGGGAGCAGCACGGGGAGCGGGAGCAGGAGGAGGAGCAGCGGGAGCGGGAGGAGGGGCGACAGCTACGGGTGGCGCACTGGAAACGTCGGGTCGAGCCGGAGGCTGAGGCGCCGCGATGATGGGCACATCCGAGACGGAGCTCTTTGGGACATGCGCAATTGGGCTCTTTGGGACACGGGCAACAGGGGCTTTCGTGGCGTCGACGACGGGAGGCTTTGGACTCTCAAAGACGGGACTCTCCAGGACCTCGACCTCGAGGCTCTTGGGGGCGTCAAAGACGGGGCTGACGAGAACTTCGACCTCGGGACTCTTTGGGCCGTCAAAGACTGGGCTCACCAGCACCTCAACTTCGGGGATCCTGCTCTTGGGAGCGTCAAAGACCGGACTGACGAGAACCTCGACCTCGGGGCTCTCGGGCACGGCAGCCAGAGGGGTCGGCAGCTCGCTGTCGGTCGCGGGCGGCGTGGCCGGGAGGTCCGCCACGTTGACTTCCTTCTTGGCCGCTCCGTAGTCGGGCTGCTTGGCCCTGACGGGCGAGGGTATTTTCCGCTGAGCCTTGACGGGCGAGGCTATCTTCTGAGCCTTGACGGGCGTGCGTGTCAGCTCGGGTCTCCTCTGCTGAGCCTTTCCCGGCGTGGGTATTCTCGTGGCCGGCTCGGGCTTCTTCTGCTTGGGCTCGGGCTGCTTCGGCTTCGGCCTCGGGATGCCGCTCCTGGACTCGGGCCGCTCGCTCGCGGGCGAAATGGGCGTGGGCGGGCGCTCAAACTGCTTCAGGCTCGCCGTCGACGACCGCCGCACCGGCGCCTTGATGGACCCGCGACGGCTCAGCGTCGGCGTCGTCGGACGGCCGCTGCTGCTCCGACTCGTCGGGGTGCCGGGGCGGACGGCTCCTCTCGTGGGGGTCCCCGGGCGGACTCCTCCTCTCGTGGGCGTCCCGGGACGACCCCCTCGTGCGCTGCTCATCGTCGTCGTCGTCGTCGGCGTCGGCGGGCGCTCGCTGAAGCTGCTGAAGCTGCCGATGCTGCTGATGCTGCTGGTCCTCCGGTTCCGCGGCGGGCTGATGCTCTTGCCGGTGCGTCGAGCCGACGCCTTTGTGGGGGCGGCGAAGCGAGGGGACGCCGGCACGTCCGACATGTTGAATGGCTTCCAAGTTCAAAGGAGACGAGAGGAGGAGACGGGACGAGGAGGAGAAGCAAGGAATCGGCGGGGGGGACGACAGAGGGGACGACAGGGCCTATATGCGAGTAATGGTCTGGGGAAAGCAAACAACAACACGCGGCGGCCCCGTCTGCCAGCTGTGCGGCATATTTATAAAAACAGACCAGTCGGGTTCAGTCGCCCGGGATGAGTGCAGCTCTCTCTTCTCGCCCGGTGCGACTCTACACGTGTTGAAGCCGTCTCAGCGCGGTGGGACAAAAAGCAACAACCGACTGCGGGCGGGAATGTCCGGCCGCTCACGTATGGACTGTACTGGACATGCAGAATGTTGTTTACTTCACCTCACGCCACGCTGATGCGCATTATCGTCGCGGGGGGATCCCTGCTCGCGGGGGACGGGACGCGAGACGAATCTTCCGAGGGGTGTGATCAAGATTGGATCGATTATTTGAGAGAGCAGAGGGAGGGAGGTCGAGCTGGCAGCTTCATGTCAACGGAAATGATTGTGCAAAGTTCCATGCAGGCGCGCGCTTCATTTGCAGCGACACAATGCGTTTCCGCTGCAGGCGTCTTGTGCCTGGTAGAGTGTACGAATATGTGCGCATGTACGTACAGCGCCCCGACATAAGCAGAGTTGCTTTTTCTGCAGACAAGTCGTCGTATTTATCCCCAGCCAATCGATGGCTCCTTGAAAGTTGCTGAGTTGTATCAATCGTCCTACCCTCATCTCCCCTTCTCCTCCCTCGACGACCCCTTCCCCCACCGCCAGCTGCTCCCCCCTCCCCCGCCGGAAGCATTCCTCCTATTCTTCTCCGGAATCCGATAGCCACTGTCCCTCTCCAGCCGGTGCCTCTCCCAAAAGTCGCTCGCCTCGTCGCCCGTGCCCGTCTTGCCCGCCTTGGCCTCCCTCTCCTCGCCGCCCTTGGCCCTCACCTTGGCCCTCGCCCTCGCCACGACACGCTCCAGCGCCTCTCCCGCCGGCGCCGCGACTCGCCTCCACGCCGTCCCGTAGCCCCCGGCGAGCCACCGCGTCGCCCGCCGCGCCGTCGTGCTCCAGGCCAGCACCAGCGACGCCGCCACCAGCGCCACGCTCGCCGGCAGCGACACCAGTCCGATGGTGCGCAGCGGCAGGTAGTCGCCGCCCCCCCACTCGCGCGTGTTCATGCCGAACAGGCCCGTGAAGAAGGTCAGCGGCAGGAAGATGACGGTGAAGGTCGTAAAGATCATGACGCTCCGGCTCTGGGCGCTCGCCAGGTCGGCGTGCAGGCGGCTCAGGCGCACCTCGTCGACCTGGGCCTGGCGCTGCACCATCTGCAGCAGCTTGTCGTAGTCGCTGCGCGTGTTGCGCACCCGCTGCACCATCTCCTGCGTCTGGTGCATGTACTCGCCCAGCCGCTTGGACGCCTCGCCGAGGAACCCGCGCCCGTTGCGCGTCCGCTCGCGCACCTCGGGCCGCAGCAAGGTCGAGTGCATCGAGCTGATGACCTTGGCCTGCCGCTCAAAGAGGTGGTGCAGCATCTGCAGCTCGTCCTCGATGTCGCGCAGCTCCAGCAGCGCCGACGTGTTGTCGCGGTTGTCCTCCTCGATGCGCTGGCCCTCGGCCTTGTGCCGCGCCTTGATGGTGCCCTGGCTGCTCTGCGACGACTCGTACGTGTTTGCCTTGTCGCGGAACCCTTCGGTCCGGAAGATTTTGAGCGACCATGTGAGCTTTTCTGTCTGATGAACTTGTTAGAAAGGGGGGCGGGTCTTAACTTGGCAGAGACCTACCAACACGCTGATGGCTTCCTCAAAGATGCGAAAGACTTCCAGGTCCGGGTGCGACGACCGGTCCAGCAGGACGCTCACGGCGTGCAGCGCCGCCAGAGCCGCCAGGTCCAGCGCGTTCTCGCACTGCCGCGTGAGGTCGACGTTGACCTCGTGGAAGATGCTGTCGCGGAGATCGGCCTGCTGGTACAGGGGGCCCTCGATGGCGTCTCCTTCGCGCCGGGGGAAGAAGGAGAGAAGCGTGTCTGAAGGAGTTAGCATCCTCAACTCCCGCGAAGAAGCACAGTCAACGTACGCGAATCGATGGCCCACAGCCAGAGCTGGTCGACCATCAACACGTTCCCGTTCAGCACGTCGCCCTCGGGCTGCTCTTCCTCCTCCTCCCCCCCCCTGGTCGACTTGGACTTGCCACTGCTGCTCCCCGACGCCGCGCTCCCCGTCGACGCCTGCCGATCCCACACCCCGCGCTCTCCTGCCCCCCCCCTAGGCGCCCTCTCCTTGGTCAGCTTGTACAGCATCTGGTCGTCGTCGCGCGACCGCGTGTCCCGCAGCGCCGGGTACCCAAACTGGTCGAGCGTGCGCCGGCAGTTGACCGGCGGGTCGTGGCCCAGAAACTTCCAGATGACCTGCGTCTCGAGCGAGTCCGACTTGGCCACCTCCTCGGGGACCGGCCGCGCCCGCCCGCGCCGGATGCGCCGGATGATGGCCTCGCGCCGCTTGACCAGCTTCTTGTACGTGTCGAAGTGCAGGTACGGGAGGAAGAGGCACGTGTACGTGCCCGTGTCGGGCGTGGGCGACAGGGACTGGTTCTTGGAGGAACTGCCCCGAGGAGAGACTGGTCACCGTCAGCAGCAGTCAAGAGCAGGCAAGGGAGATGGGGGTTCTCAAGGAACAACGCACAGTGCCGTGGCGCCGAAAAGTAGCACCCGGGCTTCGCAAAGTAGGCATAATGCTGCGAATGCCGCCCGCGCGTGTGTCGCGTCGCCCAAAAGTCCTGGTTGAACAGCTGCGCAAAGTTGCGCTTGTAAGACACCTGCAGCGTCTCAAACACCTTCTGCTCACCAAAGATGAATCAGCCTCCCTCCTTGGGAATAGGGGCCTCCCTCGGCTCACTCACCGTCACCCACGTGGGATTGTTGTACGGGAGGTGAATCCACACAAACTTCCTCGCGTCCGCCTCGGGCTTGGAAAAGGGCACGGCGCCGCCCTCGTCGACGACGGCCGTCTCGCTGGCCCTGCGACTCCCCTCCTTGACCTCCCTGCGCATCGCCAGCACCGCCTCGGGCAGCCGCGGCGACGCCTCCAGCCCATCATCGTCGCCATCGTCGTCGTCTCCGCTAAAGTTGGCCTCGATGGTGCTCCGGCTGCGCTGCGAAAACGGCGGGAAGTCGCGGTACTCGTACGCCCTCGACGCGTGGCTGCCCAGGCTAAAGGACCGGCTCAGCGACCGGCCCATCCGGCCCCGCGGCGGCGGCGACAGCCGGTCCACGACGAGGTCCTGGTCAAAGGTAGCGCGCACCACGGGCGACGGCCGCCGCGCGGGGGTCGAGTAGCGGCTCGGCGGCGACGTGGCCCGCGAGGGGGGGCTCGGCAGCGGCGTGCCGGGCCGTCGGGCCGGGGCGTCCACGGGCCGCAGCACGGGGGACAGCGGCGGCGGCGACGACGGCGGGACGGCGCCCTCTTGGTCGATGCCCAGCGCGTTCCGGTCCGCCTTCGTCTTGGGCGGCGCTCCGGCGGCATCCATGAGCGACGTCCGCCCCCTGGCGCCCAGGAACCGCGACTCCTCGACGCCCTCGACCTCGTTCAGCCGGTCGGCCAGACACTCGTCGGGCCCCTTGCGGAGGAACTCCTTCAGCGGCAGCCGCGTCGACCACGCCCGAATCGTCGAGTCCCCCCCGCCCTCGGGCTCGGCGGCGTCCTCGAAGAAGCCGTGCACCTCGATGCTCACCTTTTGCTCCAGGCTCAGCGACCACCTCCCGTCCTCGCTCGAGTACGCATCGGCCCTCCCGATCAAGCCCGCCAGCTGCCCGAGGAACAGGCTCAGCGTGTGCGCGTTGTGGCGGCCAAACGACGCAATGTTGGCGTGGTCGCTCTGCAGCGGGAGGATCGTCTCCTGGCGCATGCCCAGGATGGCCGACTTTGTCGACGTCAGCGGCGCCGTGAAGTAGACGTCGCCCGAGGCGGCGCCGCCCGAGAGGCGCGAGTCGATGGTCTCGTAGAGAGTCCAGACGCGCACGTCGTTGGCCATGGCCTTGAAGTCGTCGTCGAGGTGGAGGAGCAGCCGGTTGCCGACGCGGAGCTCGTCCGTCACGGACGCCGGCAGCGGGCCCGACAGCTGCAGGAGGTTTTGGATGCTGCTGGCGAGGCTGGGCATGGCAAAGTAGCTCGATCCCTGGTGAGGCGTCCCTTGAGTCTTTGTCAGATGGTTGTGTCCCGTCCAGTGCTCCCCCGAGTCAACCGAGAACTCACCAAAAAAGGCCACCCCATAACACTGCTTCCAGATATCCTCAAACCTCGCATGTCTGCTCGCCTTGACCAGCGCCATCTTCACCACCAAGCCCCCGATGCTATGCGCCACAAACACCACCGGCCTCCCCGCCGCCTCCTCCCTCTCCCTCAGCCCGGCCAGCTCCTCCAACAGGGCATCCGCCAGCACACTCAACGTCACGCCCACACCGCCCCCGTCCAGCACAGGATGCTCGTACAGCACAATCCTCGCGCGGTCCGCCTCCCTCCGCACGCCCTGGCGCACCCACGACGGCGCCGGGCGATCCGACCCGACCGACGAGGCGGCGTGCGAATCGGCGGCGGCGGCGGCGGCGGCCGGGCCCTCGGCGTCTCGCATGGCGGGGGCGCCAAAGTAGCGGCCCATGAGGGCATCGCGGCTCCACGTCTTGAGCGGGTGGCCGCCGGGGCACGGCACCGTGACCACGTCGACGGTGGTTTCGTCGTGGGTGAACTGGCCCGCCGGGTCGAGCACGAAGCGACCCGGGCGCGGCGTCGACGGGGGGCTCGACTGGTCCTTGTCGCCGTCGACGCCTTCCGCCTTCTCATTCATCTCCCCCTCAGTCCCCGTGTTCGTCGACGTGTCTCGGTCCTCGGGCTGCACGTCGCGCGGCCGCGTCTCCGAGTTGTTGGTCGGGTGGTTGCTCAGCGGCGGGAGGGGGCTCGGGGGACTCCCCGGGTTGACGCTGACCGAGTCTCCATCGCCCGAGGGGACTTCGAGGAGGGCGCTGATGCTGGCCGATGACTCTTCCGGAGGCATGGGTTCGCGGTTCATTGTCTTAATTGGTAAAGGACTGCTGAGGTACTATACAATATGGCCAAGAAAAGTGCCGATTTGTTCCAAACTCTGAGACTGATAGCAGTCAGTACAAGAAAACAATGGAAAATAAATCAAAGGAAGAAACGGCCAAAGAAGCCATTCTCTCAGTCGACACTGAATGGTGCTCGCCTCGACTAGGACTCTTCAGCTCATGACAACCTCCCCACCACACCAAAGGTCACCAGCCGAAAACAGCCTGGAGACTGCCCAAGCCAATCCTCTCGTGACTCGACCCCTCGGCCGCTAGCAATGAGACATCCCTCAGCTGTGACCGTGGCACATGGCACACCTCGTAAACCACAGCCTTCCCAGTCGTTGCCTAAATCCCCGCGCTTGAGTCGGCTGCCTCGGGAATTAATATTCTGCATCCTCTCTCGAGGAACACGCGGTTTAAAATGCCATCGTACAAATATCTATACTCTGTTTCATGCCCGGAAATCGCCCCTCCCCATGCGCTTCTACCAGTAGCCGTTGATGCTCCTAATAAACTCCCCTTCCAGATGTTAAATGTCAATCCCGCACCTCAAAGATCCGTCATTGTCGTGCAGTGCACCACAGAGTCGATGTATAGCCGATTTTCCACCTTGCATCGCTTGCCCGACCGAATAACAAGCACACCGTTCGGTCCAAGATTGAATGTTTTATCCTCCATGGTGACCCTGATCTTGCCAGAAGCCACCGAGACTGTTCGTAGTTCCTCACTGCCTACACTCCAGTTTGCCGAGGCCCCCGGTTTGATCGTCTGCACGTTGAATTTCACATCTCCCGAAATTGTGACTGGTTGCCCACTAGTGAGATATGAGTTGGAAAAGGCAATGTCTACAAGGAGCATTAGTCCCCGACTTCTCTGCATCTCCAAGTCTGGTTCATGTAGACTCGGAAGGCACTTACTTTGTGAAGATGCGTCCGTCATCCGGCCGGGTGCCACCTCCCAGTCCTCCATCTCGAGCGCAGAAATCCGAGCAGACTCTTCCGTGGCCGGCGCTCGAGTTGCTTCAGTCGTCTGAGCTGTGCCTACGCTTTCCGACCTGTCCATCGGCTCCGCCGCCTCGCTCGTCGCCGTTGATTCAGGCATCGGCAACGACTCCTTTCTTCGTTTTAGGGAATACGACGCTGGAGCCACTACCCTTCTTCTAGTGCGCCGTGGGCCGATCACGTCGTCGTCGTCGTCGTCGGGGTCTGTCGACTTTGCTCCATCTGATGCAGCCTCGTCGGCCGGTCCTGAGGCCGGCTCCGAGCTCGATTTCGTCCCCTGAGGGTTGGCATCGGGGGGCTTGGCACTCTCCGCTCCAGCTGCCGTCTTGGAACTCTTGCCCTTGGTCGTGGTCGCCGCTGGTGCATCGGTTTGGGCCATGTCTCCATTCTCCGCGACCTTGGGGACAGCTGGCGCCCAGTCGCATCGGTTCGTTTCTCCATTTCGATGACTCCAATATCTGCATCCAACACAAGTCGGGGCCATGGAAAACGTCACTCGAACACCTCTTGACAAGGATGGCGGGAGTTTCACGCAGATTCCCGAAAGCCGCGCGTTTTGTCCCTGCCACCTGCGGGCGGTGCAAGCCTCCTCGCCTGTAACCTCATCACCGACCAAGTAGGCTAGGGCGCACGTATAGAGGGTAGAGTCAAGTTCGCTACCCGAATGCGAGCCAAGCCACTCTTCGGGAAAGGCACGAAGCCGCGGGAGCTTGAGCATCTGTCGAACGTCCTCCCTCTTGAATGTTCTCTGGGTGGGGATGAGAAAAGAGTGCAGATACTCCTTCACATGCGTACTGACTTGTGGTGTGGTAGATTGGGAAGAGCTCGGCGGCGGCGCAGGTTGTGGAATCAAGGGGTTCGTCTGATACCGGTACGTCTCGGTCCGGGCGAAATCAGTGCCACTGCTTCCAACTACCCAGCGAGGCGGCCTCTTCCCTCCATTCATGATCCTGTCCAGTTTGATGTGTTCGCTTTGAGGGAGGCTGGGGACCGCCGCTGGGGGCGCGTTTGGGGGTAGAGGCTTCTTCGATATGACAATGGCCGGCGCACCCCGTGACCCTAGTGGCACAGCGTATTTGCACAACGTGGTCAACGTTCCATCCCCATTGTCATTGAAGCACTTGGCGTTGTGCGTAGCCCCGAAGTGACCTGCGATGGAACCGATGGTCTTGAACATCCGCCGGCAATCTCGTACCGGACAGACAAAGGGATACCTCGTATCATCGGCAAGCTCGTAATGCTCCGGGAACAGAACTCCCCGACCCGGTGTCATTTTCCCATCAAGACCTATCCGCATGTTAGAAGAGGTCATCAGCAATGGCAAGGGTTTCTATACCAATGTACGTATTATATTGCCTGCCTGGCTCAGCCATTGGGATAGCATGAACGGGCTGTCCTTCGTTGGGTCCGTCGGTTGCCCAAGGATGGTCTTTCTTTAGTATGGGCGGTGTATCCTTGTCCCAGTCGAAATCAAACGTCCCCTGCTGAATGCGTTCAAAGAACTCTTGCGCGCCCATGAGGCCGCCTTTCTTCTCCTGCTTTGGAATTTCCTGACTGGCCTTGATCCTTTCCATCTCCTGCTCAACAGCCGCTTCGGCAACACGCCGCGCTTCGGTGTGAGCCTCGGGCCGGAGCGAACCCAGAGCACCGTAAGTCTTGCCAAGAGAGGAACTGCGATCAGCTGGAGCGGGTGTGGCCTTGGAGATGGATGCGGATGATAGACTGGGGGACGGGGATGCGGAGCCGGCAGACGAGATGCCATCAGACTTGGCTTTCTTCTTGGAATGGTGCTTGAGCACTGTATCTACAAGAGATCGCTTGACCCCCTTCGTGTTGGCTGGGCGAAACCGTGTCAGATACGATTCGTGGTAAACGGAGGCGAGAAGAAACTCACCTGGCGTGATGGACGGACTGCGGGCCTGAGCCTTAGTCTTTGCCCCCTCTCCAGTCGCCTTTTGCTTGGTCTCCCACTCCGACTGCAAAGCCATGATTTTGGGATGAGCCGACAGCTCACCGGCCGGCCTGACGGGCCCTTGCACCGCCGCCGGCGCGAGAATGTCGCTCACGATGCGCACAGGCTCCGGGCTCTCGGGCTCGGTCCTCATGGCGGGCGCTGACGTCGTCGTTGCCGGTCCCGTGTTTGCCGCCGCCGACTTGCTCCCGATGGTGCCTGAATTCCAGGGGGAGAAGCTCGTGCGCTTGATCTTGGGCTTTGGCTTGACCTTGGGCGTCTCCTGCATGGCGGGCGGGGCTGTGTTCCATTGGCTGCTGGAGAGAGACATGGCTTGAAGTGCGGCTGGGTACATGTGCACGCCTCAACTTTCGCCTATGAGAGGGAGCGTTGCGTCAGCGGCGCGTGGCCCTGTGAGATGGGGCCGCAAACGAAGAAGCGAGGAGAAAAGCGAGGAAGAGGGAGATTTTGAGAACGTAGTGGGAAAAGTAAACGCCTTCCACCACAACTACCGGTGGGTAAGAGGTTGAGTCGTTGTTGCTGTGGTTAATAAAGCTGAGAGCAGAGGAAAGTCAATGGAGCCGAGTTTGACTCGCGCAAGGAGACGCGCCGACGCGACTAATGGGCGAAATGGCCAAATCACGGTCGCTAACTGCTAGTGGGCATGTCCCTGGCTGCACAGCGTGGGGTGGGGGGTACCTCGCTTATAACGGCCCTTCAGCAGCCAAACTCGCATCACCCAAGCCTTGGGTCTTAATGCGTAACCTGGGAACAATAGCTGGCATGGCTTGCCATGAAATCGGCTTCGGGTATTTGATACACGATAATTCTAGCATTGTGCTTTGAGCTACTGTACAGAGACTACACATGGTCCTACATGCCCGAAATCATCCCTCACTTTGTCACCTCGACGCACCCAACTCATCGTCCTTTACTTCTTCTTCTTGGCCAGCTTCTTGGCCGCCTTCTTGCTAATCATCTTCTTGGCCATCTTGACGTCGCCGCCCTGCTCCGCCCGCTTCGCCTCGGCCTTGCGCTGGCCCTCGAGCTCGCGCTCCCGCCTCCACCTCCGGTGCCGGAACCACTGCTTGCGCGTGCGGAACCGCTTCGTCTTGAGGCCCGTCGTCTGCACCAGCCGGCCGATGCGCCAGTTGTCCTCGCGGTAGCTGTAGTCCTTGCGCAGCCGCAGGATGCGGTCCGGCTCGCCCGCCTCCACTCGCGTGACCTGGAAGGGGATGCCCGAGGGCGAGATGTCGGGCTTCTCGGCGGCGGGCTGGATCGTGTGCACCGTCTTGTTCAGGCGGCGTTTGCGCTCGGCGTGCACGGGGTAGGGCAGCGTGTCGCTCTTGTCGAAGACGACGCCGATGTACTTGCGGTCAGGGTGTCGGGCCGGGTCGCGGTAGTACTTGACGTAGCCGGTCGCCATGGCGTGGATCGTGTGGTCACGGCCCATGATGCAGTTCTCGCCGGGCCACCAGTGCGTGCCGCGCTGTTTGTAGATGATGTTGCCGGGGATGACATACTGGTCTGCCGTCCAAGTCAGCTTCCCGTCCTGAACCCAATTCGAGGACCTCTCCCGCCAATCCGCCTAGAAAAGCTCAACACTCAATCTACGTACCTCCCGTGCGCTTGGCACCCAGCTTCTTGGGAATTCCTCGCTTCGGCTTCTTCTTGTAGGCACCCTGGGACTTGACCGAGGCCTGTCGTCGACCCTGCACGAGGGCATTCGCCAATTGAGCGCCGCGGGGGGCGAGAGGCGTAAAGGCCGACCGGGAAAGCCCGGAGACAGCCGCCAGGATGGGCCGCTGCGCGATGAGGAACCTCATGGCCGGCTTGTTCGTCGGGTGGTTGTGGTCTGAGGGTGGTAGCTGGAGCTGCGGATGGCCGAGAGCAATTCTCAGGAACGGAGTTTTCGCGCTTAGTCATCCGTACCGCTCCTTATCGATAAGCCACCCATGCATCTGGCCAGGTACGGGATTGAGAGCATTGCGACGATTGTATTCTTGTCATCTCTCCATTGACTACGCCTTCTGGCCAAATTCTCCTTTTGTTCTTAGGAACTGCGTAGCTCACGCGCACGAAGACGCAACGATGCGCTACTTCATCACCCTTCTCTCCGTCCTCACGCTCGTCAACGCCCAGTTCGGCGGCTTCTTCGACCAGATGTTTGGCCAGCAGGGCGGCCACGGCCACGGCCACGATCAGCGACAGCAGCAGCAGCAGCAGAACAACCCCAGCGACGCAGCGCATTACCGCAACCAATACGAGCACTGTAAGGGCCTCCGATACCTAGGGTTAATGCATGGCGAACTGACATCTTCCAGCTTCCTGCGACAGGTACCTCTGCCCCGACACCCTCGCCTGCGTCCACTTCCCTCACCACTGCCCCTGCGCCTGGGACTCTCAGCAAGAAAAGTTTGAGCTGGGCGAGGGCCATCGCATCTGCGTGTCCCGCGGCGGGTTCAAAGCCGGCGAAGCGGCACGCAAAGTTGAGCTGGCCAGGAAGGGTCTCCTGTAATCACGATCATGGATGCGGCGAAGTCGAGGAAACGTGGACAATTACATGACAAAAAGAGGAGGATGTCAAATTTGACAATGGAATAGAATACGGGTCGATGAGTATGACACGCCATATATATAGATGCAAGCCAGGTATGCGATATGAAAGTGAATTCTAAGCGAAACAATACACCCGCCACATGTGATGCACCGGACCAAACTCTCGCAGCACCACTTCACGAGGACGTCAAGAGCCAAAGGCATCTTGCACCAGCATGTCCACTTCCACATGGCCCCTCGTGCCAACGCCCAACGGTTGTATCCGTATTAACTCCAGAAGACAATACTTCTCTGCAAAGAAAACCGAAACCATGCAAGCAAGCTTTCCGCCCCATCATTGCCGTCGTCCATGACTATACCATGCCCGCTCGTTCACTTCGTTCCGTTAGGGATCCGGGGAACCGGGGGCATGGGTGGCATGATGGAGCCGCCCTCATCCTCGTCGTCTTCATCATCGAGGTCCTCGGGATGGCCCAGCAGCTGGGCGACGTTCTTCATTTCGTAGTGCTGCTTGCGGTGTTGCTCGAACTTGCGGTGTTTCTCGCGTTCCTCCGGAGACATGCCCGCCAGCTCGTCTTCGGCGTCGTGGCCAAAGGGGCCGTCGTCTTCGACGTGGACGCTTTTTTCGCTGCGGGCCGGGGACGGGGCGCCCGTCGCTTCTTCCGGGAGAGCCTCCTCCGGCTCGCCCAGAGACAGGCCCGGAATGTCATCTTCACGACTAGCACGTGAAGCTTCACGGCTAAAACCAGACTTCGCCAGATAATCCTCCTCGTCGTCAGACGGGTCCTCGGTCGGGTCGTAGTGTTTCGCATAGGGGGTCTTGGGCTCGGTAATCTTCATGGTCGACGAGCGCTCCTGCTCGGTGAGGTAGAGGTTGGCCTCGTCCCACTTGAGGCGCTGGGAGATCTCTCCGGGGGCTTGATCGGAGCCGTGGGCGGACTGGCGGCGGGAACCCGAGGGGCGGGCGCCCGAGGAAGAGCGGCGGTGGCCGGCGTTGATTTGAGTATTGGCGATGGTGACTTCCTTGTCGGACATGGACCGAATCTGAGTGGGAGAGGTTGGGGGGGACTTTTGGAACGAGTTCTTGAGGATACCTGCAAGGTGGCGGCGTTAGAATGTGGTGCGATGCGAGAGCTGAATGCAGCTTTGGATGGAGAGCTCACCTCGAGGCCTCTGGGCGTGGTCGTCAGCACCAGCGGAGGAATGGAGAGTAGGAGATTCTAGAGTGGAAGCCATGGTGAAGGATGTGGTGAGCTTATCGGCACGAAGGAGTCGTGTGCGTGTGAGCGAAGCCGACGTTGACGGTGTCAGACTACCGAGAGTGCATGAAGAGGCGGCGCAGGTGGTGGTTGTAGGCTTGGAGTCGGGGTGGTCAACGAGACGTTATCAGGTTGTTGTAATGGGTTTGGCCCGTGACAGGGTCTTGAGATGCACGGGGGAAGTACTGATCCTCGTGAGCAAGTCGCTGATGTACAAGAGAAGAAGGACCTGCCTCAACGTCTGGAGAAGAAGGCGGGGCGGGGCTGCGCTGGTTGAGAATGGAGCCTACTGACGCAGGTCGAACCCCACCCCCTCCTCTGTTCCATCCAATTCTTTGGAGAAGTCGGCTCAAAATACCATCTTCAGTCTGCCTCATCATCCGCAGGATGCATCAGGCAACCGAAACAGACCAGGGACAAAGAACTCCAGCCCACACCCGGTTTCGTGTCTCTCGTCGTGGCCATGTGAACCCTTCCACTGGACACGAACAGGACACAAGACGCTGAAACCCGCTGGAAGCACCCACCGACGGCCGTCACACCACTCCAGCACGCCGCCATGGAGGCCCGTCATGGGTTGCGTTCAAAACGTCATCATTTTCCCGTCGCTGTCGTCGCCCGTTTGCCTAGTAGGTTTCCTTTGTCTGCACGTCAAGACTGTCCGTCATTTGCAAGTAGACTATTGGACTGAGGTGCTACGCCTCAATTCAACCGTCCCTTCTAGACGAATGCCATCAAGAACTTGGGGGCAGTGGAAACCTAACTATCGCGTCCAAGGCGGAACGTCGCTGGTCACCACGTCGACATAACATTATACCACAAGTCTCCTACATGAGTGTAGGTGAACCCACACATGCAGTTCAATCCAAAATATCCCTAAAACGCCGGACCATAATTACCATGCAATAACCCAGGAAACCCCCTTTCGCCCTACTCGTCTAGTGCTCAAGCATGCAAATAAATAAAATCATGTCCCAGAATGTCCCACCTTAGTTCATGTGGGCTCAACCAAATCCTCCACATGCTCCTGCACTGCCGCTTCTTCTTGAGGAAGAAGCTGCAAAATCGCAAGTAGTAAGTTGTAACCGGTCCTCCAGCAAACGCTCTTGTCGCGCTCGCCGCCCCAAATGTCGACGCAACTGCGCAACGTGTCCATGATGATCTGGCGCGGCGGGATCTCGCAGCTCGTGGCGGCCGCGCCCCCCGCCAAAGGCGCTTCTTTGCTGAGGACGTGGAGCGAGGCCGTGAGAGACGCCGAGAAGAAATCCAGCACAAAGGCTCGGCCGACCAGGTCCAGTCTCTCGTTCGGGTCACCGCCCCACAACTCCCGATAATGCACCAGGAGAGCTAACGAACACTCCAGCGATCCCCAATACGCCTCTGGGAACATGTTGGGGCCGTCGGCATGCAGTGCAAACGGTCTGTAAAGGACCATGAGGCACCGCCGCAAAAATATGTCGACGGTGATGCGTTGCAGCTGGTCGGTGCACACGCTGTGGGCGTGCGTGATGAGCTCGCGAATCTGCGTGTTGTACTGCAGGACGTCGGGATAGGAGACGGGGTCCTTTTTCGAGTTGAGCTGGCCGAGAATGGTCAGCACGGTAGGCAATGACCGATAGAGCACCATTTGGAGTTTGTCGGGCTCTCCCCATTCCGGCATCATTCGGAGGCTTCCCAGCTCGTCCGACCTTGTCAAGGGCGGCATGCCGGTGCACATGGACACCTTAATGTCAAGGTATAGAATCGTGAACCACAGCTTCCTCCTGGCGGTTTGTTCCTTGGCGTCGATGGCCGCGTCTCCTCCATCCATCGGCTCTTGAGGCAGTCCGTAGATGAAAGCTGTTCGGACGAGTAACCCCAACAGAGACCAACACGAATCGACCGACCAGCACGTGGCATTGCACACCTGTTTAGCAACCACCATGAGGGTTTGGGCCTTGAGAGCCAGAAGAGTCGGTCGAAACATGAAGGGGGTTTGCATCAGGCAGGCCTCCGCAGCCATCATCAACTCGGTTGCTTGGTGAGGCTCTTCAACCGAGGCAAAGCAACCCAACCCCAGCACCATGAGGAACTGCGAGAGCCAGCAGAGGCTCACGGCGTTCGGATCGTGCCAATATTGCTCGACTTCGCGGTGAAACTGCTCCACGTCCAACACCGGATTGACACAGTCGAGGAGGTTGATGTATCGATTCATGTAGGCGGGACAATTTTGCCTTTCGCTCTCGACGAGCCTTGTAACTGCATCCCGGGCAAAGTACTTGGTGGCCCCCGGCGTACCAAAGGGAAAGTTTCCGGGCAGGGCGAAGTTGGCGAGGCAAGCATTCGTCGCAACGTCTTCGAGAGCAACAGCGAGAGGGGATGATTCGAGCGACGTCAAGGCGCCAATCTAGGAATGCAAGGTTAGCACACAGCGTCAGACTCGGGTCTTGTTTGAGCGACTCAGATACGCAACTTGCCGTCTCCGCGTCGGGCAATCAGGACCGACCAAGTCGCTTACCTTGGCCATCAAATCCCTCCAATGACTAGAGCCTCGAACTTTGTGTGAGACCTGCCAAGTGGCAATGGCAGATTTCGAGTCATCCCCAGAGGATGACATGGGCGCCGTCGGGCAGGGAAACTTTCCACCATTGGGCCCTTTGTTGTAGCTGTAGTAACACTCTCTCCCGTTGCCGCTCGATCTGCACCGGCCACACGGGAGTTCCTTGTCACACTTGACTTTCAGGCGGTGACATCTCAGGCAGCTGAGACAATTGCGCTTTCGCTTGCGAATAACGCGCTGAACCAAAGAGGGCCCCACAGGTCCCGGCGCAGCTGAGACGGCGGCGCGCGGTTCGGCGAGGCCTGGCTGGAGGTGCAGAGGTTCCGGGCTCTCTGTCGACGTGGTTGGGGAAATCAGGCCCCCGTTGAAGAGAGCAATTGCAGGCATCACCTCTTCTTGGAGTGGAGACGATGCTATCGTCGAGGCGGCGGCAGATGTCGAACCGGGCGTAGCAACGGGGACGGTGATGTTGCTCGCGACAGTGGACGAGGAGGCGGCGGCATTGGCGGCGGCGGTAGCAGCAGCAACGTCGAAACTGCAGCGCACGCCGGCCTGCAAACATCGCGAGCACGAGGGCTTGATGAGATCGCATCGCCGCTTAAAGTGGCGACAGCGATCGCAAGTCTTGACCTCGCGCATATGCGGCATGGCGAGCTAGGGCAATTCCTGGCGTCTCGTCTCGCCGCGGGGATCGGGTAGAAACAGCGAACGGCGGCGGCAGCTGAAAGCGCCTTTGCGGGGCAGCAGACGACGTGCAAGTCTGACAGCCAGAAAAAGCAATATCGCTTCAGTGCGCAGTCGCCAGTTGGTCGGTTGGTTCGCGGGGTGCGTGTGTGTGTGTTTCGTGGGGAGTCTGACGGGGACAGTGAATGCAGGATTGGCTGTTGGTCAGAGTCGGGCGAACCCTTGTAAGGAGTGAAGGAGGATGAGGGCGGTGCCCCAGGTTACTCGACCCCCCCCGACACAGAGTCAAGAGTTGCTGCAAATCGATCCCATCCGTAGTCGGCCGGTGTTTGCTACCTGATAAATAGAAGGAGGAGCTGTTGTTGGTCGAAGGGTGTTTATTCCAGTGTAGGGGACATGAGAAGCCGGCACCACGGCGAGGGTTTATGGACAAGAAATGGCGAGAGATGCGAGATGGCAGGATGGCTGGATGGGGGATTGGAGCAGATTAAGGCGACGTCCAAGGGGTGGCAGCAATGTAGTCAGGGCAATGCCGACGGGAACGTGGGAGGAGAGAGTCGTGGGGAGAAATGGGGGAAGCAACCGAGGGTGGGTTTGGTTTGCCCCAAGCTCTGGGCGCTTAAACCAATGCCGACCAGCGTGGAGGTGAGATCGGCGTCGAGTGCCGGAGACAGACAAATGTCCAAGAAGACGGGATTGATGCTTTTGGGGCTGCTCCGACCCGTAAATGCACCCCGAAGGCCTCCTTCCCTCAGCCCTCTAGTTAGCTCCTTCCCGTCGGGCAGCAGACCATGTGTCTCTCCCGCAGCCTTTCGCACTGGAGAGGAGTTGAGCGAGCACGTTCTGAAGGCACTTTTGATGGCCTTACTCATTGGGGCTGCTGTGGTGTGTGGGTTTGTGACGTGATGGCTTTACCCATGATGAAGCTGGCATAGCGGCTGCCTCAAGCGCGGTGCTGTCGTCCACGCCGGGAGTTGCGCCTTGGACAAACACGTGTGGTTCATTCTTTGGGCGCTTATTGTCGAGGCAAAACAGACATGCGAATTATTAATCATCGACAAGAGCGGGAGAAATGGGCTTTGACCTGAATTTGACCTGAACTACCGCGGCCAGTGACATGCACTCTAATTGCCTGCATATAAGAAACCTTGAGAATGGCTCGTCAATGGGATTGCGAGAACTGGTCATGTCGGTTTGTTTCAACCGACCTGCGTCGCTAGCGCTGGCGGCTTTCAGTGCCTGAATGGGCTGATGGGGAAACGTCAACGGGAACAGATGAGACGGCGCAAAGAATCGATGCAACGTTGTATCCAATGTGGATTCCGACACCCAAGGTAGTACGTACATAAGTATGCATGTTAATTGTCAAAGCTGTTAGGGCTGGCTGTTTGAACGGGAGTGATTCTAAGATGGGCAAACGCACCGGTAGAGGAAAACTGGTGCTGAAAGCTAGACGAAGAGACCACCACTCAGGACCGCTCCCCTTGCAGCGAGCGTGCACAGCCAACCTTGGAAAGCAGTTAGCCCCTGGTAGTGGTTCAGCAAAGCTGACAGAAGGGGCGGACTGCGTTAGCGGCGGGGGCTGGTTCCTTCCCCGCCAGCTTTGCTTCCCGTCTTCTTATGGGTGGCAGAGATGGAGGCTGACTAATAGCACCCACCCGCCATACCCAGCGGCCCGGGAATTGGCCCCCGGCCTTTTTGCCGCCGCTAAGATTAACCGCCTACCCCTTCTGGCGCCCCCAGGGGCAGAAGACCTCCGTATCGCATGGAGGCAGAAGAAAACCTCCATACCGCAGGCAGAAGAAGCCCGCTGTAGATGAAGGCTCGCGGCAGGCGCCCCCGGAGAGCACCCGGAGGGAAGCTGGGTGCAGGCCTGCCCCCCGCGGAGGGGGGATTCCTCCAATCCCTCAATGAAAATTGAAGCTATCCGCAGCAGTCACAGCAGCAGTCACGGAGCAGTCACGGGAGCAGTCGCGGGAGCAGTCAGGGCCAGTCTCGAGCCGGTGAATCGAGCCGAAGGCGAGGAGCCCTCCGCAGGCGTCCCCCGAAGGGATCGCCGGAGGCGTTGGGGGGGTTGTGTGTGTGTGTGTGAGAGAGAGAGAGAGAGAGAGGGAGAGAGGCCCAGAGGCTCCAGCTTTGCTATCCGCACGGGGTGGCAGACCTGAACCACCCTGTCAGCGTATCTATTTTCACTGTAAAGCGAAGCGACATGAAGATCTTCATGGGATGGCTGAAGGCCTGAAGTGCGGCGGAATGGCAATAGAGCAACTAAGCTGAACAATAGAAAAACAATTGCCAATAGTTCGCAGTTTCTCCAATAGAAATGCGTAGTCAAGATGCCAGGGACATGGTTTATGTTACTACAGTCTTAGCAAATGACTGCGCCCTCTACTGAATAGCCAGAGGCGCAGGGCTAACGCGACGCCGTCCTGTATTCTATCATATATCATATTTTGCCATGTTGGTTAACGTGTGCCGCCACCGGTGAAGTCTGCCCCCTCGTAGCTTGCTTGTTCAACCAGCCCTAGCCTGAGAATCAAGTCAATAATTAAACAGGCTCTTCCTCCAGTAACGGGAACCCCTTTCGCCTTCCTACTTCCAAGTCCTAACTTGTGCTCATCCCCTGTGTATCCTCAAGGTCCAGGTTGACGTTGAATCAAACATCATCTCATCTTTCTCTCAGCCCTCAATCATGGGCGCCTTCAAGCGAGTAGCTGAATCAGACGACGACCAGTGGGACGACTTCGTCAACAACTTCGCCACAGACCTCGCCCCCATCATCACCCTCTTCGGAGAACAAGTCACGAAGCAGTTCCTAAGCGAGTCCACCACGGTCCTCGACAACATCATCTTCGGCGTCGCTCCCTTCGGCATCCTCACCGCCATTGTTTCCGTCATCCGCCTCTACGGCACCCCTTCGCTCAAGTCGTTCATTGGGAGATCCCAGGAGGCTCATGGCGTCGCCGAGGCCGAACTGTGCTCCTCCACCAGCCAAAACGTCTGCGAGCTGTGGTCTGACGGAGGCATGTGCCGTGTCTTTGGCCGCCCAAAGATACTCGAGTTCTTCTATACACCGGGAGGCGACTTCTATCCCCACTTCTCGGCTCAAGCAGGCCAAGGCGTCGCATCAAACTCCCCATCGTGCGGAATCGAGATTCCGAAGATTGCCCTCTCAAAGTCAGCCACAGAAGATGACAAGGGACACGTCGGACCTTGGACAGAAATCACACCTCGATCGTCGGCTCTAAAATCGAGCGTGAGTTGGCTTGTCGACAATGACACTGAAAGGGCCAATTCAGGCCACAGATTCGCACCTCACCCCAACCTGTCCTTGAATATCGGCATCCGAACCGCCCCCCCGTCCGTTATACGGGCCGCCGCCGTCTTCGGCGTGTTTCTGCAGTCAAGCTTTTTCGTCTACGCGACATGGGCCACCTTCTATCGCGCATCAAGCGGAAATCCGCAGCTTCATTCGTTTGTGCTCGCTGTCGTCGGCACGGCCATGCTCGTGATCGGCATGACTGTTTGCGCCGTGCTTGTCGAGCGTAAATCGTGCGAGAGGAGGTTTACGAGAGAGCATGAAACGGACTCGTCGAGCCCGAAAACGTTTGTATGCTGGCTTCAGCCGGGCGGCCAGCGGGTTGGCGACCAACTCTTCAATGCCTTTGCCCATTCGGATGCAAAGCGAGAATACATAACTTCGTGGAGGGTGGGTGAGTCATCCGAGAATGACAATGATTCTCCTCGCCATGCTTTGCTCATTCTCTGGTTTGCCATATCGACCTCCATTCTCGGCTTCATTCTCCAATTCATTGGGCTGCGCGGGCTACACGGCTCCGTCACCTTGTACCTACTGGTGTGTGCCCTGGTGATGTCCATTATCCGGGCCTTGCTTCGAAGCAGGCGCCTTGGAAGGGAAGAAAACCGACTCAACAATTCGCGTGTTGCTGTCGAGGGCCACGAGCTTGATTGGCAAGCGTTGAATATTGAGCCGTCAAACATGACAAGTCTCGGTAAGTGAAGCCGGAACAAACCATTGACATATGATGCTGATTTAAGAAGACAAACCAGATGGCTGGTACATCAATGACTATCCATTTAGTCTAAGATCACCAGATTCGGACTCTGAGACTGTTCAAGTGCTACATCTGAACAACGAAGCCGGACCACGAATTGCGGCATTTCGCCCTTCGGAGCGAGGCAAAGACATTTCAAATGCAGCTGAGCTTGAGGCGCAGTGCGCAAGCGTGGCAGTCTCCTGGATGCAATGCAACGAAGCAAACGACGGCGTTCCCAACGAAGCAGCGAGGGTGCTGCGGATCAGATGCCGCCTGGCCTACCTTACAAGCGAGCCCACGACGCCGCCAGAGCAGGCATGGGACACCGAAGTGCGGACAGTGGCGACGCAGCTCCAGGAGGCGCTGAAAGATGCCGCAGATTACATATTCTCGACCGATGCCTTACTCCCCGACGAGTGGAAGGACGCCGAGGCTCTTATCTGGTCGACTACCTGTCAGCTATCAGAGCCCGGCAAACCATCGGCTTGTCTGCCCATTCATTTCCTCATGCGCCACGTCAAGAACCGGTGGGAAATCGACAGACACCAACTTGAAGCCGCGTTGGGCTTGTGGTCGTGGTCGTTGAAACATGTCGATGGACATCAGCGTCTGTTCGCAGGCAAGAATATGCTTGTGGACGAGAGCAAGACGATGGACTCCAAGTCCATCATTCGCTTTTGGATCACGCAATCGCATGGTATCCTCCAAGGACGTGTTCGTGATGCGACGCCTGAGGCCCAAGGCGCCAGCTGTCGGCCTGATGGGCCTCATCATGCAACCTCTCTTTCTGTCTTGACATCACTTCTGGAGCCAGAGTACGACGATGGAGCAGCCAACACTGAGACCAACAACATGGCCCTATTTTCTATCAAGACAAAGTCTTCGCCACTGCAAAAGATGGCCCAAGACCTCTTTACCATCTTCATCAGCAGGATCGCCGACGTCTTGGAGCCCGCATGCATGAAAAAGGTCAAGTTGAGCCAACGCCAAACCGTGACCATGGGGCTGATGAATCCTCACGTCCAGTCCCTCGCCGATACAATCGTGACGGCGGGTATTGGGTCGCAGGAAGAGGCCCTGATGAGCGTCATCCCCCCTCTGTTCCAAAGAGGCAGGTTTCCAAGCCTCAAAGATTCCGTGGATGAGGTGTTATCCCAATCGAACTCCCTCAGCCAGAATGGGAAGTTCCAACAAGCGGCAGGTTTCCTCGCACCTCTCTTCTACCTGGGACCTGCCGAATTCCAGGACCGAGTCGTCCCCGCCCTTGGAGAGATCTATCGGTTCTCCATTCGCTCCCCTATAGAAGAGGAGCATGATTTCGGACGTCGGGGCCTGGAGGCGATGGCTAAGTGGTACTCGCTAGGACAGCTCGCGGGGCCGGCAGTGCTGATGCTGGGCCACTACCGCGACGTGTGGGAATACTACAGGAAAAAAGGCCCCCGAGACGAAGTCTTTGGCTACGGTGCAAGGCGTGAAAGGCCAGCCCCGCACTACGGCGATCTCTTGGGAGAGCTGCGACGTCAACCTGTGAGGCCGCGTGGGCTAACACTGATTGACGAATTCGATTTTCGGAAAGGAAGTGCTGAAGATGTACTCCCCGTCCTTGAATGGGCCATCAAACGGGACTGCCCGGAGCTAATGGAGGATCTGTTCGCCGTCCGCAAAGATTTGAACGGGAGAAGTGAGCTCCTTGAATGGGCCATTGGACGCGAACCCGAGACTTTGCATTGCCTCCTCAGACGGCTTGACGTTTGCGTCGACATAAGCAACCCGGCGGGACAGACGCTCCTTTACGAGGCCGCGAAGAAGGGCGATCTTTTCACCATCGTCCACCTCCTCCGAAGGGGCGCCGACCCCCACCAGCTGAACGTCGATGGCAAGCTGCCGGTCGAGGTGGCAAGAGAGAATGGACATTATGAGGTGGGGAGGTGGTTAATTAGCCCTAGTATGGAAAGACGGTTAAGAATTGCTGAATTGGACTTTTTCCGTCGCCTTGCGCTGGAATAGTTAGGCAATTAGATTTGTCGAATAGCTTAGTGTGCCTTTTAATGTGACCTCAATTCAGCCTGTCTGTTGTGTTGTATGTGTCCTAACCAAAATTCCTCTCCCGCCGGAAAACGCCCCTTTTTCCTTCCGTTAGGTGGCCTGGCGACCGCTCGTCGCCCATTACGTAATTAGGCTGCGGGCCTAATAGTTATATAACTGTTTATTTATAAGGCTATATATATAACTTAATTTAATAAAAGTTAAGCTTTATAATTTTATTATTTATTATTTAAATTACTATTTATATTATTATTACTATAAATATTATATTATAAGCTAAATATACATATTATTTATTTATTTAATAATTTATTAAAAATATAATCTCTTTTTCTTATTATATAATTCTATTAATTATTTTAATCTCTTAATATTTTTATATAATTAAATCTTAATTATAAGATTTTCTCTTCCCTTATTTATTATTGTTATTATTATTAAGCTAGATTAATAAGACTATTTAATGCCTAATTAATTATAATAGCTACTTTTTATAAAGATTTATATTAAATAAATCTAAAAATATTATTTCTTTTAAAAATAAGGCTTTTTATAAATTTAATTTATTTATTTTTTATTTTTTTAATAAAATATTTAATTTTCTTAATTTTATTTCTAATTATTAAATTACTAATATATTAGGCCTATATATATATTTATTATTAGTCTCTTCTTTTTACTTTATTATACCTAAAAAGGGGATTAAAATAATTTAATTCTCTTTAATAAAATAAATAATAATAATTTAATATTTAAATTAAATCTAATAACTTAAGTTAACAAGGTTTATTATATTATATATATTTATAAGCCTTAATAACTTAATATAAACTTAATTAAGACCCTATTTAAAATAAATATATTGCCTTTTAGTTAATACTAAAGGGATAAAGGGCCTCTTTCTTCCTTTAAAATTAATTATAAATTAATTCTAATATCTCCTTATATTTTAATTAATTAATATAATATAATAACTAAATTAATAAATTAATAATAATAATAATATTATCTTAATTCTACCTATATAACTAGATATAAAGATCTAAAATATTTAATAAAATCTTAATATAATAAATAATAATTACTTTTTATTAAGTAAGAAAATTAATTAGGCTAGATTAAGGAAAATTTTAAATAAATATAAACCCCTATTCTAAATATTATTTTAAAAACCTTATTTAAATACTCTAATAAATTTAAATTAATACTAATTAATCTACTCTCTTATTAGCCTATTTGCTTATTAATTTATTCTATTGCCTTTTATATTTTTATTCTATTTCTTATTTAAAAGCTCCTTTAAATTAAATATAAATTAGTTTATTATAATCTTAATAGTAAATTTAATAATAATATATATATAATATTAAGTATATAATTATATACCTTATTATATACCCTAGGTCTCTAAATTAGTATATATAAGTTAAAATTATAGCCACCCCTTTTAACTAGGCTTATTAAGTACCTTAATAGTATTAGTATTCTATTTTTACTGGCTTATAAGGGTTAAGAGTTTAATTCTTTTAGTAATTAGTTTTTATAGTTATAGGCTATAGTAAGTATTGCATTAATATAATAAATTTATTTAAAAAGAATTATATTTTAGGCTAGATTTAAATTAATAATTTTATATAAGTAAGGGTCCTAAATATATAATTATTATACTATTAGGGTAATAAATTAATAATAATATATTTTATATAAGATTATTTCTATTAAGCTTTATAAAATAATAAAAAATTAATTATTTAAAGCTATTAAAATAAGCTTAAATTTTTATTTTTATTTTTATTTTATTATACTTAAATATAGGATTATTATAAGCTAGGACATGCAGGACAGCCTGGGCATATATAACACTATACCTATAAATTACCTCCTTTAATTATAATAAGTTTACCTAATTTATTATATAAACCTAATAAATTATAATAAGTTAATATAAATTTATAAGTAAATTACTATAAACCTCCTAAAGAATTAACTTATATAAATATATTTATTTAATACTTAAATAGAATTTAATTACTTTAGCTTTTAATATAGCTACTTTATATTAATTACTTAAAAGATCTATAAACTATTTACCCTTAATTACTTTTAGTACTTTTAGTAATTAATTATTAACTAATATAATATTTATTTATTCTCTTATTATTTAATTTTAATACTTTAACCTCTTTATTAATAAAACCTAAAATAATCTCTTTTTAGATTTCTATATTAGGAATTAAATTAGATTATTATATATTAAAAGCTCTTATTTAGAAAGTTATTATATTAAACTTAAGTAATATTATATTATTATTAATATATTTAGAATTTAATTTATTAATATCTTAAGCTTTATATTAAATAATATACTTTTTATATATAATATTCTAATAATTAATATAGAGATTATTGTAAAAGTCTAATAGCTATAAATAATAACCTAGAAGCTATATACTTAATTATAAGCTTAACTCTTTATTTAAGCTTATAAAAAGAAATATAATTTTAATAAAATAATTAAGGCCCCTTAATTAAAACTATTTAATAGAAATTCTAAAGATATAATAAACTTTATTATATATCTTAAAATATACTTTTAATAGTTCTTATATAAGCTTATTTTAGCTAAAGGAAAAATTATATATATTTATAATTATATAAAAAGCATTATAGCTATATAGTTTAAACCTATTATAAAGGATTATCTTAAATATAATAATAAAGCTATATATAATTAAGAGATTATTAATATCTTTTTAAAATAGGAAGGTTTTAAAATTATATTTAAGGATATATTTAATATAATTAATAAAAAATAATAAGCAGCTATTAATATCTATAAATTAAATAAACTAAATCTATTACTATTTATATTATTATCTTTTACTAAATTATAGCTAAATTTAAATAAAATAATAATATATTTATTAAAATCTTTTATAAAGGACTAAAAGAAGAAATTAAAAATAAAGTTATTAAGGCTAAGCAATTTAATACTCTTATTAAATATATTATTATAACTATTAAGATTAATAAATAATAGTATAAACATAAAAAGGAGAAATCTTAAAAATATTAAATTAAATGCAATACTTTTTATAATTTTTATTATTTAAATTAATATTAAGAAAATAAGGGAAAAAATTAAAAATAATAAAATAATAATATTTTTATAGGAATATATATAAATCCTATAGGAATTAAAGCAATTTAATAAGATTTCATATAAATTATTTATTAAGATTATAATAAGAAAAGATATATTAAATATAAATATTAAGACCTTAATAAAACTAAGAGAAAGTTTAAACTTATACTTATTAAATAAGCCCTTAAAACTACTATATATAAATAGAAAGAACCTTAATTAGTAATTAAGCTTATTATTAAAAATAAAATTAAATATAAATTACTTTATTAAATAACTTATTATAATAATACCTACTTTATATATAAAGATAATAAGAATAATAGCTATTACCTTAATAAGCCTTAAAATAATAATAAATATATAATTATAATAATATAATATAAATATAATAAAATTAAAATCCCTAAAAGCTTAATTTAATTAAATAGATAAATATTTTATAAGGTTTATTATAATTTATAAGTAAGTAATTACCTTATATTCCTATAAATCTATATTAAAAAGAATATTAAATAAAATACTATATAATATATAATATAGAGATCTATCCCTAAAGGACTCTTTATAACCTTAAAACTAAACAATAAAATATTTATTATAATTATATAATTTAATAATAAATAGGAATTTAATTTTATTTTTAGTAATAAAATACTTAATAATATCTAATAAGAAGTTAGGTAATAGTGGAATAATATTATAAATATTTATTAACAAAAATGCACTATTATAATAAAAATAATAAACCTTAACTTTATAAATAAAGAGCTAATTAATTTAATTAAGAGATAATAAATAGCATTTAAAGCTAATAATAAGGCATTATTTCTAATAATTAGAGATTATAATTAAGCTATAATATTAAGATAAAATATCTAACCCTATTATATATTTCCTATAATAAAGAAAGATAATAAATATAATAATAATATAAATAGTAATAAAATTCTTTTAAATTATAAATAGAATTATAATAAAATAAACTAAAATCTAATTTATATAATAATATAAATAAAATAAAATATAAATATTAAGGACTTTTATATATATAGAATTATATAAAAAAGAGCTTATTAGAAAAATAGAGTAGAAGAATACCTATAAAATATATTAATCCTTATAATAGTATACCTAAATTATTATATTATTTTATAAATCTTGTATTTTAATTATAAATATATTATATATTTTATATTAAAAATATTAAATAATTATTACTCTAAATATTTAGGCAATTATATAATTAAATAATAATATAATATTAATAATATAATAAATTAAAAAAGTATATAAAGATTAAAGTACTTAAAAGTTAGTATTTTTATATAATATAATTAACTATTCCTTAATAAATATATAAATAATATTTATAATTTATTTAAATATAAATATTCTAAATATTAATTATCTAAATAAATAAAAATTAATAATTAGTATTAATATTATTTATAATAGTTAATATAATTATAAATAGTTTAACTGCCTTAAATGCAATAAGCTAATAAAATCGCATAATAGCTATAATAAGCTAGCAAATTAGCAAAAAATAATAAATACTACCTATAAGAGAGCTATAAGATTAATAAGAGCTAAAGGAAGTTATAAAACCTTTATAAAGAGCTCTAAATGCAATATAGGGCCTAAATATACTAAAATAATAAATAATATTATAAATATAAATTAAAAGTAAATAATTTAATATTTAAATAAATAGTAAAATTAAAATAAATATTATTAACCCTTAAATTATTAATTATCTTTAATTATTATAAAAAGATAAAAATAAATTATATTTAATTTATAATATTAAAGGAAACTAGTTTTAATATATATAAAAGCCCTTTATATAAAATAATAAAAGTTCTCTTGTAAATAACTCCTTTAATATTTATCTAATAAAATAATAAACCTAACTATTAAAACTATAAAAATCTAAGGATTATAATAATATATTTTATGGTTTTTATATCTTATTAATTAAAGGATATTAAGAGAATATTGCATACTTGCCTAATTAGGCAATCTATTGCTAGAATAGGCAAGTGGGTCTAATAACTAGATACTATATTAGAAACACTATACTGCACTATTCTCTTATTAGGGCCCCACCTTCCTATTATAGCTATTACTGCTTAATTAAGTAATTAGCACCTTCTATTTTTAAATATATTAAAAATTTTATATTAAATATATTCTAAAGTATTATATATTCTAAATGCAGATTATATATTCCTTATTAATTTATAATAGGAATTCCTTATATTATTATAATTATTATTAATATACTTTTTATTTAATATATATATTATTATATATAAACTAATAATAATTAAGAAATTATTTATAAATAATAAGGGTTTTTCCCTCTTTATTTATAATTTTTTATTATTAATTTAATATATTTTCTTTTAATTAATTAAAATAATCTTTATATTATTATAATTATTTCTATTTACTAATTCTTAATATTTAATTAGAATCTTTCTATCTTTTTATTTTATTTTTTAAACTTCCTTTAAAGCTTCCCTTTATTACTTTTTACTATTCTTTATACCTTTATAGGTTATAAGCCTAGGTTTTATATTTAGGAGCTTCTAAGGAGTATTTTTATATTATTTTTATTAATTTTTATTAGCCCTTTCCCCTAAAAATTCGATTTTTCTAATTTTCCTCTATTTTTATTATATCTCTCTCTACTCCTCTAACTTTTATTTAATTTCTTTACTATTAAATTATAATTAATTTAAACTACTTAAAATACCTTCTTTACTTACTTAATAAGACCTATTAAATAGTATACCTTATAATTTAATCTATTAATTCTATTATTAATAATTCCTTTTTATAATTTAAATTATTTAAATTTAGCCTTAAATGCTATAATTCTTTTAAATTTTAATTATTTTAATTAATTTCTATATTATTAAAAAGCTATAATTTTTAATTATTTAATCTATATATTAAACTTTTAATATATTTCTTTATACTTTTTAAATTAAAAAGTTTATATTTAAATTTCTTAATTAAAATATTAAATTTTTAATTTTAAAAGGAATAATTAATTAATTTATATAAAATAGGTTTTAATAATAAAATTTAAATTATTAAGCTTAAAAGTAATAAAAATTATATTATTTAGGCTATTAGAATTAAGGCTTTCCTAATTAAAAAAAAACTTTTAAATACTTTATATATTAAGGGATATATTAAGACCTAAAAGGCCTTAATTAATATAAACCTCTTATTAGAGGATAGACCCCTATTATAAATTAAATATATAAAAAATACTAAATTTATTTAAAATGCCCTAAAAAACCTTTATAATTCCTTTAATTTTATTAATAAATTTCTCTTTATAAAGGAATTTTTTAATATTTATTTAAATAATTAATTTATAGAAGAATACCTTAATAAAATTAAGGAACTTTCTAATAAATTAACTTTTAAGGATATTTAAATCCCTAAAAAAGTTATTATAGCCTGGGTTTTATATAGTCTAGATAAAAGCTTTTCTAGCTATATAATTAATATTTCTTAAGCTTTAAGAAATAATCTAAATGCTTATATTTTAGAATCCCTATTCTCTTCCTTATTAGATAAATCTAGAAGAATTTAGAACTAATTAGAGGGAATAAACCTTATAAAAGGCAAGAAACCCTAGAAAATTAGAAAAGTGGGTCTTAAATGCACTAATTATTAAAAATAGGATTATATTTCTAAAGATTGCTATTAGTTATATCCTTATAAGGCTCCTAAAAGCTTTATAAAAAACTATAAAGCTTTAAAGGAGGAAAATAAGATCTTTAAGAAGAGGTCTAAGCTTAATAAGGCTATAGTCTAAAGAGAGAAAAAATAGGAGAAGCTATTATTA
>WMHX01000443.1:0-12043 GCA_013420875.1 Thelonectria rubi
GTAGTGGTGGTGGAGATAATGGGAAGGTGGGGAGTGGGGAGGTGCGTCTTGCGTGTCTGACAACCGCAAGTCTGGTTCAGGACGAGACTACACTCACTCTCAACTACATGTAGCAAGCAGTCTTAACTCATCCCTCAGAGACCTTCTCATAAGGTGCATCTTGACAGAATGACACCAGAAACATCACACAACTCATGAGAATGCGGAAATCTCTTGAATGGAATCCTAGATTTACGCCAGGCCGTAATAGCCAGCACTGTTCGCTATCCATGAAACATACATGACTCCTCCTGCCATCCACTCCGCAGACATCAATGATGTGCGCCCGAAACTAAAATGAACCCGCTTGCCATGTGAGTCTAAATCCAAAATGAAGAACAATATCTTGCAGCAGTCAACCGTCAATGGGCTGGAAACTCGTTACGAGAATGCTTAGTAGTCAATCAACCGCAACTTCTTGCCGATGTCTCGTCGTCGCGCCTGCACCGCGGCCCGTTCCGAAGCGCGCGTCTCGGCGGCTTCGAATTGGACACTGCGGTTCTTGAGCGCCTGGAGGAGCATGCCTGCATCGAAGAAGCCATCTGTGGGGATGGAGTTAGCAAACTGTTCCATGGTGACTGGTGGTGTGGGAGACACTTACATCCGCCAATTTCGTCATCCTCGCTAAAGGCACTGCTATCGTTGGTCGGAGATGTCGTGCCAGTGGTAGAGCGGATATTGTCAGCGGTGATAGGGCGACCGCGGGACTTGAGGCGGTTGGTCGGCTTGACGTGGAGCATGGCATTCTCGGCCTCGCGAGCGCGGCTGGACTTGTTGGAGGACTGCTTGCGGTTGCTGATGCGGAGGATGCGGCGAATCTCCAGGAGGTAGCTCTCGAGGGTGTCGACGAAGCGACGCGTTTGCCTGTGCTTGCTGGACACGCAAATGGAGAGGCCATCGTCCTTGATGATGTAGCCGATACCGAAGCCATCGCCCGTGGTGGGGCCGAAACCAAACTGTCGGAGGGCCGGGTTGCCGCAGTTCGACGTGGAGAGAATGGTAGTGTTGAGCTTGTCCCAGCCGGCGTCGGCGAAGAGGAGAGGGAGAGGGTTCTGGTCGCGAGAGCGCGAGTTGGTGCTGTAGCCACGCTCGCGCGAGGGCTTCAGCTCCACACCATCCACGGAACCGTTGGAACGGCCGTTGGCGGGCGAGTTAATGCCTTGCTCCGAGTAGCCGTCCATGGGGCTGGAGTAGCCGGTGCTGTTGATGCCGCTATCAAGCTCATCGTCCATGCTCCTCTGCCAGACGCAGAAGAGGGCGTAGAGATGACGGTCACAACCCTCGGCCTTGGAGCACCGTCGAGTGTTTTCGACGTGCTTCTGGCAAGCCTTCTTCAGAGCGTCGATCTTGAAATCAAGCGGGTTATCACCCCAGAAGGTCTGAACAAAGTCAACCGACTCATCGGAGGCAGACCGAATCGCCTCGGTACGGCCGTGGAGGAAAAGCTTGGTCATGGCAGGCTCGTAGGTGCACTCGACACGACCGTAGAGGCCGTAGTAGGCGGCCTGGAACGCCATCTGGACGAAGGCATCGGGAGAGAAGCCCATCGAAGTGATGAAGTTCTTGCCGTAGTGACCAAACTCCAGGCACTCAAACTCGTTCTGTCCGATGAGGTCGGAAAGGCGGGTCTCGGCGAAACGGACGGCAATGCTCAGCTCGGGAATCATGTCCCACTCCAGCTTGCGAGGGGTGGTGTTGACATCGCCGAAGCTCGCGGGATCTCGCTTGGCCGGGTCAGGGCTCGAAGAAGCCCATAGGGAGGGAGCCAGACCGTTGATGGTTTTGGCGAAGCGAAGGATGGTATCCGTGTACAGGTCACTAGCGAAACGGAGAACCGTGTGCCCATCCACGCCGGTGTGCTCAAAGTTGATGCCGGCACTTCCATTCTTGCAGACGATGATCTGGAGCTTGTCGTACCAGCGGTTGGTGCAAGTGCCGATCTGGACACCCTTCTCGATCTCGTTCGTGCCGCACAGCATGTTCTGGCAAAGAGCGGCGGCATCGGGGGGCTCGGTGTAGTCGAGGCAAAGAACGAAGAGGGCGGTGTCGACGATGTGGAGGGAGTCGGCGTTGTTGGAGTCGGGCTCGCGGGTCAGGACATCTCTCAAGCCGGACCAAACCTTTCGGTTCTCGGTACTCAGCACACCCAAGGCTCCCTTGGCACCCTCTTGGATGGGAATTTGCGTGGCGTCGTCGATGATAGTTTGCAGGTTGACGGAAATATCCTTCTCGCTCATGATCAGATCGGAGTTGTCGTCGAGCACGTCGAACCAGTAGAACTGGCCGTGGCACATGACAACAACGTGCTTCGACTCGGGGTCTTGCTCGATTTGGCAGCCGGCATCGGTGGGAACACGGGCGGTTCCGAAGAGGCGGGAATATTGGTACATGCAAAGAGGAGTTCCCTTGATCTTGTCGGGCTTGAGCTCCTCCTTGCGGACGGCTCGGACGAACTCGAGTGAGGAGACCACCAGCGACGCCGCTCGCGTCACTTGGTTGTTGCGGGCAGGGGTTGGGTCATCTTCCAGGAGGAAGAAGGGGTTCAAGTTGAGAACGACGGGGTTATCATAGTTGAGGTAGGAATCATACCCTGTCGAGAATTAGAAACGCGGGCGTCAAAAGAAGGCAGGTAAAGATGCTTACAAAACTGCTCGATGTAACTCGTCTTTCCCTGGGCATACTGCTTCAACTTCTCTTGCAGCTCGGGGCCATCGGCCTTCAGGAACTCATCCACGGCGAACTGAGTCTCGGCTCGCTCTCGAGGCGTCTGCAGGGGGTGAAGGGATTCGATGTATCGGCGGCAAGTGTCGGCGAGTTCAGGGATGGGGAGCTTGGGGAGCTTATCCTGGCCGGAAAAGGTGATGCCGCCTTCCTTCTTGGTTTCGTGGTAGTTGGCCATTGGGACTCTGGTGTAGTCGCCGTTGAGCTTGGGTACCGAGTCTTGTCTCTTGACTTGTTGAATGAGTTCGGGGATCTCTGGGATGGAACGAGGCGTGGCGGAGACGAGGGAAGTGGTGGTGGGAACAGGCTCAGCCAGTCTCTCGCCCAGAGGCTGAGGAATGGTAAAGGTGCGAACTTGGGTCATGTTGTCAGCGCGACGGACGTGTTGTGTTTGTGTGATTTAGGCGTAGAGAGGCGAGACGCTGGTGCTGACGTTAAGGCCGCGGAGAGCGGTGCGGTAAAAGTAGAGACAATTTTCTTGTAAGAAGTCGATCATTACACTCTATGCATTCTCTGGCAAGGGGGATGATGGGTGGTTGAGGAAAGAACAAGTGTTGGAAGGGCAAAGGAGAGGATAGAGGCTGGGGATATGGCAATGATATAAAGCAAAGGCATTGTGACCTCGATGACTTAGACAAGAGTCAAGTGGAACTTTCACAGACTCACACCCTCCGCACGCCCTCCGCATCGGCCGGGGCGTAGCCGAACACCAAGGAAGGGCGCCTGGAGTGTGGGAGTCGAGGCACGGAGACAGAGGAACAGGCAGCGAAACTCCTCCGCAGGCCCGACAGCCGTAGGCGTGGACGGGGGTGGGAACTTGGGCTCACTGCCGAAGTTTGGCGCAGGGACTTATCTTGGGATACAGAACCAGGTACAAGGACCAAGGACTTACCAGGAACGGAACTAGAGAGCGTATCAACCGAAACGGCAGACAGCGAGAATTCCCCGAAGAGAGGACGGTTGTGCCGACAAACCGGAACCGGAGACGACAAGGAAGCAGCAGGCGTACGAAGCACTCTGTATGGCTGTAGGAGACAAGCCCCGTGGACAGGGAAGAAGAAGAGTGACGCTCGGAAAGATGACGACTTGGGTGCATGTAAGTCTCTGAAGGACCAGTCATGCTCCGGGGACGACTGGCTGACCTGCAAGACAGGAATCCTGCACCTAAAGTAGGAACAGGAACAGCAGTCCCCAAAACAAGCCAGAGCCCTTTCAGTGGCAGCTGCAGTGGCAACAAGGAAGTTGTGTGCCTTGTGCCTATTCGGTTGTGGGGGTCAGCCACCGCGGTTGACTTCCGAAGGTGACGGGCTTTGGGGAAGCTCTCACAGGCGGCCGGACAGGTTGGATCTTCGGACGACGGGATGTGATGGAAAACGGTGCCTACTCCATAGAGCCAGAGGGAAAAAAAACAGCCAGCCCAGCCCAGAGCAGCCAGAGCCAAAGCCAAAACCATGGCGGCGATTTGACGAACAGTGGAGGGAGCAGGGAAGCGGGCGGGTTCTTTGGCTAGGCCTGGACCGGGGGGGGCGAAGGGTCTGTCTGCTGGCTGGTTACGTAGGAGAGGAAAGGCATGTGGTCGAGGTTTGGAGAGGGTGCGGATGCTCTCCACTTGACGAGTTGTTGAAGGCGAATGCAAGACACGAGACTGGCTGAGGCGAGGGAACCCCGCGATGAGGCCATACCCGGACAAGAAGTGTCGACGGCTTGGCTCGTGACGATGGAGGAGGGGAAATTCTTTTTGGTTGCGGAGTGGGCTTGGGAATTGGGGTCTCCAAGCCAGCCTCACTGGGAAGCAACAGCCACCGGCGAGAGCTCCTTCCCAGCTGAGGATGCAATGCCAAGCTCCTTCCAACCACGACGTTTCTTATCCGTCGGCGGCTCAGGGCTGCCTTATCTCACGAACCTGATCTTGATCTCTGAGCAAGGACATGGACATGGACGCTGCAGAAGTCTTACGATGTCGCCCAAGTGCCGCAGCCAGCTTCTCTCTCCAGCTTCATGTGCCGTGTCCGAGCGCGTGCATGTCTCTTCTGATGGCTGCGCGCTGGACAGGTCAGTAGCTCGAGGCCACCGGAGCGATAGCTGTCTTGGATAGTCGCCCACGCTTGGGGAAGCGTCACAGGTCCCACGTCACCGTCGAGGGGCAGTTGACGACGACCAAATCACGGAATAGGCATTTGAGCATGTCCACCACCATATCACCGCCGCCCAGGCACCATCCATCGCTCATTGCGCCGACTTTTCTCTCGCTATTATTCGGCCTCGCCGAAACCGCATCTACGGATCTCTGCAATGACCGTAAACCTCCGGAGCAAGTGGGAAAATTTTTACGCAAGACTCTTTGCGTTTAATGAAATGACAAGTCGACAGAAATGCCGGGCCACCCCGAAGCGAGAAAAAGGGGGGGGGGGGGGGTGCCTGTTGAACCCTCGAGGGAGTGTGGCGAAGGAACGGATGACGGTTGAAAAATTGCGAGGGAAGGGGAAAGGAAGGGAAAAGTCTGATGGTATTCCCGAGGACCAACGGAGGCGGCTGCTGCTTTGAAGAGGACCAAAGTCGAGGCGCCTCTTCAGCCGTGACAGTGCCGCGTCGGTTCGGTCCAAAGGACGCCAGTTCCAAGGCGTCGAAGCCTCGCCCTTTCTGCTGCAGCGCTGGCACCTTCCATTTCGTCATGGCCCGCCGGGAACCTGGTTGGCTCCCGCAGTGGATGAACCGCATCCCTCCTCCCAGCGCTGCGTTGCCTCTGGGCCAGGAATGTTGCATCATTCGGGTCCCTGGAGGGGTTGCTTCACATGGCAATTGGAGGGGAAACATGGCTGATGGGGATCCCGCGGGGTAACCCTGTCCGTCATCAGGGGAGCCTCGAGTCTTCAGCTGTCGAGTTGTTGCGTCCCAGAGTTGCTTTTTCTCTGGTGGTGAGTTTTGCCATCAGACGAGTGTCCTTGTTCGGCTCTCCTTCGGGATTTACCCTTTCAGCTTGTCCGAGTCGATGTCGCGTTTATCCAACACGTCGTGTTTGTCACAGGGTTGAGCAATTGCCGACAACTCTGCAATGTTTCGGCTATGCTTCCCTTATCATGCTTACTTAATCCCACGAGTCACCCTGGTCTCGCGTCACTCAACATTTCCATCCAGGTCTTGACCCGCACATGTCCGGCGGTCCGGTCCCGGACGGCGATGCTTCTAGAGCGCCCGCTCGTCCTCCGGCCCCGAGGCAGACCGGACCGGACCTGTGGAGAGCCGTCGTAGGGCCGATGACCACTGGGAATTCGTTTAGAAGACTATACCATGCTTACTTACCACTAGGACCGAATCTTTGCCTCGAGGTATTTCCAACGAGGTCGGAATTCTCCCCCATGACCAAGAGATGCAATGCGCTTACCTTACCCTGTACAGTGGCAGGTCGGTGTGGTTGTCGAGCTCACCACCTCCACTAAGCAATATCCCTATGCCTGCGTGAAGATAATGATGGCATATTCTTCCTAGCCATGGATCTGGGGTGTGGTCGATGGCCTGGACAATCGTATTGCCTGATTGGACTTGGTTGGAAGATTGGCCTGCTAATGTCCGTACACAGCATCTGCGATTTGCCTCCATCAATGGGGAGTTTGGTGATTGACGGGTAGAAGGCAGCCTCCAGTTGCAAACGAGCTGAAATACAAAGATGCATCTCGAATATAGTTACCAGATTTGAGAAACCATTCGACATTTGTAATGCTGCGTGCTTCCTCGAGCACATTTCCCCTTTTGGGAATCCCATTCGAGCACCCCTTGCCGCTAGTACATATTAGGAATTCCATTCGAGCACTATACCCCTTTCGGTCACCCATTCGAACTCCTTTCGCAGAACTTCACTCCACATCTCTCCCTCTTACACGGCCATCATCACTTGGAGTTGATAACTGGGGGGGAAATCCCGCCTGCTTCATGGCCAAGGCGAGGGCGATGGGGACCCTGCCACTGGGCACTGCAGCTTGAATCGCTCACTCCAATGGGAAAGCCCATGCGAGGTCTTGCTTCCGTAGGGCTGGGTTGGCTTGGTTTCAGCCTACAGGCCTGTGGTTAACGGTTCATGGAGCCTTGGGCTTTGCAGATTGTCTGGTGTTTTTTTTTTTTTTTGCTTGTCGCATTCGTCGGGTTCATTGTAGATCTATATTGAAGATATAAACCCTCTTGATCCCCTCATGCATGCATCTTCTGCCATCTCAAACCACCACATTGTACACGCCATCGCCCCTGGAGTTGCTCCGTCCGCTACCGTTCCTCCTTCGACACCAAGCAATCCTACGATTCCCCGTCATCAGCCACAACCTGCCTCGAGAATGTGCATAATTGCATACAAGCAAGTTAGAAAGTGGTGGCAGAACAGAAAAACCACCCAAGCACCGCCAGAATATGCTCCCGCAGCCCAGCCGACCGAAGCCTCAAAAGAAGAGCAGCAGCCATGCTCCCACCGAGAAGCACCAACAGAAGCACCCTGCCTCGAGTGCAAAGCCGAGAGAAAGGCCCAGCTAAAGTATCGATGGACAGTCATCCTCTGCCTGGCCTGGCCGTTTGCCCTGCAGTCTCTCGACTCGACCATGTAAGAACGCCACGCCTGCACACAAGCGAACATGGCGGCCAGATACTAATCTCAAATGGATCGCAAATAGCATCGCCAGCGCCCTGCCCTGGATAGCCAGCGACTTTGGCAAAGTCTCGCAGCTGAACTGGATCGTGTCCGCCTTTAACCTGACGTCGGCCGCCTTCATCCCGTTCTGGTCGCAGATGGCCGACGTCTTTGGCCGGAACGCGGCCCTCAGCGCCGCCACCGTCTTCATGATTATCGGGAGCGCCCTGTGCACCGGCGCCCCGACCGGCGCCTTCCCGGTGCTCCTCCTCGGGCGCGGGTTCCAGGGTCTCGCCGCCGCGGGCCTGAACGTCGTGATCCGGACCATCCTCGCCGACAAGGTGTCGCTCCAGGAGAACGCCAAGAACTGGGCCATCTTCTCGCTCGTGGCTGGCGTTTCGTATGCCCTCGGTCCCGTGCTCGGAGGCTACCTCACCGGCGCCGACTGGAGGTGGTGCTTCGCCATCAACCTCCCCATCGCCGTCCTGGCGCTCCTCATCGTCTGGGTCTTCCTCCGCAAGGAGCTCGTCGGGCCCCAACCCATCCCCGAGCTCGGCGAGACGGCCGAGACGGGACGCCGCACGAGGTTCGCGGCGCGGCTCAAGACGGTCGACCTTGGCGGCCAGCTGCTCTTCATCCTGGGCTTCGGCCTCGTAATCCTGGCCCTCACCTGGGGCGGCGCCGCGTACGCGTGGGACTCGGCCGCCGTCGTCGTCTCCCTGGTCGTCGGGTGCCTCTTCGCGGGCGGCTTCTTCGCCTGGGAGTATCTGCTCGCGCCGGGCCACGCGCTGGCGGAGAAGATGCCCTGGCAGAGGGCCATGATTCCGTGGAAGTTGATTTCCGATCGGGACCTCGGGATGCTCTTCTACTGCGAGTGCGCCACGGGCATTGGCATGTATGCTGTGAGTTTCGGCCCTTTCCAAGCTCCTGGTTATCGGGTTACTTACCGGAACAGGTTCTGTATTTCTGCAACATTTACTTCATCGCCGTCAGGGTATGTGTGCGCTCACAGCCAGCCCCTGAATCCAGCCTGACACACATTTGTAGGGCTACGACTCGGACAAGGCCGGCATCCAGCTCTTGTACTTCCTCCCCGGCCTCGGCCTCGGCGTCTACCTGTGCTCGTTCCTCTGCAATCGATGGCCGCGAATGACGTGGCCGTCCATCTTCCTGGGCACGCTCACCGAGGCCATCGGGCTCGGCCTGCTGGGCTGGGCCATCTACGACGAGCACCTCGCAACCATCTACGTGATGATGGCCCTGGTCGGGCTGGGCAGCGGCCTTCGCTTCATGGCGTCGCCGCTGCACGGCATCGGCCTCTACAGAGACCTGCGGGCCTCCGTCATTGGGCTGTTGGCCGTCGCCATTCCCTTTGGCGGCACCCTCGGACTGACCATCATGTCCACCGTCTTCAACAACACGTCGGGCCTCGGCTCGAGCGACGACGGCGACTTTTCAAAGATTCAGTCGCAGCCGGCCAATGTCCGAGACAAGGCCATCCACGACGCAAAGGTACGTAGTTGCCGGTCCGGACCTCGACGAGGGGAAAGTAGCTGACTCGGAATAATAGATGGGCGTCGTCTGGGCTTTCGTTGCCGTCACCCCTCTCGTAGCCATGGTAGGCCTGCTGCACCCGCGTCCCAATAAGCTTCTTTCCATGACACTGACCTATTATATCATTATTAGGCCGTTGTCTTCGCCGCGTGTATCGGCAACGTCCAGTTCGACCAGGGCCCAGTCGGTGAGGACGGGAAGCCGACGGATCTGGTGATCAGGGGCAGCTATCTCCTGAGCCTCGTCCGGCGCGGGGCGAGGAGGCAGGACGAGGAGGAGAAGGGCATCCGGCTCGAGAGCTTCCACGACCGGGAGTGGTCGCAAAGCACGGCGCCAGAGGTGGCAGTCGGCCGGGATTGAGCAGTCGGTGGTGAAGATGGCGAGGTTTGGCTTATATTGATTGGGATCCGCGAGAGAGAGACGAGGAGCGCTTTGTTCGGTAGATAGCAGCGTCGCATTGCAGAATACCCCTTGGCCTTTTGCACTCGTATTCATTTGAAACTCCCGTCTTCTTCCTTGTTCATTGTCTGTGGAAGTGTTATCGGGATGTCAATCCGAACCAGTCCGAGATCGGCGCTTCCGAGACGTATCCAATTCGGAGACGGGCTGCAACCTCGAGGAAGCCGGCGGTCAGAGTTTTGTCATGATACTCGGCCGCAGACCAATGGGCCATGGAGACTGAGGCCGAGAAATTGGCATTTCGCCGAGAGAAGCTGTGCAGTTTTGACTCACCGTCGACGGAATCGCCTGACTCCAGGCCGAGGAGACATGGATGCAGGCCGGTCCTACTTTTTCTCTTATCCTCTTCAACAATTTGACCCGATATCTCGTTCCTTCATCCGCACCGTCGTCGCCATCCTCTGACCACGATGAACGGCAGCGACGTCCACGACGAGCCGAGCGCGAACCCGCGCTTCTGGCTCGAGTTCCGCACCTTTGACGACGGACTCTCGCCGTCGCCAACCGCCGCCGCCTCGTCGACGCTCACCGCATTTCCGCAGTTCGCGCAGCTGCCGCCGGAGCTGCGGCTGAAGATCTGGTCGTGGCTGATCCAGCCTCGCATCGTCGTCGCCTGCTGCCTCCAGCGCGACGAGCACCTCGCGCAGCGGCGACGGGAGCTCGACGCCCGCTCCCGCGGGAGGCCGACGCCGGTGCTGCTGCACGTCAACCGCGAGTCGCGCGGCCTGGCCCTCGAGCACTACGAGCCGTCGTTTGCGTGGCACATCTCCAAGCTGCTCTCGGACACGCCCGTGTCGCGGCCGGCGCGCGTGTGGTTCAACTTTGCCCGCGACGCCATCTACCTGCGCGGCGAGATCGAGGCGTCCGACTGCAACGGCTTCAACTCGCCCATGGTCTACTTCATGCGCCGCGAGGACACGCGGCGCGTGCGGCACGTGGCCTGCGCCTTTGGCGAGCTGGGCTACCCGCAGCAGGAGAGCCATCAGGTGTTTGGCAGCCTGTGGCACGTCGCCGACCGCTTCGCCGCCGTGCGCCGCCTGCTGCTGACCGTCGACGACGCCGACGAGGACAACGTGCGCGGGAGTCGCCTGCTGAGCGCCGACAACGTCATGCAGAAGATCTGGACCGGCTGGGTGGGCAGGACGCCGGCCGAGACGAACATGGCCGACAAGCAGATGGTGCTGATCCGGGAGGAGGACCTGGCCGGCTTCGTGTCGAGCCATTGACCTGCCGGATCGTGTTGGGCAGGTAGGGATAAATACTATGCGTCGTCGAGCTTCATCATGGTTGGACTATGGCAGCATCTTTGGGTAGCATTCTCGGCAGCGCCTGTTTGCGCAATATGGATTCCAGGTTGGGCAGCGAGGAAACGGGACATGACGCACGAAAACACATCTTTTGCATAGAATCTAGAATTGATATCATTGGGACACGATAACCCAACGCGCCATTCTCTGACATGTCGCTCCGTCTATGGTCGTGACTCGTCCATGAGAATTCAGCACTGGACTTCGGACCTCCCGGCTCAAACAAAGACAACCGGACTCCATCATTGAATCGTCATTGTGGGCCCGCCCAAAGCAAACTCGATTCACTCATGAATGGCCTCGCTAATTAATCATCCTTTCATGATGCATTCCCGGGTGCGGGAGGCGGTCAAGCTCGTGCGAGGCGGCGGGGGCCAGGCTGCAGCAGCTCAGCCGCATCCAATCCCAACGAAAGCCTGATGTGGAATTGATTCAGGGTTGGTTGGCCTGCCAGTGATTGGGCATCGACCAAACGAAGTCGGGACGATGGTTGCCACGCCACCGCCGCCGCGCCGCCGACCAGCGGGCGGATTCAAATAGAACCCACAGACTGCAGTGGAAGCCTCGCGAAGGGGGTCGAGCTGAGCCAGGCAAACCTGCAATTGGGGGCGAGTTGCCTCGGGCCATGGAAGTTTGTTGTGATTGTTGTTGGAGGGGGGAGGCGAAGCAGGGGACCTGTCCATTCCCAAAGCCCAGGGGCAGTGCATCAATGTGCATTTCTACCACAGGAGGAAGGAATTGTCCTTTGTACGTCCACGTATCCCATCACAGGGCGGGTGAGACAGTCCTTTCAAGCAAGGAGCGTCGCCGAAGAAGTTGCATGCAGGTAGAATTGATGAGTTGGATGCAAAAACCCCCCCCTCTCATTGCGTCGTAGATGACGTTGCAACCTCTCTCGACACATTTCTTTTGGTTGAGGGAAGGTTCCATCAACAGTTGACTGACTGGACATCCATGGATGACATTTGGAAACGACTCAGGAGTGAGGGGCACAGAAGAGGGAAGGAAGCAGGGAGGCTGCCCACCCCTCCAACAGAGGCAAACAGGCAGGTCGCAGTGGCGGGGCAAAGTACCAGGTACCGTCCAAGGTGTGGTCCGCGAGCCATCAGTGGCCCGTCCCAAGGCGGATGCAGGCAGAAGGTGCGCAGCGAGCTGGCTCTGCGTGTCCAAGCGCCCAGGTACCAGGCACCTCTCTCTGCCTGCACCTCACCCCGCTCGCCGAGTGCCCCGCGATGGAATTTTTTTTTTTTTTTTTTTTTTTTTTTTTGGAGAATGACCTCAACGAGGTGGCGAGCAGAAAACTGAAAGGGTAAGAAAACGGGGGAAAATTCGCAGATCAACTAGTAAAAAAAGG
>WMHX01000446.1:0-10304 GCA_013420875.1 Thelonectria rubi
ATTAAATATATTTTATAAATTTTATAATAATAAATATTAAATATTTTATTATATTTTTTATTAATTATATATTATAAATATATAAAAAATAAAAATAAAAAATATTATAATATATAAAATAAAAGATTAATAATTTTATAATTATAATTAAAATTATATAATATTTAATAATATAATAATTAAATATATATTAATAAATAATAAAAATAAAAATAAAAAGAAATTTAAATTTTAAAATTAAAAGAATTATTATAATAATAATATCTAATATATAATATTAAAAAATATATTATATAAATATAAATATATATTAAAAAAAATATATAAAATTATAATTATAAATTTAAATTTTAATATAATTAAAGAAATAATATAAAATTAATAATATTTATAATTATAAAAGTTTAATATAAAAAAGGGAAATATAATAATAATCTTTACTATATAAAAAGGAAATATAAAAGCTAATCTATAATATATAGAGAGGAGATATAATAATAACTTTTATTATATAGAGGGGAGATATAAAAGCTAATATTTACTATATAAAGGGGAGATATAAAAGCTAATATTTACTATATAGAGGGGAAATATAAAAACTAATTTCTATTATATAAAGGGGAAATATAGCTATTAACCTCTATTATATAGAGGGGAGATATAAAAACTAACTTTTACTATATAAAGGGGAGATATAAAAGCTAACCTCTAATATAAGAAGGGGGGATATAAATACTAACCTTTAATATAAAAAGGGGGGATATAAATACTAACCTCTAATATAAAAAGGGAAGATATAAAAACTAACCTCTAATATATAGAAAAAAGATATAACTACTAACCTCTAATATAAGGAGGGGAGATATAAATATTAATATTTAATATAAAAAGGGGAGATATAAAAACTAACTTTTAATATATAAAAAAGAGATATAATTACTAATCTTTAATATAAGGAAGAGAAATATAATTACTAACCTTTAATATAAAGAGGGGAGATATAAATATTAACCTCTAAGATAAGGAAGGGAGATATAATTATTAATCTCTAATATAAAGAGGGGAGATATAATTACTAATCTCTAATATAAGGAAAAGAGATATAACTACTAACCTCTAATATAAAGAGGGGAAATATAAATATTAATATCTAATATAAAAAGGGAAAATATAAAAACTAACCTCTAATATATAAAAGAGAGATATAATTACTAACTTCTAATATAAGGAAGAGAAATATAATTACTAACCTCTAATATAAAGAGGGGAGATATAAATATTAACCTCTAAGATAAAAAGGGGAGATATAATTATTAACCTCTAATATAAAGAGGGGAGATATAATTACTAACCTCTAATATAAGGAAGAGAAATATAATTACTAACCTCTAATATATAAGGGGGAAATATAATATTAACCTTTAATATATAAAGGGGAGATATAATTATTAACCTCTAATAAATAAAGAGGAGATATAAATATTAACCTCTAATAATTAAAAGCGCACTGCAATAAATTAGGGTTAAAATAGGGTTTATTTTATGCTATTTTAAGCTATTTGCCTACTTCTTTTTATATTAAAAAATATTAAATTAAAGGAAAATATAAAATAAGGGAAATTATAAATAAGGGTTTTAAATTTAGGGTAAAGGGAATAAAAGGGGAGGAAAGGAAAGAAAAGATAAATAAAGAGGGATAGAAGAAAAAAAAAAGAAAGGAAAGGAAAGGAGGAAAGGAAGGAAGGAAGGAAAGGGAAGGAAAGGAAGGAAAGAAAGGAGGAAAGGAAAGAAAGGGAAGAAAAGAAGGAAAAGAAGGAAAGGAAAGAAAGGAAGGAAAGGAAAAAAAGGAAGGAAAGGAAGGGAAGGAAGGAAAGGAAGGAAAGGAAAGGGGTAGAATAACTTAATTAACTAGGAGGCTTTCTAGAGCCTTAATTAATTAGCCCTAGGCTTAGAGATAGAGGCCGCCAAGGTGGCTCTAGTCTTAATTAGGGCTAGACTAATAGTCTGATCGAGCTAGTTCCTTGCAGCTAGCCTAAGGAGCTTTTATAAGCTCTTATAGGTCTATACTGAGGATTGCTCTATTAGGCCCCCTATTAAGAAGATAATAGAATGAAAGAAGGGGCCTAAAGAGGCATATTTCCTTCTTTTCTCTATAGCTACCCTTACTAAAGTGTTTACTATCTCCTTATTAGATAAGTTAGTATTTATTGCTATGACTTTTATATTATAGAAATAATAGCTAGTCCCTAGGACTATTAAGAAATCCCCCCTGCATTTAGAATCCGGGCTAATCTGGGGCTTAATTTCCACTTCCAAGCTAGCCTTTATAAATAAGGCATTTCGAAATATATAAATTAATTAGGTATAGTAGGCTCTCTATTTTCAGGCTATAGCCTTATAAGTATCTTTATAATTAATTAAGATAAAATCACTATAATAAGAGCAGCTAGATCCTAGGGGCTTAATTAGCTAAAGGAAATAGGTTTAGATGGCTTCTATAGCTTCTAAGTCTGCAATTATAAGGGATTTTTAAGTGGGCAAGACTTAGAGCTATTTTCGGCCAAAATAGCTAGTATTTTCCTTAAGGGATTAAAGCTATAAGGGCTGCAGGGATATTTTAAGGCCTTCTTGCAGGTTATTATTATACTTAGCTAGGACCTTTTAGGCAGTAAGGAAAAGGGAAATAGGGGCTAGGGTCAGGGCAGGGGTCTAATTGGATAGTTGGTCTGAGGGGCTGGGGGGAGGGCTAGAAGGGGAGAGAGAGGTTATTTTCGAAATTATCTCTATTGCAGCATTTTAGGCAGCTTTATATAGCCTTTAGGCTAGGTCCCTATAAATAGGGATGCTAAAGCTGCCCTGCCTAGCTAGTAAATTAATAAGCTCCTTTAAAAGGTCTAAGGGTGGGTCTCCTGGGCTCCTAATGGCTAGGGCTTATAGGGTCTTATAGATAGTCCTATTAGCCAAATCCTATAGGTCTAATAGGCCTTTTAGGTCTAATTATTAAAGGAGGTGCTAGAGGAGAAGATAAATGCTACCTTAGAGTAATAGTAGGGTATACTACTTAAGCAGGCTAATTATAGCCTTAATAGCCCCTTGCAAATAGGCTATTTTAGCTTAAAGGAATTCCCTCCTTTACTCTATAGGCCTAATAAAGGACCTTAGGGTAGCTAGGCTATCTTTCCTTAGGTCTTTAATCTAGTATTCCTTACTCTTCCTTATATTTAGGGTTAAAAGGGAATCTTAAAAGACCTAATTAGCTATAATAAGTGCCTCCCCTACTAGACCCCTATTAAGGATAAAGATATTATCTAAATAGGCAATAATAAGGGCATTAAATAGCTTTCTAGCTAAGGCCTTAAGGGTAGGTTAAATAGTTAGGGAGAAAAGGAGGGATCTAAGGGGATTACCTTATTAAATACTATTAATTAAGGCTATAGTGGCCCCCCCTACTATAACTAAAAGGCTAGAGCTATTATAGGCCTAAGTAAATGCCTTATAAAAGCTAGGGGCATATTTAGCCACTATAGCTATAATACTAGCTCAATTAATTAAATTAAAAGCATTTAAGAGGTCTAAGGTAATTAGGGAGGAAAACCCCCCTTTATTTTCCCCTTAGATTGCTTCTTTAAGGATGAAAATAATAGGTTCCATACTATTAGGGGAATTTACCCCTAATTAGAATAGAAATAATATACTAGCCCTATAGGAGGTCTTTAGGATAGCTTTTATAGCTACCCTATAGACTAGGTCTCCTATAGTAATAGGCCAGATGCCTCTATTATCCTTTTGCAGCCTAATTAGATAGGCTGCCTAGAGGAGGTTAGAGCTGGGGGCTATTCCTTAGTGGATCATATCTACTAGGAGATAAAGGAAGGCAGGGACAGAAGGTTCTCAATTGGCTAGGTCTAGCAGGGGTCTAATCCAGCTAGAGAGGCCTAGGGCCATCTCTTTATTAATTGATAAGATAGCCTCTTCAATGGTCTCCCTTTGGATAGGTTGGCTGGGGGGGGGCCTAGCCCCTTAGAAGGGGTTATCTAGACTAATAGGGTACTTCTCTTGCAGAATGTTCTATATAGTCTGGGTCTCTAGGGCTAGGGGGGCTAAATTATATAGGGCCCAGGCCGCTTTCCCTATATATCCCTTCTTAAGCTATTTAGAGGCCTATTAGATAGGCTCTATTAGTTAAGACGGAAGGTCTAGGGCAGGGGCTGGGGGCAGGGGGTTGGGGCAGGCTGTAGGGTATGCCTTTAAGGTAGCTAGGATTTGGCTGACCTTATAGGCAATCCCTAGGACCCTAGGAAGAAGGAGGAAGTCTAGGAGGGCCTTCTCAGACGGGCATTTGAGGAAGGTTTCTACTGTCCTATTGGCTGCTTAGGTGAAGGCTAGGATATGCCGGGCATGCAGCCGTTTTTCCGGAATAGGGATAGAAGAGAAGGAAAGCAGGGTTTTCATAGATTCCTTATCTATAATTAGTTAGGTGATTTCCCTATGCCTATTTTCTAGGGAGGGGGCTAGGGGTCTTAGGTTCCTAGCGAGATTAGAGATAGAAGGTAGGGAGTCTAGGGATATTGCTCTTAGTCTCTGGCTAGCCCTTATATTGACCCTTGGTCTCGGGCTCAGGCTGGGGCTCTCTAAGGGGTCCGGGCTCGGGCTCGGGCTTAGGCTCGGGCTTGGGCTCGGGCTGGAAGGGTCCGGACTAGGGCTTAGTTCGAGGAGGCTGTTCGAGGCGGCCCTAGGTCTAGTGGTTAGGCTAGGGGTTGAAAATGGGGTTGTGGAGGCGGCCCTAAGTCTTAGAGGCAGTCTTTAAGAGGCTGGGCTAGGTATGTCCGCAGGCTATTTTTATTCCCTGAGTATATAATATTTGCTATTTAGTAGATAGTAATTAATTTTTAGTATAAAATCAAAATATGCTTATATATTATAAATTAATTAGTAATTAAAATATAAATAATTAGTAATTAATAATTCCTTAATTATTAGACCTAAAGAAAGTCTAAAAATTAATAAATATATTAATATTAATTATATAATTTAAATTATTTAATTATTTTCTATTAATTTATAATATTTATAATAATATAATATATCTTCTTATAAATATAGTTTTTAAAGTTCCTTAGGTAATAAGGGAGGTATATATAAATTAATAAATTAGAATATTATATATTCTTATTAAGATTTAATAGTTATTATAATTAGAATATTAATAATTAATAAAATAAAATAAATTAATTTTAGGGGAAGAATAAAAAGAGTATAAAGTAAAATAAAGTAAAATTAAATTTTCTATTAATTTTTATTTTATTATATTTTTAAGAAAATTAATTTATTTAATAAAATACTTTTCTTATTTATAAGAACTTTATATTCTTAATTATTATATTTATAAGATAATTATTATTAAATATAGGATTAAATTATATTTTTAAATATTATTTTATAAATTAGGTAGGGTATAGATTAAAAAGGCATAAGAGTAAGTAATTAAGCTTAATATTATTTAGGAATAAGATAGGATCCTTAGAATGCTAGTCCTATTTAATAATAGTGTACTAATTAAAGTACTTAAAAGGCCTAAGGATAGAGGGTTTTAATGCATATTTATATTAAATTGCTATTTTATAGGCTTTAAATTAAAGAGAATCTAAGAGCATTTTAAGAATATTTATTAATAAGATTAAAAGCTTAAGGCTAATTACTAATTAGCAGCTTAGGCCAAAGAGGAGCAGGCAAATGCATTATAAAGAAATAAAATCTTTTATTAATAATTCTTTACTAAGGGGCCTTATAGTGAATATTTTAAGGTTATAAGAGGCTAAGATCTTAATAGGTTAAGAGCTAAGGTATAGAGGGTAGGGAAGAGCGCGCAATAGGCCTTAGAAGCATTTTAGTTAAAGGCAAAAAATATCTAGAAGCAAGAGGCTAAAGATATTAAAGAATAGGGCGATTTTGCCTCCCTAAATATATAGCTCTATTAGCTAGGAGTAGCTGCCTATTTAAAGGACTTTAGCAGGGAGAAGGAATTCTTATAGGGCCTAATCTTACTTAAGTATATTATTAATCCTAAGGGCCTAGAGATTAATAATACTAAGCTCTAATATATATATTCTACTATTAAGCGCTTTATTTACTATATAATAATTATTATAAAGCTAAATATTATTTTATGGAATATATTATTTAAGGTTAATTAAAAGGAGCTTAATAAGGAGTAAAATATGCTATTTTACTTTAGGTTTAAATAGGCAATTTAAAAGAGGTATATTATAATATGCCTATAGCTATTTGCATATATTATGCAAATTATAGCACTTAAGGATCTAGCTAACTAGCCACCTTTTAGGCTTAGCAGGAGGCAGTCTACTATATATAGCATTATAATGCAATATACAGATAAGCTTACTAAGTATAATACTAACCTTAATATACTGCAGGTAATAAAGCTATAGACCTAGCTTAAGGAAGCTATATTAGAGCTCTATATTTCTATCCTTAATTACTTTATTAAGACTATTAAGTATTAAAGTATTCTTATTAATTTCTTAATAGTTCTAAGTATTTATAAAGATAATATATAGGAGATTTATAGTAATTTTATATTAAAGCTTTTAGCTATTATAGCTATTTTATACTTTTTATTTATTAAATATGCTATTAATTTAAGAGCTAAATCTATTTAATAAAAAAGATAATAAGGCTAGAGCAAGGAGAATATAAAGGAGAATAGCCTAAGCTATTTTAATTTTATCTCTAAGATAATGCACTAATTTATAATTAGGGGTAGCTAAGGCTAGGATATTATATTAATATAGTTTATTATATAACTTTGCAATTATAATATAGCAATGGATAGTAATAAGGCTATAGAAGGTTTAATTAGCTAGGATAGGGAAGATACTATTTATAAGGGCCTGCAGATTAATATTCTTAGCATCCAGTTAATACTCTAAATAGCTCTATAATAGGCTGAATTATTACTTTATAAGAAGCTACTCTTATATTAGGATTTTAAGGATTAATTACTAGCTAAGCTAAGGCTATTAGAGATCCTATAGAATAAGCTTATTAATAATACTATAGATATAATAATAGGCTATTTATTCGTGGAGAGCCTCTTCTAGCTTAACCCTATAAGTAAGGGCTAGGTCTTTTAAAAGCTATAGAAGGATAATAGGCTCTAAAGGGAATAAGTTTAGTCTGATTTAGAGACTAGGTTTAAGCTCTATAAAAAGGCTATATTGCGCTATAATATAGACCTAGAGGACTTTCTTAAGGTTCTCCTATTTCTTATTTATCTCTATAGTAGCTAATTAATATAAATATTTAAGCTCCTTACCTTATAATATTGCAATATAGTAAATAATAGGGTATAAAATATCTTAATAGACTATAGACTTATTATATTTATTACTAGCTATTATAAAGGCTTTTTAAAAATAAAATAATTAAAGATTATTTATTAATTTATACCTTAAGAGGTTAGTATTCTATTTATTTATTATCTCTAGTTTATATTACTATATTAGGAAAAGGCATAAATTAATATTTAGAAAATAGACTAATTTAATATTAATCTCTAGGCTATAGAGAAGACCTTAGATAATAAGGTTAATAATAATAAGGGTAAGGATAGATATAGGTTAGATATAAGTAAAATTAAAAATAAGGGTAATATATTATAAGAGCCTAAATAAAGAGTATATAAATTAGGCCCTAGGTAATACTAGATATTGCCCTAGATAATGCGCATATTATAAAGAATAAGCTAATCTAGCTATAAGAAGGGTATTACTATTAATAGCTAGAGATATCTTATTATTATATTTATGCGCTAATATTTCCGCAATATAATAATAGTATAGGCAGCCCTTATTAGGGAGGCAGATAAGGGCTATAGTAATAATAATAGTAGTAAGGGCAATAAAAATAGCCTATAGGATATCCAGGCAGAATATAGATCCTTAATTATAGGCCTAGTCTATAGGCAGCTTATTATAGAGGGCTGCTTTAAAATAAATAAGTAGTAAATTAATTTCTAGTTTATTAGTAAGAAATAGTATTGCTTTTTTAGGTTTCTATTAGCTATTAATAGATTTGGGGAGGTGCTTAAGCCTGGGCATAAATAAAGGAACTTATTGCTATATTATAAAGCAATAAAGGACCTTTAATTAAGGCAATAGAAGGTTCTATAGTAGATTAATATTAATTATAAATTATACTGCCTATATAGGGACTAGGCCTAGTTTTAAGGGAAGTAATAAGAGGTAATTAATTTAATTATAATAAATAAGAGCCTAATAGTAATAATAATAAGGACTAATACTAATAAGAGCCTCTATTTTATATTACTAGCTACTAGCTGCCCTAATAGTATAATAGTAGTTATTATATTGCTTATATCTCTTTAGGGGGATATAATAAACTGCTATTAGAAGCTAAATATCTTATGTGCTAAGTAGAGGAGCGACCTTATTCTAGGTAAGGTCTTAATTATCTTTATTATATTAGAATTAGTAATAATAAAATAATTCTAGGATTATATTAAATTATTATAGGTTATAATATAATTAGATTAATTTATTATTAATAAGAGCTATATAATTCTTAAGGGCATAAAGGCATTCTAATTTAAGCTATAAGAACTAGGGGGTCTAGCGCTTATTAAAATATAAATAATCTACTTTATAATAATATTCCTACTAAGCTAAAAGGATATATTATTTAGCCTTATTAATATAAAGCATAAGAATATTATTATAATCTAAATAAGGATAATATATATTAATATTACCTATAATATATAATCTATATTTATAATAAGTATAATAAAAGTAATAATAGTAATTATTATAATAATAAAAGAGCTTATTAATTAAAAACTAAAGGAATATTTATAGCCTATTAAAATAATTATATATTATTAGTAAATAGAGGCAATAAAGGCTCTAATAAAGGAGCTAGGGTGCAATACTTATTACTATAAGGTTAATATATATAATAGTAAAATAGAGAGGCTATAAATATAAATAAGCAATATAAAGCGAAATTAATATAATAAGGGAAGGGTAATTATAATAATTAATGTATTTAGGCTTAATATTAATATATTTAATATCTATATAATACTATATCTTAAAATGCTATTTAAAATAGCAGATTATATATAATAGAGTAGGCAAGCTAGGCAAAATAGGCTAAGGAGTAAGGCTATTATTATCTAAATGGATACTAAAGGCATATTAATAAGGCAATAACCTCTAGTAATAAAGGAGGTAGTAATAAATAATTATATTAATAGGAGAATATATTAATAGGTAATAATAGATTTAATAATAAATAAATAAAGAGATTAGAATAAATATAAAGGAGGGGAAGAGCTATATAATATCTATTAATCTTAAAGTGAAATTATTAACCTAGAGGATTTAGGCATATTAAAAGATAATAAGGAGATAGGTATTTAGGTGCGAGACTTAAGTATATAAGCAATAAGAGGTTAAATAATTAGGCAGGTTATAAGGGAGTAGAAAGAATAGAGGATATTCTAGTAGAGGCTTAAGGAATAAGGCATTAAAGGGTATATCTTTTACTAGTTTATAGGGGTTAAAGATTAGGAATACTCTAAGGTCTAATATAGTAGGGCATTAAATATAAATAAATAAAGGAGGGAAGTACTAAGGGTTATAATAATAATAAATAGATTCCTATAGCGGAATAGGGTTATAAAGAGGTTTAAGTGCTATTTAGGTTATTTTGCGCTATAGGAACTATATAATAGCTAGCAGGAAGATATAGAAAATAAAGGGTAGTAGAAAATAGTAGGCTAAAGGTACTAATATAAGGGGGTAGTGGTTTTTATAATTATATATATAGGGACTAGTATATTAGAGGATATTAATATACTCTATAAGAGGCTAGGGTATAAGGAGGTAATTAATAAGGGTATAAATAATAAAAAGAGAAATAAATAGGTATAAAGGTAAATAGGGAAGAGAATATTATAAGCTAGAGTAAATATAATAAATATATATAGGGTATTTATATATATAGTAGGGCTAGAATAGTAAGGTAATAAGAGATATATATTTTCTATAGAAATAAATTATAAATATAAATTCTAATTATATAATAAATTAATTAAATTTTTTTTATTTATTATAATTATATATAATTATATAAATATAATTAAATAATTTTTTCTTTTTAATTTTTTTATATATTTAATTATATAATAATTAAAAATTATTTTATTATTTTAAATATTTTTATTAAATATATTTTATAAATTTTATAATAATAAATAT
>WMHX01000459.1:0-13634 GCA_013420875.1 Thelonectria rubi
TCGGCCGGGCCAGGGATAAATACTTCAAATAAGACAGGATAAAAACAGCGTGTTGAATCTATCTAGGCTGCAGGAAAGTCGGGCTTTTATAGGCATGCAAGACGCCCGGCTAGGTCACGCGCCTAGGCACGTGCCTCGGCACGTGACTAGCCTCGAAGACCGGGTCTTAGACCATTTGATCAGACTGTCAGAAGGTCGGAAAGGTCAGGAATTTCCCCACTGCCATAGTAATTAAGAACTAATTAATATTAATTATTATTAAAGAAATATAAATATTCCTTAAATTTATTAATTACTATTAATAATTTCTTAAGAATATTAATAAGATTATTATATTATTTTTAGAATTTATATATAAAAATTAAAAATTTCTTTAGTTATTTAATATTTAAAAAGCTTTTAAATATATTAAAGACCTTATTTTTAGTAAATTAATACTTAAGATATTTAATTCTAAATAATTTATTAAATTTAAAATAGATATTTTAAATTTTATTTTTAATATTTAAATTAAATAATATAATAATAAAAGATTTTTATATTCTATTATATTCTATTTTTATAAAATATATAAAATAAAATTTAATTATTTAATCTATAATAAAGAGTTCCTAATTATTATTAATACCTTTAAGGAATTTTAATATTACCTCTTTAAAAATTACTATTAAATTATAGTCTATATAAATTATAAGAATATCTTATATTTTACTATAATCTAAAAATTAAATAAATAATAATTATAATATATTAAATACCTCTCTAAATTTAATTATATTATTAAATATAAAAAAGGCTCTAAAAATAAATTAATTAATATTATTAATTAAAAAATTAATTTTAATATTAAAAAAGTAAAAATTAAAGAATAGTTCTTATGTTTTATTCCTAAAGGGTATTTTAAATAGAAATATATTATAATTATTTAGAAATAATTACTTATATACTTATAATTAAATAAAAATAAATAAATTATTATAGCTATTTAGACTTATAAAATAGATTAAATTATAAAATATTTATTCTTAATATAATTAAATTAAAATAGAAAATATAATTATTAAGTAAAATAAGGAAATTTATTATTATAATAAATCTTAAAATATAATTAGAAATAATTTAAATTTAAAAATATTAATAAATAATATATATTAAAAAAGCTATATAAGTAATTTATATATAAAATCTATAAATACCTATTCTATAAATATTAAGGAATTAATAAAATTCTTAAATAAATTAAAATAATATTTACCTTTTTAAAATTAAATAAATAATTAAAAGGATTTTTAAATAATATTTTATTTATAAAAAAACTAAAATATAATATTATAAACTATATAAATATCTTTAATCCTAATTAATCTTAAAATAATTATAAGACTTAATTATTATAGACTTTATTATAAAACTATCCCTATTATTAGACCTTATAATAAATATAGCCTATAATAGTATTTTAATTATTATTAATAAACTTATTAAATTTTCTTATTTTATTTTATATTAAAAAGTAATTAATATAAAAGAATTTTCCTAGATTTTTTTATAAAATATTATTAATATATATAGCCTATTATTTAAGATTATTTTAAATAAAGGACTACCCTTTTTCTTAAAATTTTAATAATACTTTATAATAAAGATTAAATTAAATTATAAACTAAATATTATATAAAGACCTTAAGTTAATAAATAAATAAAATAAATAAATTAAATTATTAAAATTTACTTTTATTATTATATTAATTATCTTTAAGATAATTAAATTAAGAAATTATTTATTATATAGCTAGCTTATAATATTATAATTAATAAAAGCATAAAAATTATATTTAATTATATAAATTTTAGATTTACTTTTAATATTTATAAAGAATTATAAAATAGATTTATTATATTAATAGTTATATTTATATTAAATTAGCTTAAGAATTTATATAAAGAGCTATATATAGAACTTTCTTTTATATAAAATTAAAATAAATAATATTATAATTAAAAAAAATTAAAAGGACTAACCTTCTTAAAGGGAGATATAATATTTCTTATAATAAAGAATATTAATATAAAATAATTTAATAAAAAGCTTAATTTTAAATATATTAGCCCTTATAAAATCCTTAAAAAAATCTTGAAAAATAATTATAAATTAAATTTATTTCTAAAAATTAAGATCTATTTAATCTTTTATATTTTATTATTTAAATTAATAAAAAGTATTATTATAATTAAAATTAATAAAAATTAAAATATTAAAATTAAAGCCCTTAAGGAATATAAAGTGAAAATAATCCTTAATATAAAAAAAAAAGATAATTTTATTAAATATCTAATTAAATAAAAAGAATATAAAACTAATAAAAATATATAAAAATTATTAAAATACCTTATTTATATATAATACTTCCTAAAGAAATTCTATTAAGAATAATAGAATTAATAATAAAAAAGTTAAAACCTTTTAAAGAATTCTAATTAATAATATTTATAGTATTTAAGAACTATATAATTTTAATAAATTACTATTTAGCTAGAAGGGCCTTTTTTTAGGAATAAATACTATTTTTTTTATTTAATTTAATTATTCCCTAAATAAATAAAATGCCACCTTAAGATTTTAATAATTTATATTATTTATATAAATAATTTAATTTAAATAGAACTTCTTGCAATTTTCCTTTTACTTTTTTAATATTAGATTTTATCTTTTTTTATTAAATAATATTTTGCAAAATTAAAAAGATTAAAAGAATAAAAAAAAATTAAATAAAAAAAAATTTATAAATAGTTTTAATATTATTATTATTATAAGAATAATTATATTTAATATATACTTTATAATAAAATAACTTTTTAGCTATTTAATATATTTATTTATTCTTAAAATAATATAAATAAGGTATAATATTAATACTATTAGAATTAATATATATAATAAGATTAAAATATTTAAATTTAGATTTAAAAATGCAATTTAATATAATAATTAATAAGGCATAATGCAAAATAATTAAAGGAATAAATTAATTAATTATAAAGGAATTAAATAAGATTAATAAAGGGGAGATATTATATTATAGTCTATATTAGGACTAATATATATTATATATCTCTATTTATATTTTTTTACTAATTATAAAAAGTTTATTTTAATTTATTTTATAAATTTAAATAAATTAAGGAAAAAGGTTTATATTAGATTACTTAATAACCCCTAATAAGCCTTAATATTATAAATACTATTTAAAATATTTATTATTAATAAATAGGAAAAAGCCCTTATATTATTTTAGCTTTTAATATAATTATTTTATTTTAATTACTTTTAGTACTTCTAATAATTAATTATTAAGTAATATAATATTTAATTACCTTTTTACCTTATTTAATATAATGCCCTGGCCTCTTTACTAATAATACTATAGAATGATCTCTAATCCTCTGCGCTAGACGTTGGGAATTAACTTAGACTATTACATAAAAGAATTAAGGTATAATATTATAAACTATATAAATAAATATTTATAATTTTAATTAGTCTTAATATAATTATAGGATTTAATTATTATAGACTTTATTACTAAACTACCCTTATTATTAGATTTTATAATAAATATAGCTTATAATAGCATTTTAGTTATTATTAATAGATTTATTAAATTTTCTTATTTTATTTTATATTAAGAAGTAATTAATAGAGGAGAAATTTCTTATATTCTTTTAGAATATATTATTAATATATATAGACTATTATTTAAGATTATTTTAAATAGAGGAATACTTTTTATTAAAATTTTTAATACTGCCTTATAAGAAGGATTAGATTAAATTATTAATTAAATATAATATAGAGATTTTAAATTAATTAATAAATAAAGTAAATAAATTAAGTTTTAAAAATTTACTTTTATTATTATATTAATTATAATTAAAATAATTAGATAAAAAAGCTATTTATTATATAATTAGCTTATAATATTATAATTAATAAGAGTATAAAGATTATATTTAATTATATAAATTTTAGATTTATTCTTAATATTTATAGAAAATTATAAAATAGATTTATTATATTAATAGTTATATTTATATTAAATTAATTAAAGAATTTATATAAAGAATTATATATTAAACTTTCTTTTATTTAAAATTAATATAATTAATATTATAATTAAAAGAGATTAAAAGGACTAATTTTCTTAAAAGGAGATATAATATTCCTTATAATAAAACATATTAATATAAAGCGATTTAATAAAAGGCTTAATTTTAAATATATTAGCCCTTATAAGACTTTTAAAAAAATCTTAAAAAATAATTATAAATTAAACTTACCCCTAAAGATTAAGCTCTATTAAATCTTTTATATTTCCTTATTTAAATTAATAAAAGATATAATTATAATTAAAATTAATAAATAATTAAATATTAAGGTTAAATAAAATACTTGAAGAATATAAAGCTAAAGAAATCCTTAATATAATAAAAATTAAGAAATAAATTAAATATTTATTTAAGTAAAAAGGATAAATAATAAAATATAATATATAAAAACAATTAGAATATCTTAATTATATATAGTGCTTACTAAAGGACTTTTATTAAATATACTAAAACTAAATAAAGCCTTAAAAGGGACTATACTTTAGTTAGTAACCCTATAGTCCTCTAAAAGCTGGATTTTAGAAAGAGCCCTTATTTTAATAGAATAATACTCTTTTATATCCTAATATTCTAACTCCTCTAATTTATTTAAATCCTTATAATTATAATACATTATTTTAATTACTTTTTCCTATAAATATTTTTCTTAATAATATGATTATAATAGTCTAGTTTAATTCCTAATATAGAAACTTAAAAAGAGATTATTCTAGGTTTTATTAATAAAGAGATTAGGGCATTAAAGGCAATTAAATAATAAGAGAGTAAATAAATATTATATTACTTAATAATTAATTATTAAGAATACTAAAAGCAATTAAGAGTAAATAATTATAGGTCTTTTAGGTAATTAGTATAAAATAATTATATTAAAAGTTAAAATAGCTTAAGGGCTCCCTCCTATTTATTAATAATAAATATCTTAAATAGTATTTATAATATTAAGATTTATTAGGGGTTATTAGATAATTTAATATAAACCCTTCTTTTTAATTTATTTAGATTTATAAAATAAATTAAAATAAACTTTTTATAATTAATAAAAAATATAAATAGGGGTATATAATATATATTAGTCCTAATATAAGCTATAATATAATATCTCCCCTTTATTAATTTTATCCTTAAGGCCTTAAAAGTTAGTTTTATTTAATTTTCTTATAATTAATTAAATTTATTCCTTTAATTATTTTGCATTATACCTTATTAATTATTATATTAGATAATATTTCTAAATTTAAATTTAAATATTTTAATCTTATTATATATATTAATTTTAAGGGTATTAATATTATAATTTATTTATATTATTTTAAAAATAAATAAATATATTAAATAGCTAAAAAGTTATTTTATTATAAAGTATATATTAAATATAATTATTCTTATAATAATAATAATATTAAGGCTATTTATAAATTATTTCTATTTAATCTTTTTTTATTTTTATAATTTTCTTTAATTTTATAAAATATTATTTAATAGAAGAAAATAAAATCTAATATTAAGAAAATAAAAGTAAAATTATAAAAAGTTCTATTTAAATTAAATTATTTATATAAATAGTAGGAGTTATTAAGGTTTTAAAGTAGTATTCTATTTATTTAGGGAATAATTAAATTAAATAAAGAGAATAGTATTTATTCCTAGGAGGAGGCCCTTTTAGCTAAATAATAGTCTATTAAGGTTATATAGTCCCTAAATGCTATAAATATTATTAATTAAAATTCTTTAAAAAGTTTTAATTTTTTTATTATTAATTCTATTATTTTTAATAGACCTTTTTTAAAAAGTATTATATATAAATAAGGTATTTTAATAATTCTTATATATTTTTATTTCTTTTATATTCCTTTTATTTAATTAAATATTTAATATAATTATCTTCTTTTTTTATATTAAGGATTATTTTTATTTTATATTCCTTAAGGGCTTTAATTTTAATATTCTAATATTTATTAATTTTAATTAGAATAATACTTTCTATTAATTTAAATAATAAAATATAAAAGATTAAATAAATCTTAATTTTTTAAAATAAATTTAATTTATAATTATTTTCTAAGATTTCTTTAAGGATCTTATAGGGGCTAATATATTTAAAATTAAACTTTTTATTAAATTATTTTATATTAATATTCTTTATTATAAGGAATATTATATTTCCCTTTAAGAAAATTAATCTTTTTAACTTTTTTTTATTATAATATTATTTATATTAATTCTATATAAAAGAAAGTTTAATATATAGCTCTTTATATAAATTCTTAAGTTAATTTAATATAAATATAATTATTAATATAATATATTTATTTTATAATTCCTTATAAATATTAAAAATGAATCTAAAATTTATATAATTAAGTATAATTTTTATATTTTTATTAATTATAATATTATAAGCTAATTATATAATAAATAGCTTTTTAATTTAATTATTTTAAAGATAATTAATATAATAATAAAAATAAATTTTAATAATTTAATTTATTTATTTTATTTATTTATTAATTTAAGGTCTTTATATAGTATTTAATTTATAATTTAATTTAATCCTTATTATAAAGTATTATTAGAATTTTAAAAAAAAAGGTAATCCTTTATTTAAAATAATCTTAAATAGCAGTTTATATATATTAATAATATTTTATAAAAAGATATAGAAAAATTCTTCTATATTAATTATTTTTTAATATAAAATAAAATAAGAAAATTTAATAAATCTATTAATAATAATTAAAATATTATTATAGGCTATATTTATTATAAAATCTAATAATAAAAGTAGTTTTATAATAAAATTTATAATAATTAAATCCTATAATTATTTTAAAATTAATTAGGATTAAAGATATTTATATAATTTATAATATTATATTTTAATTTCTTTATAAATAAAGCATTATTTAAAAATCCTTTTAATTATTTATTTAATTTTAAAAAAAAAAATATTATTTTAATTTATTTAAGGGTTTTATTAATTCCTTAATATTTATAAAGTAGGTATTTATAGATTTTATATATAAATTACTTATATAGCTCTATTAATATATATTATTTATTATTATCTTTAAATTTAAGTTTTTTTAAATTATATTTTAGGATATATTATAATAATAGATTTCCCTATTTTACTTAATAGCTATTCTTTCTATTTTAATCTAATTATATTAAGAATAGGTATTTTATAATTTAATTTATTTTATAAATTTAAATAATTATAATAATTTATTTATTTTTACCTAATTATAAATATATAAATAATTACTTTTAGGTAATTATAATATATTTCTATTTAAAATATCCTTTAAAAATTAAATATAAAAATTATTTTTTAATTTTTATTTTTTAATATTAAAATTAATTTTTTAATTAATAATATTAATTTATTTATTATTAAAGCCTTTTTTATATTTAATAATATAATTAAATTTAAAAAAGTATTTAATATATTATAATTATTATTCATTTTATTTTTAAATTATAATAAAATATAAGATATTCTTATAGTCTATATAGATTATAATTTAATAATAATTTTCTAAAAGGTAATATTAAAATTCCTTAAAAGTATTAATAATAGCTAAGAACTTTTTATTATAAATTAAATAATTAAATTTTATTTTATATATTTTATAAAAGTAGAATATAATAAAATATAAAAATCTTTTATTATTATATTATTTAATTTAAATATTAAGGGTAAAATCTAAAGTATTTATTTTAAATTAAATAGGTTATTTAGAGTTAAATATCTTAAATATTAATTTATTATAAATAAAATTTTTAATATATTTAAAAGCTTTCTAAATATTAAATAATTAAAGAAATTTTTAATCTTTATATATAAATTCTAAAAATAATATAATAATCCTATTAAAATTCTTAAGAAATTATTAATAGTAATTAATAAATCTAAAAAATACTTATATTTTCTTAATAATAATTAATATTAGCTAATTTTTAATTACCTAAATCTTCTTTAGGTCTATTTTAATCTTATGATAGAAAATAATATATTCTAAGAATTTTACTTTTAAGGTATAAAAATAACTTTTCTTAAGTTCTATTAATAAGTTTATATTTTAAAGGGCTTATAATATTATATAAATATATTCTATATATTCTTATTCTATTTTAAAAAAAATAAAAATATTATTAAAATAATATATTATAAATATATTAAAATATTTATATAATATATTATTAATTATTTATTAAAATATAATTAATATATTAATAAATCTAAAAAATATAATAGAATATTTAAAAAGTTTATATTTTATTTTAAAGGTAATTATTTATTTATATTTTTTTTAATATAAATTAAATTATAAACTCCCTTTAGATTAAATATAATAAAATACTTTATTTTATAGAATTAATCTTTTAATTTACTAATTAAAAGTAATAATATTTAATCCTTAATTATTATATTATTAAATATATTATAATCTATAATAAATTAAAATTTACTATTCTTTTTAGAAATAAATATAATTAAATAATTTATAAATAATTTTAATATTTTAATATATTCTTTTTTTAATATATTTTTAAGGTAGGTCTTAAGCTTATATAGTTATATTTTATTAAGATTATAAACCTTATAGAATTTAATTAAAGTTCTATTCTTAAGCTATATTTTATAGTTCTAATTTATATATAATAATAAACCTATTTCTATCTTTTTAGTAAATAGTTTCTTATAAACTTAATATTATATTAATATATTCTATAATTTATTATTATTATTAAGTGCTTTTTATTTAAGGTTATTATTTATATATATAAATTATTATTTAAGAAATATAATTATTTATTATATTTATTATATTTAGCCCTTTTTATATTAATATTTAATTCCTTTTAGAAGTATTAATTCCTCTATAAATTAAAAAGTATTTTTATATTAATTCTATTAATTTTTTCTATTCTTTTTAGAAAAAGATTAAGATCTTATATTATATAGTAAATTATAATTAATATTACTAATTATATTACCTTAAAAGGTTTATATTTAGCTAATATATTAGCTAATAAGTAGATTATAATAATATAGCTATAAATAATTTAAGATTAAATTATAATATAAAGAGATATAATATTAAAATAAATACCTTAATTTTATCTTTTAATAAATACCTTAAGGTAATTAATTTTATAAGTAATTAGTCTATTTTTATATTAAAATTAATTTCCTTTAATATTATAAATTAAATATAATTTATTTTTATCCTTTTATAATAATTAGAAATAATTAATAATTTAGGGATTAATAATATTTATTTTAGCTCTATTATCTATTTAAATAGTAAATTATTTACCTTTAATTTATATTTATAATATTATTTATTATTTTAATATATTTAGGCTTTATATTGCACTTAAAGCTCTTTATAGAGGTTTTATAATTTCCTCTAGCTCTTACTAATCTTATAGCTCTTTTATAGGCAATATGTATTATTTTTTATTAATTTACTAGCTTATTATAGCTATTTTATAATCTCTATAGCTTTTACTATTTATAAAGGTCAAACTATTTATAATTATATAGATTATTAAGTATTTTATTAATACTAATTAATAATCTTTTCTTATTTATATTATTTATATTTTAAGAATTTATAATTAAATATATTATTTATACTATTTATATATTTTTAGGGGAATAGCTTATTATATTATATAAAAATATTAATTCTTAAATATTATAATTATTATATACTTTATTAAGTTATTAGGTTATTAATATAATATTATTATTTTAAAATATAGCTTCTTAAGCATTCTAAATAATAATTATTTATAGTTTTATTAATAAAGTGCATTATATAATTATAATTAAAATATAAAATCTATAAAATAATATAATAATCTAAATATATTATTAAAAAGATAGATATATTATTAGGGTATAATATAAGCACTTTCTTATAATATGCATTTTCTTATATAATTCTATATATATAAAAATCTTTTATATTAAGGTCCTATTCTTTCTATATTATTTAATAAATTAAGTTTTAAGAGGTATTACTATTATATAAATTAAAGTCTAAAAGTGCTTTATTATTTATTATATTATTTTCCTAAATATCTCTAATTTCTTTAGGAAGGATATACTAATATTAAACTATTAATTCTAGCTCTTTAATTTATTTATAATCTTATTTAATTAAGAATAATTTAATATTATTAATTTTAAATATTCCTTATTATTTTATTATAAATTTAATAAATTTATTATTTATAAGGCTAAGGTTTATTCCTTCTATTTAATTTTAAATATAATTATTTAATTAAGGCTATATTAAATAACTATAAGCCTTAATATAATACTATTACTTCTTATTATAAATTAGGTTATTACCTATTAGGCTTATAATTCCTATCCTAATTATAATAAATATTCTACTATTTAGTTTAATAATAGTAAAGAGTCCTTTAGGGATAGGTCTTTAAATAAGGTATTTAATAGTATTTTTTTAAATAGTTTATTAAGTATAAATTTATTAAAATATAAAGTAATTATTTAATTAGGCTTTATTATAATCTTTATAAAGTACTTAATTATTTAATTAGATTAATCCTTTAAGGGTTCCTATCTTATTATATCCTTATTATATTATTATAATAGTATATTTATTATTACCTTAAGGCTTATTAAAATAATAGCTATTATTTTTATTATTTTTATATATAAAATAAATATTATTATAATAAATTATTTAATAAAATAATTTATATTTAATTTTATTTTTAATAATAAGTTTAATTATTAATTAAGATCCTCCCTATTTATATATAATAGCCTTAAGGGTTTATTTAATAAATATAGGTTTAAATTTTCTATTAATTTTATTAGGGTTTTAATATTTATATTTAATATACCCTTTTTTATTGCAATCCTAATAAATAATTTATAAAAAATCTTATTAGGTTATTTTAATTTTTATTAGATTTATATATATCTTTATAAAAATATTACTATTTTATTATTCTTAATTCTTTCCCTTACCTTTTTAATATTAATTTAAGTAATAGGGATTATAAAAAATATTATCTTTAATTTAATATTTTTAAGATTTTTCTTTTTTATATTTATATTATTATTTATTAATCTTAATAGTTATAATAATATATTTAATAAAGGTATTAAATTATTTAGCTTTAAAGATTTTATCCTTAATCTCTTTTTTTAATCCTTTATAGAAGATCTTAATAAATATATTATTATTCTATTTAAATTTAATTATAATTTAATAAAAAATAATAATATAAATAATAATAAATCTAATTTATTTAATCTTATAAATATTAATAGTTATATATTATTCCTTATTAATTATTTTAAATATATCTTTAAGTATAATTTTAAAATTATTTTATTTTAAAAATATATTAATAATCTTTTAATTTTATATAATTTTATTATTATATTTACAGTAGTCCTTTATAATAAATTTAAATTATATAATTATAATGCTTTTTATATAATTATAAATATATATAACCCTTTCTTTAATAAAAATAAATTTATATAGAAATTATTAGAAATATATTCTAAGATATATAATAAAAAGTATTATATTTTTAGAGTTTTTATTAAATAATTTTAATTAAGGGGATTTAATTGCTTTATTAGGGTTATATTCTATCTTATAAGCTTAAATAGGGTTTTAAATTTATAATTAAGTATATAGCTTCTAGATTATTATTTATAATTATTAGATTTTAATAATAATCTTTATATTAATTAAGGGGATATTATATATAGAAAATGCATTATTTAATATAAAATTTAGGGTATTAATAAATTAAATTCTAAATATATTTATAATAATATAATATTATTTAAGGTTAATATAATAATCTTCTAAATAAGAGCTTTTAATATATAATAATCCAATTTAATTCCTAATATAGAAACCTAAAAAGAGATTATTTTAGGTTTTATTAATAGAGAGATTAGGGCATTAAAGGCAATTAAATAATAAGAGAGTAAATAAATATTATATTACTTAATAGTTAATTATTAAGAGTACTAAAGGCAATTAAGAATAAATAATTATAAATCTTTTAGATAATTAATATAAAGTAATTATATTAAAAGCTAAAATAGCTTAAGGGCTTCTTCTTATTTATTAATAATAAATATTTTAAATAGTATTTATAGTATTAAGGTTTATTAGGGGTTATTAGGTAATTTAGTATAAACCTTTCTTTCTAGTTTATTTAGGTTTATAAGATAAATTAAGGTAAACCTTTTATAATTAGTGAAAAATGTGGGTAGGGGCATGTGATATATATTAGTCCTAATATGGGCTATAATAATAATTACTATAAATAAGCTAAGGCCTTTAATAGATTAGCCTTTATTTACTCTTTTTACTCTTTTAAATAATCTTTCTCTTGTAAAATATAAATATTTATAAATTTTAATTAATAAAAAATTACTAAATAGTTATTATTATAAATAAGCTTAAGAAATAATACTATTAAAATTATATTAAATATATTTCTTTTTTATATAAAAAAAATACTATTATTTCCCTTTTAGTATTATATAAGAATAATAATTAGCCTTAAAATAAATAAAATAATATAATATTTTAAAATTAAATTTCTTAATTATTTTAATAAGATTATTATATTTAAAAAGGTATAAGAAATAGTAAAAGGTAATAGAAGGAAGCTTTAAAGAAAGTTTAAGAGATAAGATAAAAAGATAGAAAGATTCTAATTAAATATTAAGAATTAGTAAATAGAGGTAATTATAATAATATAAAGATTATTTTAATTAATTAAGAGAAGATATATTAATTAATTATAAAAAATTATAAATAAAGAGGGAAAAACCCTTATTATTTATAAATAATTTCTTAACCACTATTAGTCTATATATAATAATATATATATTAAATAAAAGGTATATTAATAATAATTATAATAATATAAGGAATTCCTATTATAAACTAATAAGGAATATATAATCTATATTTAGAATATATAATACTTTAGAATATATTTAATATAAAATTTTTAATATATCTAGAAATAAAAGGTACTAATTGCCTAATTAAGCAGTAATAGCTGCAATAAGAAGGTAGGGCCCTAATAAGAGAATAGTGCAATATAGTATTTCTAATATAATATCTAGCTATTAGACTTACTTGCCTATTCTAGCAATAAGTTACTTAATTAGATAAATATGTAATATTCTCTTAATATCTTTTAATTAATAAAATATAAAAACTATAAAATATATTATTATAATCTTTAGATTTTTATAATTTTAATAGTTAGGTTTATTATTTTATTAGATAAATATTAAAGGAATTATTTGCAAAAGAATTTTTATTATTTTATATAAAGGGCTTTTATAGCGCCCCTAAAGCCTCATATAGTATATTTTAGGTTATAATATATAATATATTATATAAGGATTCTAAAAATAAAAGCTA
>WMHX01000460.1:0-10621 GCA_013420875.1 Thelonectria rubi
ATATAATAAACTTCTTAAATATATATTCTAATTAATTTTCTGTATATATGTTAAAACTATATTATTATAGCTATTTTAGTTCTATTTAATCTAGATTCTTTAAATAATAGCTTTTATGAGAGAGCAAAATGCCGAAGTTGTGGGGTGACGAAGTTGTGGGGACCGACTCTATTAAGGGACCTAAGATTATATATAAAGATAAACTAGCCCGGCCTAATATTAAATAATATATTCTAGAATATCTAATTAATCTTAATAAGACCCTCCTTAATATAGAACTATCTAAATATATAATATTAATCCTAAAATCTTAATTTTATTAAAAATTAGCTATAATAATAAGCTATTTATATAATATTAATAATTAAACCCTAAAGGAATTTAAGATTATTAAGATTATAAAGTAAGAGGATTATAATTTTATTATAAAAGTCTGCTTATTTTTAGGCATTATTAAGTATTATTATTATTAGATTATAGGCTTTATATTAATTATAAGACCCCTTATAATATTCCTTAAAAAGAATATTAAATTTATTTAGGGACTAAATTAAATAAAAATACTAAAAATATTAAAATATAAAGTAATCTCTATATTTATATTAATTATATTAAATTATAGCTTAGGAATTAAAGAGATAATCCTAATAGTTAATATTAATCTATATAAATAAAAATGCATTTTTATATAAGTAATTAATAAAAAGAGATATTTAATTTAATTTAAATTAAAACTATAGAATAATATAGAATATAAATATAATACTATAAAGAGAGAGTATTAAATTATTTTTTATATAATTAGAAAGTTATAAAGGATAATTTATAATATACTATTTACTTTTAAGATTAATTTATAAATCTTTATTTATTAGTTTAATAGCTATACTAATAATATTCCTAAAGCTTTAATTATTTAATAATTAAATTATATTCTCCTTTTTAATTATATAATTTAATATATTAAGGGCATTAAGAATTTAATTATTAATAGATTATTATAAAAATAAATAGGACTATTTAATTAAAAGGATAAAGATATAAAGGATAATATTAAGGATTTTATTAATTTATATTTATACCTAATTATATTTAAAGATTTAAGGCTAATTAATAATAAGCTTTAATTTAAAGACCTAAAGATTAATTATATTAAATAAATGCAATATCTAGCTATTAAATATAAAGGTAAATAGCTATAATTAAGAGAGTTTCTTTATATTATATAATATTTTATTAACTTAATAGCTATTAAATATACCTAGATTAAAAAAGAAACTACTTAATATTTTATCTAAAGAGGATTCTTTTAGCACTAAGGCTATAAATAGAATAGATTCTATAGACCCCTATATCTAATAATATCTAACCTAATAATTAAGAACTAATTAATTATATTTTATTATATTAATTTAGGCTATAAGGGCTATAATTTAATTATTACTATCTTTTAAAGGAAATATTAATAAATAAGTATATAAATTAAAATAGCTATTTATATTTAAATCTATAAAGTTTATTAAAAATACTTAATAATTAAGATTAAGGAGTATATTATATTAATATAATCTAGATAATTAATATTTAAGGTCTATATAAATATTTAATACCTCTTATAAGCCTAAGGCTATAAATACCTACTAAAAGCCTATTATAATCTAATAAAATAAGTAAAGGCTATAGCTATTCCTATATTAAATATAAGTGCTATTAAGGTCTTTATATAAAGTATTATCTCTAAATAGGAAGTAATTTTAATAATAATAGTAAATAATAGCTTAAAATTAATATAAGATTTTAAACCTACTTTATAAGCCTTAAGGGCAAAAATTATTTTAATATTAATATATAACCTAAAAGTAAATAGGATTATTAAAGCTAAATATTAATTAATTACTAAATTTATTATAAAATAGAACCTTATGCACTTAAATATATAGCCTAATAACCTAAACTATATCCTCCTAATTAATTATATTATACCTTAAATATTTTATAATTATTTATTATTTTATTTAATTTATAAATAAAAGCTTATTTTCTTATTTAAAGTAAATATCTTAATATAATAAATTATTAATTAAAATAAAATAAAAATATATAATTAAATAATTAAAATAAAACTAAAGATTATTATATAATTAAATAAGAATATAGAGAATATAAAATAAAAGGCTATAGAATACTATTAGAAACTAATTACTTATATTAATTAGAACTATTTAAGGCTCTTATATAAATAAGCTATCTAAATAAATAACTTTATACTTTACTATAATTCCTATTAAATTAGAGATTTATCTTAAGAGGCTAAGCTTAAGCCCTAATAAATTAGCCTATATATTATAATTTATAAATTAAATAATAAAGTATATTACCTTTAGCTTTAAGGTAGCCCTAAGCTTCTAATTTCTATTTATAGGAATTATTTTAAGAGGTTCTATAAAAATAAAAATAGGTAATAAGCTATTAATACTAATAAGGATAACCCTTAATTTATAAAATGCTTTTTTTATAATAAAAAGCCCTAATAATAAGAACTATATAATTAAGAAGAAAATATTAAAAATAAATATATTATTAATATTTAATATAAATTAAATAATAAAAATAATATAAATAAGAATTGCCTAATAGTACCTTTTATAATAATACCTTTAATTTAATTTAAAATAATTATTTTTTAAATAAATAAAATAAAAGCTATAAAATATATAAATATAATTAGGAATTAATTAAATATATAATTATAATCTAGAAAGATATAATAAAAAGGTAATTAATAATAAGGGTTTTAAATATTATTTCTTATTATTAAGGGGAGGAAAAGAATAAAGAAAATAATATATTATTTATATTTTTTATTATTTTAATACCCTACCTAAAGAGCATTAGATTAAAATCTATTATTACTTAAGATTAAATTATTAAAAAACTTAATTCCTTATTAATTATATTATTTGCCCTTTTTACCCCCCTTTTAAAGCTAATTATTAATAAAACTTACTAAATTAATAGCCTATTAAAACCTAATTACTATTATAATAGGAAGAAATTAAGCTCTTTATCTTATAATTAATAGTTTTTTACCTTTACTTTTATTTTAAGATCTTTATATATAAAATTATTTAATTTCTCTACCTCTAAGATCTAAAAGCAATTAGCTTAATTAAGAACTCTTATAATATAAATCTTAAAATTCTTAGGCTTAATAAAGCCCTAAAGATAATTAAATAATTCTTTAATATTAAGAGTAATTAATTAATATTTATATAATAAAATCTATTTATATTTACTATAAGAATATTAAATATAATTAATATATTACCCCTTTATAAAGCCTAAAATTAATTAATAAATATAAAATAAAATAAGAATATATTCCTAATTAGTAAAAATATTAAATAAATAAATCTAAATATAATATAAATATATAATTAAATTCTAATACCCTATAAAGGCTATAATTAAGGCCTTTAAGTGCTTAAATTAATATAAGATCTTCTAGATTAAATAATTATATTTATAAATAAGATCTACTAAAATATATATAAACTAAAGCTTTATAGCCTTTAATTTAATAATTTTAATAGTAGATTTTAGAATATAATCCTTCTAATTAATAAATTTAATTTAATTATAAAATAATACTTTTATTAATTTCTCCTCTATCTTTTATAAAACTAGCTTAATATATAAAAATTACTTAAATTAATTAAGGGATATTTATAAATAAATCTAAATAATAAATTTATTATTAAATTAAAAAATTATTTAATTAATAAAAATAAAAAAGTAATAAAAAAAGAAAGAATTTATATTTTAAAATTAATATAACCTAATTTTAATAATTAATAATTAAATTATATTATAATAAAACTAAAATATCTAGGTCTATTTATAGAACTTAATATCCTAAAGCTAGCTAATTAATTAATTAAAAATATTAAAGAGGTTAATTTAAGCCCCCTTAATGCCCTTAATTGCCTAAATAATAAAGAGAGGGGAAGCTATATTTAATTAAATAATTAAATAAAAGGAAAATAAGGAGTTAAGAAGGTTAGAAGAAAGAAAAAGCTTAAGATTTAAGCTAACCTTAAGGATAAAGGACTAAAAAGTAATTACCTAATATTAATACTTAAATAAATGGGCAAATAAATAATTAAATATATTATATATTAAGGCCTTAGGCCTAAATTATTCCCTAAATACCTAAAATACCTATTTATTCCTTTTTATACCCTTAAATATTTAAATAAATAAATTCTCTTTTACTTTCTTTCTCTCTTACCTTATTTTCCTTATATTATTAACCCTTTTCCTATATTTTTATTGCAATCCTTATTCCTTATTTAAACTACCTAATATATTAATAAATATATAAACTATCTAATTAAATAACCTCCTAATTTTATTACCCTCCTAAATAGTAAAAAAAATGCTTAAAACCTATATAGCTTGCGGAATTAATAATCTCTAATTCTAGCCTCTAGAGGCAATAATCCTAATTAAAACCCCTAATTTAAATAATAATATTTAATATTTTTTAAATTAATTTTACTATTTAATTAATAAATTTAAATAATTTATTATTTATTAAAATAAAAATAAAGGCTAATTTTATTTATATAATAAGTTTTTAATAGCTATATTATTAATAATTACTATTTATATATAATTTATATTTATTTATTTTTATATTTAATAACTATTATAAACTTCCTAATTAGACCTTAATATTTCCTAAAAAGCTATTATAGTAAGCTTTATAGATATTTTATTATAGAGATATTATAAAGATAGATAAATTATTATTATAAATTAGGCCTAATATTATATAGATATTTAAAATATAATCTACACTTTTATTAATAAAGATTAAATAAAATTATCTACCTTATAAGCAGTTCTTACTATAATTAAATATAATATAAAGAACTTAATTATTATTATTTTTAATCCCCTTATTATCTATTTAAATATAAAGATTATTAAATATTATTTATTTAATTAAATAACCCTAAATCTATTAATTATATTCCTAAATAAAAGCATTAAATAAATATTATATTATAAAGAAAATTTAAATTATACTTTCCTTATATATATAAAGATTATTATTTATAATAAATAATTTATAATAAAACTAATAAACTTTAAGAATACTTATTAAGCATTTTATATTTTTAATTAAGGCTCTAGATATATTATTTATTTTAATATATAAAAATAAGGACCTAATCTTTATTATAAGCTCTTTACTTTAGCTTTCTAATAAATCCTAGGCAATATAGCTCTCCCTTATTACTTTAAGGTCCTTTACCCCCCCCTTTATGCCTAATTAAATAAATAGAATTATAAATATATTATAATAATTTATATATTTCTTAATATCTAATTATTTATTAAATATTCTTTAAAGGCCCTAATTACTTAATATAGCCTTATAAATATTTATATTAAAAAATATATACCTATATAATCTATAATAATAAGAGATCTAAAATAATATATTATAATATAAAATAATTGCCTCCCCTTAAGAGATTAGATATTAGCTTTAATAGATAATCTTAGCTAGATATTACTTAATAATATAAAATAAGGGTTTAAATGCATTTATTAGCTATTCTTATAGGCTGCCTTTAAGGAATTAAATATTTAGTAGTTTAGAATCTTAAAGTATTTATAGCTATATAATTTAATAAAAGACCTAAGCCCTTTCTAATACTAATTTATTAATATTCCTCCTTATAGTAAGGCTATAAACCTAATTTATTAAGGTAATTACTAATTAATTAATTAATATAGATTCTTTATAATCCTTACTTAAAAGAGCCACTATATTATCCACTCTATAAATAAGATTAACTCCTATTAAGATTAAGCCTTACTTACCTTACCCCTTTCTATATAGATTGCAGACTATATTATACCTCTAATTGCCTAGAAAGAATATAAAGATAAGAGAATGGGCTTTATATGGCACCTCCTATATAGGGAGCGCTTAGTCGACCCCATATTCCCCCGCTATGCGACTCTAGCCCTAGGGCCCCAGGGCCTTAGGACTTTCGCTATATATATTCCCAACGGGTTAGTCTCGATATCCTAATAGGCAGGGATTATAGAGACCCTAAAGAACCACTTTATACCTACTATATTCTAGCTTTCTAGGAGCAATAGAGCTATTACTAAGTCCCTATATAGTAAAGCTCTAAAATGCAGCGCCTAAGCAACTTTTAGGTTATTTGCACTACTGCCCTCTTAGCCTAAATAGGATTAAATACTACTTTCTCTAGCTTAGAAGCTTTTATTTATATTAATGCCCCCTTCTCTTATAACCCTATAGAAGCCTATAAACTCTAAAGGATTAAATAATTCTTAATATTACTAGCCCTATACCCCTTTTATTATATTATTTAATTTACTTCCTTTAATTATATTATTTAATTTACTTCCTTTAATTATATTATTTAATTTACTTCCTTTAATTATATTATTTAATTTACTTCCTTTAATTATATTATTTAATTTACTTCCTTTAATTATATTATTTTAAATATAATATTTAATACTTAAGTATATACCTATTTTATTATTTTATAAAAACTTAATAGCCTTAAGCCTTATATTAAATATTTTTAGGCTTATATTTTAAATATTTAGCTATTAAAAATACTTAATTAAAATATTTTAATTTTATTAAGCTAAATTAAATTTAATTAAAAATAAATTAAGCTTAATTAATAATAAATTAGGCTTATTAATTTAATTAAAGGAATAATTAAGTTTCCTTTAGTAAAAAGAACCTTACTTTTAGGGAAATAATTAAATAAATTAAGGGCTCTTTTTAAAAAAATAAATATAAAAAAATAATAAAATTAGGAAAATTAATTTTAATATATTATAAAAATTTTAAATCTTAAGGATAAAAATTATTCTTTATAGGGAGGTTTATAGTAATAAAAAATAATAATTAATAGAAATAAATAATTATAAGGCCTAGAGGATTTTTATTAATTAATAGATTTTTAGCTAGTCTATATATCTAGCTATAATTAGCTAGTTTTAGCATAAAAAGGAAGGATTTCCCTATTAAAAGGAGGACTTCCTTAATATATATTTTCCCCCTAAAGAATTAAAATTTATTTATTTTATTTAAAATATTATTATTATCTCTTATTAATTAATTACTTAATTCTATTTTATCTTTATTAATTATAAGCCCTAGCTATATCTATTTTAGCGTTTTTTTATAGAAAACCCTCTTTTCCTCCAGTCTCGCTCCCTCCCTCCGCTACCTACCCTACACGCTATCTTATGGGTCGTGGTGTTATGTAGTTGTGTTATTTTCCCTATTAAAATATTTATATTATTATTTATTAACCTTAATAGCTATAGTAATATACTTAATAAGGGTATTAAATTATTTAGCTTTAAAGATTTTCTTTTTAATTTTTTCTTTTAATCCTTTATAAAAGATCTTAATAAATATATTATTATCTTATTTAAATTTAATTGCAATTTAGCAAAAGGTAATAGTATAAATAGCAATAAATCTAGTTTATTTAATCTTATAGATATTAATAATTATATATTATTTTTTATTAATTATTTTAAATATATCCTTAAATATAATTTTAAAGTTATTTTATTTTAAAAAGATATTAATAGTTTTTTAATTCTATATAATCTTATTATTATATTTAAGGTAATCCCTTATAATAGGTTTAAATTATATAGCTATAGTGCCTTTTATGCAATTATAAATATATATAACCCTTCCTTTAGCTAAAATAAATTTATATAAGAATTATTAAAAATATATTTTAAGACATATAATAAAAGGTATTATATCTTTAGAGTTTCTATTAAATAGTACTAATTAGGGGGGCTTAATTACTTTATTAGGGTTATATCCTATCTTATAAGCTTAAATAGGGTTTTAGGCCTGCAATTAGGCATACAGTTCTTAAACTATTATTTATAATTATTAGATTTTAATAGCAATTTTTATATTAATTAGGGGGATATTATATATTAAAGGTATATTATTTAATATAGAGCTTAGGGTATTAATAGGTTAGGTTTTAAATATACTTATAATAATATAATATTATTTAGGGTTAATATAATAACTTTCTAAATAAGAGCTTTTAATATATAATAATCTAATTTAATTTTTAATATAGAAACTTAAAAAGAGATTATTTTGGGTTTTATTAATAAAGAGATTAAGGTATTAAAGGCAATTAAGTAATAAGAGAATAAATAAATATTATATTATTTAATAATTAATTATTAGGAGTATATAAAAGCCCTTTATATAAAATAATAAAGGTTCTCTTATAAATAACTCCTCTAATATTTATTTAATAAGATAATAAACCTAATTATTAAAACTGTAAAGATCTAAGGATTATAATAATATATTTTATGGTTTTTATATCTTATTAGTTAAAGGATATTAAGAGAATATTGCATACTTACCTAATTAGGCAACTTATTGCTAGAATAGGTAAGTGGGTCTAATAGCTAGATACTATATTAGAAATACTATACTGCACTATTCTCTTATTAGAGCCCTACCTTCCTATTATAGCTATTACTATTTAATTAGGTAATTAGTACCTTCTATTTCTAAATATATTAAAGATTTTATATTAAATATATTTTAAAGTATTATATATTCTAAATATAGATTATATATTCCTTATTAGTCTATAATAGGAATTCCTTATATTATTATAATTATTATTAATATACCTTTTATTTAGTATATATATTATTATGCATAAATTAATAGTAATTAAGAAATTATTTATAAATAATAAGGGTTTTTCCCTTTTTATTTATAATATTTATTATAAATTTAATATATTTTCTTTTAATTAATTAAAATAATCTTTATATTATTATAATTATCTCTATTTATTAATTCTTAATATTTAATTAGAATCTTTCTATTTTTTTATTTTATTTCTTAAATTTCCTTTAAAGCTTCCTTTTATTACTTTTTACTATTTTTTATACCTTTTTAAATTATAAGCTTAGGTTTTGCATTTAGGAGTTTTTAAGGAGTATTTTTATATTATTTTTACTAATTTTTATTAGCCCTTTCCCCTAAAAATTCGATTTTTCCGATTTTCCTTTATTTTTATTATACCTCTCTCTACTTTTTTAATTTTTATTTAATTTTTTTACTATTAAATTATAATTAATCTAAACTGCTTAAAATACCTTTCTTACTTACTTAATAAAACCTATTAAATAATATACTTTATAATTTAATTTATTAATTCTATTATTAATAATTCCCTTTTATATTTTAAATTATTTAAATTTAGCTTTAAATACTATAATTCCTTTAAATCTTAATTATTTTAATTAATTTTTATATTATTAGAAAGCTATAATATTTAGCTATTTAATTTATATATTAAACCTTTAGTATACCTTTTTATACTTTTTAAATTAAAGAGTTTATATTTAAATTTTCTAATTAAAATATTAAATTTTTAATTTTAAAGGGAATAATTAATTAATTTATATAAAATAGGTTTTAATAATAAAATTTAAATTATTAAGCTTAAGGGTAATAAAAATTATATTATTTAGGCTATTAGAGTTAAGGCTTTCTTAATTAAGGAAAAACTTTTAAATACTTTATATATTAAGGGATATATTAAGACCTAAAAGGCCTTAATTAATATAAACCTCTTATTAGAGAATAGACTTTTATTGCAAATTAAATATATAAAAGATGCTAAATTTGCTTAGGATGCCCTAAAAAACCTTTATAATTCCTTTAGTTTTATTAATAAATTTCTTTTTATAAAGGAATTTTTTAATATTTATTTAAATAATTAATTTATAAAAGAATACCTTAATAAAATTAAGGAACTTTCTAATAAATTAGCTTTTAGGGATATTTAAATCCCTAAAAAAGTTATTATAATCTAGGTTTTATATAGTCTAGATAAAAGCTTTTCTAGTTATATAATTAATATTTTTTAAGCTTTAAGAAATAATCTAAATGCTTATATTTTAGAATCTTTATTCTCTTCTTTATTAAATAAATCTAAAAGAATCTAGAACTAATTAGAGGGAATAAACCTTATAAAAGGCAAGAAACCCTAAAAAATTAAAGAGGTGGGTCTTAAATATATTAATTATAAAAAACTGGGTTATATTTCTAAAGATTGCTATTAATTGCATCCTTATAAGGCTTTTAAAAGCTTTATAAAAAACTATAAAACTTTAAAGGAGGAAAATAAGATCTTTAAGAAGAGATCTAAGCTTAATAAGGCTATAGTCTAAAGAGAGAAAAAATAGGAGAAGCTATTATTAGCTAATAAATCCCTATTTAACGATCTAATTAGCTCTTAGGACTTTAAGATAAAAGAAAAAGATTTTTCTTTCTCTTTAAATAGCTTTAAAACCTTAAAAGTCTTAGATCTTATAGATCTAAATATAGAAGGTTATAAAGTAAGAGCCTATATAATTAATGATATTTTAGAAAAACCTTCTAAAATACCTTTAGGAATTATAATTGCAGAATTTTAGCATTTTTTAGTAATTTCTAAGGAAAATAGGGTATTTAATATATAAAAAACTAATA
>WMHX01000465.1:0-13816 GCA_013420875.1 Thelonectria rubi
AAAGGGGCAACGCGGCCAGCCACGACTGTGACTGGCCAAGTTGAAGTCTTTCACAATACCATTATACACCTTTCTATGCATACTGTTTCACCCTGGTTACGCAACCCTTACAATTTTTTAATATATATAAAAAAAAAATATTAATTATTTAATTAAATAAGAATAATTATAATAAAAAAATTATATAATATAATATTTTTAATATAATATTTAATTATTAAATTTATTTATTTATTTTAATAATAAATTATTTAATTAAATAAAAATATATTATTTTTTTAATATTTTTTAATTAATAAAATATAAAAATTATAAAATATATTATTATAATTTTTAAATTTTAATAATTTTAATAATTAAATTTATTATTTTATTAAATAAATATTAAAAATATTATTTATAAAATCTTTTTATTATTTTATATAAAAAATTTTTATAATTTTTTTAAAATTTTATAACTTTTTAATAATATAAAAATTAATTAAAATAAATAAAATTTAAAAAAATTATAATATTTAAAATAAAAATTAAATAATTTAAAATATAAAATTTTTTTTTTAATAATAAAATTAATAAATTAAATTATAAAATATATTATTTAATAAATATTATTAAATAAATAAATAAAATATTTTAAATAATTTAAATTAATTATAATTAAATAATAAAAAAATTAAATAAAAATTAAATAAATAAATAAAAATATAATAAATATAAAAAGATTTAATAAAAATTAATAAAAATAATATAAAAATATTTTTTAAAAATTTTTAAATATAAAATTTATATTTATATTTTAAAAAAATATAAAAAATAAAAATAAATTTTTTTTTTTTAAAAAATATTTAAAAAAAAAAAAAAAATTTAAAATTTTTTTAATTAAATATTAAAAATTAATAAATTAAAAAAATTATAATAATATAAAAATTATTTTAATTAATTAAAAAAAATTATATTAATTTAATAATAAATAATTATAAAAAAAATTTATTTTATTATTTATAAATAATTTTTTAATTATTATTAATTTATATATAATAATATAAAATTATTTTTTTATAAATTAATAAAAAATATATAATTTATATTTAAAATATATTTAAAAATAAAAAATATTAATTATTTAATTAAATAATAATAATTATAATAAAAAAATAAAATTTTAATAAAAAAATAATATAATATAATATTTTTTATATAATATTTAATTCTTAAATTTATTTTTATTATATTATAAGTATTTATTTAAGATTTTAATAGTATATATTATAAAGCTATAATTAAATTAATAAATTATTAAGTTATTATTTTAGTTTTTTATAAATTAATTATTTAAGCTTTATAAAGAGTATTCTCTTAATAGAGAATTTACTTATTTATAGCCTTATAAATTATAAAATAATAAGTCTTTAATATAATAATAATTTTATAGAATATTTAATATATAAATTATATATATTTAGCCTTAATTATATAGAATTATTTATAAAGGGAGGAAATTTAATTAATTAAGGACTTTTTTAAGGGGTAATAATAATATTTAAGGGAATTAAAGATTAACTTTATAATTTAATTTTAGATAATTATTTTCTTTTTTAGAGCTTTATTTCTTTTAATATACTGCTTAAAATTAATTTATAGTATATTATATATTATAAGGCCCTTTATAATAAGCTCTTTAATTTATAAGGCTAAAACTATTTTATTTTTATTAAGCTTTTAGTATAAATTAAGTTTTATTATTTTTATAATTATTAAATTATTAATACTTAATTAATAAGAGCTTTACTTTTAGAAAGCTATAATATTTAAGGGAATTAAATTAATTATATTAAGGGTTAATTTATTTTTAGTTTAAGAGTTAAAATATATTTAAAGATCTTAGTTCTTAGCCTTTATTTATAAGGCTAAGAATTAAGGAATTTAATCTTTATTAATATTAAACTTAATAATTAAAAATATAATTATTATTATAATTAATTAGTAAATATTAAATAATTTATCTTTAATATAGTATTTAATTAGTATATATATTATATATATTTAACTATTAATTATTAAATAGCTTAATATACCATTTAATATAATCTTAATTTATTTATTTTATTATATTTTATATGTTTAACCCTTAAATTTACTCTTACTCTAAAAGGCCCCCTTTTTCCTCCTTTTTTATAGCTTAATAACTATTTACTGCCCATTATATAATTAGGCTGCGAGCTTATTAATTATATAACCTTTTATGCATAAAGCTACGTATATAACCTAATTTAATAGCTAATACTAAATATTATAAGGAGTAAGACCTTAATTAGCCCCTAGTAAAACTATAGCTAAGTAAACCTTAATTTATAAGGAATAAAATATAATTCTTATAATTTTCCTTTATAGAAAAATAAAATATTTTTATTTTATTTTTATTTTCTTATCTTTAAAAGGGAATTTAAATTAATTAAGTTTATTATATTATATATATTTATAAACCTTAATAATCTAATATAATCTTAATTAAAACCCTATTTAAAATAAATATATTACCTTTTAATTAATATTAAAAAGATAAAAGGCTTATTATTTCTTTTTCCCTTAAAATCCCTTATAAACTAATTTTAATACTTATAATTCTTTATATTTTAATTAATTAATATTATATAATAATTAAATTAATAAATCAATAATAATATATTTAATAAGGGATTATTTTTATTAGGCCTTATAATATAATAAGAATTTAATTACTTAAAGCTATTAAAATAAGCTTAAATATAATAATAAAGAGCTAAATAAAGTATTTATTAGTTTAAATTTAAAAAGTAAAAAGCTATATAAAAAAGTATTTTAATTATATTACTTAATATATAATTAATAAATTATATAAAAATAATTACCCTTATAATATTTAAATATAAAATCCTAATTTATATATATAAATATATATTAAGGCCTAATATATTAATAATTTAATAATTAAAAAGGGAATTAAAGAAATTAAATATTTTATTAAAAAAGGTAATTAAAGGGAGTAAATTAGACTTATAAAAGACCTTATTTTTAAAAGATATAATATTTCTAGACTTACTTAATATAGACCTTTATAAGAAGTAGCTATTATAATTAATTAAGTATTTAATAGTTTTATTAATTTAGCTTAATAATAGTAATAATAATAATAAATAAGGGAGAAGAAAATCCCACTATAATTAAGGTAATTAAAATAGTTAATAAAATTAAATAGTAAGAAAAAGAGATTATATTTTTAATAAATTATTAAATAAATAAATAATATATATATCTAGCTTATAATATAATATTTATAATAATAGTAATATAAATAATAGTTTAAATAATAGTTATTTAAATTATATTAATATATTTCTTATTATAAAATAGTAATTATATTTAAGATAATCTTATTTTAAATTAAATTAAAGTATATTTATAATAATTAATATAATATTACCTTAATAGAGTTATATTAATAAAATATTACTTACTTAATTAAATATTAATAGTAAATATAGTAAGTAATTAATAAGCTTTATTTTACTAATTATACTCTTATTAAATAAGAATTTATCTATAATATAATATCCTCTTAATTAAAGGCCTTTCTTAAAATTAATTTATTTATTTTTATTTTTAATAATATATATATTCTTTTTATTTATATAATTAGAATTATATATTTATTACTTATATATAGTATATTAGTAAATATCTTACTTTCCCCTTTACTATTTAAAGCTATTTAGCTTTTCTTAATATAAAAAGAATTAATTTTAATTTTAATTTTAATTTTAGTTTTAATTACCTTATTACTATTAATTTAATATATTATAACTATTAAGAGATTATTAATAATTACTATAATAATTATTCTAATTATTCTAATTATAGCCCTTATAATTATTATATAATTAATTATTACTCTTAGTAATATAGTAGTTATATATTTAGGACCCTTACTTATATAAGGTTATTAATTTAAATCTAGCCTAAAGTATAGTTTTTTTTAAATAGACTTTATAGCATTAAATACTATAATAATTATAGCTTATAAGCTCTAAAATAATTATTAAGGGAATTAAACCCTTAAACCCTATAAGCTAGTAAAAATAAAATATTAATACTATTAAGGTACTTAATAGGCCTAATTAAAAGAGGCAGTTATAACCTTAGCTTATATATATTAGCCTAGAGACCTAAGGTATATAATAAAGTATATAACTATATATATAATACTATATATATATATTATTATTAAATTTATTATTAGGATTATAATAAGCTACTTTACATTTAATTTAGAGGAGCTTTTAAGTAAAAAATAAAATTAAAATATAAGAGGTAATAAAATAAATTAATAAATAAGTAAGCTAATAAGGGGGTAAATTAATTAATATTAATTTTGAATTTATTAAAGTGCTTAAGTAAGGTTTTTAAAGTAATATTTAGGATAGGGGTTTATATTTATTTAAGGTTTTCCTTAATTTAGTTTAATTAATTTTCCTATTTAATAAAAAGTAATTATTATTTATTATATTAAGACTTTATTAAATGCCTTAAATCCTTATATTTAGCTATATAAGTAAAATTAAGATAATATTATTATAATTATTATAATTAATTATTATAATAATTATTATATTTATATTAGCCTTTATAATTATTATTTAAATTACTATTTAAATTATTATTATTATAAATATTATATTATAAGCTAAATATTTATTTTATTTATTTATTTAATAACTTATTAAAAATATAATCTCTTTTTCTTATTAATTTTATTAACCTTTTTAACTTTTTCTTATATAATTAAACTTTAATTAATCTTAATAGGATTTTCTCTTCCCTTATTTATTATTATTATTACTATTATTAAACTAAATTAATAAAACTATTAAGTACCTAATTAATTATAATAGCTATTTCTTATAAAAATCTATATTAAATAGGTCTAAAAATATTATATCTTTAAAAAATAAGACTTTTTATAAATTTAATTTATTCCTTTTAATTAATATTTTTAATAAAATATTAAATCTTTTTATTTTTTCTTTTAATTATTAAACTTTTAATATATTAAGCCTTAATATATATTTATATATATAAATTAGGATTATATATTTAAATATTATAAAAGTAATTATTTTTATATAATTTATTAATTATATATTAAATATTATAATTAAAATATTTTCTTTAAATAATTTTCTATTTTTTAAATTTAAATTAATAAATACTTTATTTAATTTCTTATTATTATATTTAAATTTATTTTAATAGCTTTAAATAATTAAGTTTTTATTATATTATAAAGCTTAATAAAAATAATTCTCTATTAAATATATTATTATTATAATATTAATTTAATTATTATATAATATTAATTTAATTATTATATAATATTAATTTAATTATTATATAATATTAATTTAATTATTATATAATATTAATTTAATTATTATATAATATTAATTTAATTATTATATAATATTAATTTAATTATTATATAATATTAATTTAATTATTATATAATATTAATTAATTAAAATATAATAAATTATAAATATTAAAATTAATTTATAAGGGATTTTAAGGGAAAAAGAAATAATAAGCTTTTTATTTTTTTAATATTAATTAAAAGGTAATATATTTATCTTAAATAGGGTTTTAATTAAGATTATATTAAATTATTAAGGCTTATAAATATATATAATATAATAAACCTTATTAATTTAAATTATTAAATTTAATTTAAGTATTAAATTATTATTATTTATTTTATTAAAGAGAATTAAGCTATTTTAATCCCTTTTTTAAATATAATAAAATAAAAAATAAAAAAATATTAGCCTTTATAATTATTATATTAATATTTAAATTAAATTTAATAACTTAAATAAATAAGGTTTACTATATTATATATATTTATAAGGCTTAATAATTTAATATAATCTTAATTAAAACTCTATTTAAAATAAATATATTACTTCCTAATTAATATTAAAGGGATAAAGGCCTATTATTCTTTCTTCCCTTAAAATCCCTTATAAATTAATTTTAATATTTATAACTCTTTATATTTTAATTAATTAATATTATATAATAATTAAATTAGTAAATTAATAATAATATATTCTATAAGGAATTATATTTATTAGGCCATATAATATAATAAGGATTTAATTACTTAAAGCTATAAAAATAAACTTAAATATAATAATTAAGAGCTAAATAAAATGCTTATTAATTTAAGTCTAAAGAATATAAAATAGCTTAAAGGTATTTTAATTATAATATCTAATATATAATTAATAAATTATATAAAAATAATAAATTTTATACCTTTTAAATATAAAATCCTAAAGTATATATATAAATATAAATTAATAATAATTTAATAGCTAAAAAGGGAATTAAATAAACTAAATATTTTCTTAAAGAAATTAATTAAAAGAGGTAAATTAAACTTATAAAAGGCCTTATTTCTAAAATATATAATACTTTTAGACCTATTTAATATAGACCCCTATAAGAAGTAGCTATTATAATTAGTAAGGGACTTAATAGTCTTATTAATCTAGCTTAATAATAATAATAATAAATAAGGGAGGAGAAAATCCTATTATAGTTAAAGTAGTTAAAAAGGTTAATAAAATTAGTAGGAAAAAGAGATTATATTTTTAATAAGTTATTAAATAGATAAATAATATATATATTTAGCTTATAATATAATATTTATAGTAATAGTAATATAAATAGTAATTTAAATAATAATACTACTAAATTATATTTATAAATTAATATTTCTTTATAATAATATTTTAAATAATAAATTTTATAAATAAGCTTTATAATTATATAAAACTTATAATAATAATATATTTAATAAAAAGAATAATTCTTAATAAAATAAGCTAATATTTATTAATTTAATTATATACATTTTTAATCTAAGGCCCTTTAGGGTCAGTCTAATAAAAGAATATAATTTTCTGGACTTTTAAAACATTAACCACTACAGACTGCTACGATACTTGCCTTTAAGTGCTCCCAGATTTCGATAAGTGCCAAATCTTCGATGAAATCGAGACAAAATATCATCCCAACTACCACCATCAGATTTCAAATCCATCAGAAAATCGGTCTCCTCTTTGGTCCATAGGTCCTCCTTCTCTCACTGCAAGCCAAGCTTTGCCGCTCTTGATATTAGACCAGAGCGCGGTCGACTCGTCCCGGATAGCCTCTCAAAGTTGGAAATCCTCTCGCGCCACCCGGGATATTGCTGACACACTTCGGTCAACAGAGAATCCTCCTCCTTGGTCCACCGTTTGTATTTGTCCGTAGAAAAACGCTCAATTCCCAACGCTCGCCGCCTCATGTCCAAAGCACCTGCGGTGCGGTTATTGCCAAATTTGCCATTCATGCTAGTGGCTGTCTCCGCCTAGGATTTGCCCTGCTTCAATTGGTCTTTCAAAAATTCGTCCTCGTCGGTGTAACGAAATTTCTTGGATAAGGGGACTTTTAGTTTCGAAGGATCCAATCTTGAGGCCCTGTCTCTCACAGCTTTGTAGTTGCGGTTTGTGCCCAGCTCGTTGTTCATGTAGGCGGCGATGTCGGTCCAGGTTTTGTCCGTTTCCAGCAGACTTTGTAAAAGAGCATCTTCCTCCTTGCTGAATCTGATTTTCTCAGCCGTGGGGGTCCTTGGCTTGGGAGAACTCGGCCCTGTAGCTTCCTCACTCGATCGGGAAGATTTGTTGGTAGCTGCCTTGTTTTCCATCTCCATGGCTTCGCTGCCACAGGGTTCAACCGTGCCTGGCGAGGGTTTGGCCTCCCCATTGCTAGACATTGGGGCGCGCTTGGATGAAGTAGATGCCCCTGTTGCACGTCTCTTTTTCAAGGTCTTACTAGCTTCCTCAGGCGTAGCTTGAGGTGCCGTCTTGCGTTTTGCTTTCGGACGTCGGGGGGTAGGTTGAGGTTGGGCATCGTGAGTCGTTTGGTCAACACTAGATGATTCGCGTAACATTTGTTGGGGATGCCCATCATACGGCGCACTCTTTGATATATCGCCTCTAAAAACGTGACCGAAGGCGCTGCCCATGGCTTCTTCCCAGATTTGAATGATCAAGATGCCATAAGCAGAGCACATCCATTCATACCCGAAGTCAGCACCGCGACGTTCCAGGCATGCCGTTATCGCAGGTAATGCCCCATGAGATCTGAGCAGCCCTTCAACCTATGAGGGCGATAGATCCGGGTTCAGTAGTTCGCTTGCATCAAACATACCATTTTGATGGTATGGGTGGCTCTCAGACTTGAGTAAAGACTCAGCGAGTGCCTCTTGCAGCACGTCTCGGGCAAGGGATGCCTCCGGTGGAAGATAACCGGCCCTGATGTAGTCCAGTACCCAATCAAAGCGGCTTTTCAGCTCTCCGATATCCCTGATTCCCCAGGAGGGACCAAGGCCACCGATAAACAGACAGTCCCAAAAGTCGGTGTCGGTTAGATCAAGGAAATCTGATTCCGTGGACTCGTCGAATGTCCTCTGGTGAATATCACGCATGATGTAGATCAAGGTCCGTAGGGAGGATACACTCTCCCCTATGGCGAGTGGCGCAGCAAACCGAAGCTTGACACGGAGCTCTGCCCTCGTCCCTTGCTCTCGTTTCGACTTGGAACGGGAATATCCAGGCCATGAAGACACAAGTGCGCTGTATCGCGGCGCATCTAATGGCCAGTCTAGCCCATCGACCACGACATTGTCTGCCTCGAATTCTTCTGCCTCTGTTTCGGTTTCTTCGTAGTCGGATGGGCATTGACCGGGGGACTCTGAAATTGGGGGGCCTGAGTTCGGTTGGTGGGAAACTTGTCGGCGTTTGGCTGTGTCCAGCCATGGGTCATATATCCATACCGGGAGAGAGGCGGTATCCGGGATGGAATTGCGCCAAACTGTATACAATCTCGAAATCATGAGGGGTCCGAAGACTGGCATACGTGATGCGGGCACGCCATCTTCAAGGAGTTGGGCCCGAGATTGATGCCAGACTCGAAGTAACTCAGGCCACGTCCAAGACATAGGTGAATCCGACTGCAGCCGCCTTGAACCCCTTCGCGCGTAAAACAGTACTACCTGTCGGACTCGCGCAGCAACGTACCGCGACTCCCGATCAGAGCAGAATTTAACGAGATCAGGTGGTGTTGCTAGGAGATGTTAGTTGGGCATATGTTGAATGTCTACAGTTAAGAGACTCACATGTAATGTTGTCCCAAACCTCTCTGTGCAGTAAAGAGGGTAGGAGACGTAGAACGTCCTCTAGGATCCGACATCGAGCTGGTAGGCTGTATCCGTATTCCTTGAGAAACTGGAGGATGGTACCTTGATGAATAAGCTGCCCCTCGAGAGCCGGCACATGATAATATATATCATCATCGCTCTTCGGTTGCCCGATAAGCCCCTTTTGTTCTAGGAACTCTTTTATCTCGAGAACTCGCTTCCAGCGCTGTTGCCACCTGCTTGTACTAAACGTGAATAATCCAGAATCTGGATGTTGACTCAATTGAAAATGGAGACGTTGTGCATGCTTCTTCGTCAAATGGACTCCTTGTTGCTCCAAAAGACTCAGAAGCTGATGCTAATCAATGCCCGCTGGGTGGGTATGGCGGTAGAGGAACGCATGATGTTGTGCAAAGACATCGACAAATTTGGCAGCCTCTTCAGGACTCCATAAGACTCTTGTCATCAAGGCCCCGAAACCCTGCTGTGGTTGCTTGATTGGAAGGGCTCGGTTGAGGCCGTCGAAAGGTGACCGCGGCATCTGGTCTGGTCTGAGTCTGTGCCCGTGTAGCGCTCCAAACTTTCTAGCTGATCCATTGTCCAGGAACTGGGCAATTGTACCGAGATACATCATGTCTATGGTCTCTGCCAAAGTCAGAAGAAAGGGTAAATGGAGTGAGGCCTGATGCATGTAACACCTCGGGAATGGCAGGACGGTCAATAGCGCCAATGAAACTTCCGCAATATCATCATGCGACATTCGGCGGTGTACCCATAGATATCGCTCTTCATTTCTGGATTTCTGAGAGCGGGCTTTCCCTGATCGGATTGTTTTGATGCGGGAGATGTGAATCTGATGATCCAGAGCACGCCTTTGAACCCCCATGCATGGTGTTGAGGAACGTACGGCCGCAGTCAGCGAAGCTGCTTGACCAACATAAGCCATATCGTGGTTCGAGGTTCCTCCCTGGCGACGCTTTCCATGCAGAGTGTATGTTCCAATAACAGCTGGAACTCGAGAATGATCCCCCATAAGAGGAAATGATCCCAAAGCGCTGGACAATGCGTCCCAGTTGGTGCTCCCCAGCGCATTTCGAGTGCGAAAGGACCGCGCATGAGGGTGCAGGAGAACCCGGAGGATGGCTTCCTGACTTGTTTCGTTTGCGTTTGCAGAAAGCCAGCGGAAGTTGTTGAGTCGAAATGGGGACGCTTCAATCGTCTCCTCGGAATACCGGGATACCTCCTTGAAGATTCTATTGAAGATCTCCGTGTACCATTTGTCGTGTCGCTCAATGTTTCCTCGGAGAGGTCCTGGGACTACAAGCGTTAGTCGGGCCAAATGATTGAAGGAGCGAGGAGAATCTAGTGAGATAGGAAGAATGGCGATGCTTTTATACCTGGGTCAAGAGTTGGCGCGGGTCCACATGCCGCACACATATCGTCGATGATCTCTTGGGCATGATCCGGAGTAAATTCCATATGTTTCTTGGCGGTTTCCACATCATCACACAAATCTTCTTCAGAATCAGACTCCAAGTCTTGATCTAAGTCCTCGTCCGAATCATCTCCCGAATCTGGGTTGTCAGTGGTGATGAGCTCGACGAATCGGGAATACTCGTCAAGATCTCCGGCAAGTCGCGTCTTGCGTCGTCGGTTGGCTCGTGCCACGGGCTTTGCTTCTTGTCTTCTTTTGGATTTCGCAACTCGAGAACCAAGGCCGATCCGGTAATCCGAGGCCCTTGTTCCCCAGCTGCCTTGACGCCCCCGGTTCCGCTCCTCAAGGGAAAGCATGATGACGAAGCGAGGCGGAAAAAACCTGGCATCTGATGAAAAGCGGTCGCTGGTGGGACGATGAAGATCGAAGGAATACTGGAATATTAAAATAAGAGGAAGGAGCCTGAGGTAGAAGAGGCCTTCCTTGGGACGAGGCATTGTTGTGCAGTGACTGCCAGCTTCTGTGAATGAGTGTGGGGCAGAGAGAAAAGTCACCTGATCCATAGGTCGAGCGATGCGGATTAACTTCGCCGACTGGATCCGATTAGCTGATGATTGACCCACAACAGGGCCCTCCACGTCTTGACCACTCCCTTCGTAGAAAATCAAGGCTTATTTGAACCTCAATACAATGCTTCCAAAATGATAGCGCGCTCTGTTTAATACGGAGGGAGAGCTGGCCACGATGGAAAATAAAACGGTTTGCGGTGTTATGCGGCATTAGGATCCATACGCTAGCGTAGTTGAAAATGTATTCTTTGCTAAGTGCTATGCCTAACAATCTCTCTGCCGCTGGGAGAAGGGAAGTGACTCAACATCAACAATAGTGAAGAATACAGTTCTAAATACAAGATTAGCATCGTCGAACCTACTGCGCGGAAAGCTGTCATGATATAATAAACATCTACGGCAATTCTGCAACCCTCTCCCGGTACGTCTGCTCTGCCCTTTTCCAAACACCTTCAGTATCCCTGCGATCCAAGGTCAACAAGCTGGGCAGCAGCAACGAGGAATACTCGTCGCTGGCCTCACGAGCGACCATTGTTGGAAGGTGGTCGATGGCAATGACGCGTAGCTCAGGTCCATCAAGATGGCCAGAAACAGGGACGGTAGGGCTTTCGAACGAGCTGTAGGTGGAATACACGGGGATCGGGTTGTTGTCGCTGTTGGGATCGCAGCTGACATCGCAGATGACACGAAGTCGCCTCTCGGGTCCCGACAGAGACTCAAAGGTGGTGAAAGGAGAAGTCTTGTTAGCACCCAGGTAGACGCAGTTGACAAAGATGTCGGACGAAGCAACTTCGGGGAAAGGTCCGCCCTTGCTCGTCTCGGCCATGTCCCACTTCAGGATGCTGTCGACGCCAACCGCCTCTGCTGCTGCAATAGCCCCCTTGCCACAACGTCCCAGGGCTCCAATCACAATTAGTCGTGGGAACTCGCCGTTATTCGCAGATAGCGCCATCTGCACATTCGACTTCACAAGGTCGGTCAGAGCAGTGGCAGAATCGAAGACTGGCACTGGGCCCTGGGGAACTCCTGGGTGCAAGAGTTGGTGCGCCCAAGATAGCAGGGCTAAAGCTGTACCGGCGTATCCAGCCCAATAGCCAAATGCTGCCACTCGTCGTCCAGTCTCATCGGTCAAGAACTCGAGGTCGTAGAGTAAGCCGCCTGCCTTTGAGAAACGGGATAGCTCGGTAGTCCATCCATGCTGCTTCTTGAAGACGTGAGCAAAGTGAATGTATGTGTGCGGCAAAGGAGCTGCAAGGTCAGCAAGGACTTTTTAAATGCGTTTGATGGATGAACGCACTGCCATCCGCCTGAATCTCCTTCAAACCGAGGATCACATCATCTGTCGGCGCATTGACCCATGAGCCGGCCGGGACGATCTCAGCGCCGACGGCTTTGAATTCATCAGTCTTGTAGATTCGGTCCGGGGATTCTTCCACTCGGACAGTGTAGCCGGCGTCGATGAGAGCCTTGGCCGTCTCGGGTGACACTGACCTGTTAGCAACACCTTTCAAAGTGCGTCTGGGGGACCGTACATGGAGAACGGCGCTCTAGCGGCTTGGTCTCAGACCGCAGGTGGACAACGGGAGGTGACATTTTCATAATCTGCCCGAGTTGGTGTGTAGGTAGGAGTCAACAAATGACCTCAGGGTTTGGTGCGCATGGATTGGTAGGTTAATAAATTCTCCCCCCGCCGGAATAAACTCGGTCCGGTGCCTGTGACTTATAGACTCTTGCCCATGCTCCAGGAAAAATCCGGACCTCTGCCAGCCACAAGGCTTCCATCACCTAGAGTCGGGGCCCACAACTTCGTCACCCCACAACTTCATCACATTTCTCATTTAAGAGCTATTATTTTAAAAATTAAAATTAAATAGAAATAAAATAGTTATAAGATTAGGGTTTTAAGATATTAATATAAAAATAGATATATTATATATATATAGTTTTAATTATAAATTAATTATATATTTATATATAAAGAATATATATATAAATAATTTAAAATAAATATAAATAAAATAGCTATAAATATAAGATTAAAATATTTATATTCTATTTATAAAGTAAATATATTATATATAATAGGACATAATTATCTAGCTTATTAATACTTTTAAATTAAATTATAAGTTAATATTTTTATTAATAAAATTATTTTATAAGATAAAATAATAAATAAAAAGAAAATTATAAAAGCCCTTTATATAAAATAATAAAAGTTCTCTTATAAATAACTCCTTTAATATTTATCTAATAAAATTGAAAAGGTATGAAGAACAGTGAAAGGTAATAGAGGGAAGCTTCAAAGGAAGTTTGAGAGACGAGATGAAAAGATAGAAAGATTCTAATTGGATATTAAGAATCAGCAAATAGAGGTGGTCACAATGGTGTAAAGATTGTCTTGATTGGTCAAGAGAAGATGTGTTAAATTGATGATGAATATTCTAGACAGAGAGGGAAAAACCCTTGTCATTTATAGACGATTTCTCGACCACTATTGGTCCGTGCGTAATGATACGTATACCAGATGAA
>WMHX01000466.1:0-11567 GCA_013420875.1 Thelonectria rubi
TTTTAATATTAATATTAATAATATAATTTTATTAAAATATTTAAAAATACATTTATAATAAAAATTATAAAATCTTAAGAATATTTAAATATTCTTAAAGCTCTTAAATATTAGCTATTTTATAATTATTTATATCTTATTTTCCTTTATTTTTATTTTATTTTAAATAATATAATAATCTAAAAAATCTACCTTTTATTAGTAAAATATATATTTTAATAGCTTTATATATAATTAAAATTACCTTAATTATTATAAGATTTTCTTAAAATCTTTTATATATTAATTTTATATTTTAAAAAAGATTATAATATTATTTAAATATATAACATAATAAATATCTAATAGCCTATTTAATATTTAATAAATATATATTTAAAATATAATATAATTATAATATTTTATCTTTTTTTAATATAAAAAATATTAAAACTTTTATTTTATTTATAAATTTTATAATATAATTATTTATTAAATTTTTTTATATATATTTTTTTAAGATTTTTATTTATTATTTATTTATAAAATAAATAAAATTAAATAATAGTTTTTTATTTAATATTATTTTAATTATATATTTTATTTTTTTAAATAATAATAATTTTTTTATTATATATTTATTAAATATTTCTTATTTTAATTTTAATTTTAATAATAATAATTTTTTATTTTTTAATATTTCTTTATTTAAAATAGCTATTAACTATTTATTTAATATTAATATATTATATATATAAAAAATATATTTTTTTTTATTATTTTTTATTATTTCTTTTATAAATATTTTTAATTTTATAATTAAAATAAATTTATAATATTATATATATTTTTATATATTAATTATAATTCCTTTTTTATTTATTAACTTATTTAATAATAATAATTCCTTTACTCTTTTTAAATATAAAATTTTTATAAATAATTAATAAAATTTCCTTAAAAACCCTTAAAAATTAATAAAAAAAAAGGTTAATTAATATACTTTTTTTAATTTTTATTCTTTTTTATTATAATTTATTAATATTAAAACTTTTATATTTTTTATTAATTTTAATTTTAATGCTTTTATTAGTTTTATATTAATAAAATCTATTTATAATATTATATTTATATTTATTTATATTATTTATATAATATATTTTTATAAAATAATAATTATTTTTTAAATAATTTATTTTATAAATATTATTTTTTTATTTAATATATATAATAAAATAGCTTTTAATATATTTATTTATTTTTTAATAAATTAATATTTTTATTTTTTATATATATATAATTTATATATATAAAAATTAATTTTTATTATTTAAGTTTTTATTAATTTATTAATTATAATTTATATTTTATAGTTTTATAATTTAATTTTTTATATTTAAAATATATTATTTAGAATTTATTATTATAATATAAATTAATTAGTAAATATATAGCCCTTATTAAGGGCTATTATTTTTATTTAATTAATCTTTTTATATTAGAATTCTATAGTGCTATATTTAGCTAATAATAGTCTTATTTTATTAGCTTTTATAGTAATTAATAGAAAGACTTTCTTAATTAATTTAAAATAAATCTTTTTTATTTTCTTTTTTAATTATTATTTTATAAGTATTTATTAGGAATAATTTAGATTTTTTATGTCTTTATTATTACTATTTTAATATTTTTTAGCTCTTTTTTTTAGATTATTAATTCCCTTTAAAGCTCTCTATTTAGGCCTATATAAAAATTAAATATATATTTATTATTATTCTTTATATTTATTAATTTAAATATTAAATATAATATATTTTAAATCTAAAAGTAATCTATTAATAATTAATTAAGCTTTTATTATAATTCTTTAATATTTTATTATAATTTTTTAATTTTAATTTTTAAATTAATATATTTTAAATAAATAAAATGAAGAAATTCTATTTATATAATTTTTTATTTATTTTTATAATTTTATTATTTTATTTATATTATATAATAAAATTTAATTATTATTTATTTAATATATTATTTATTATTATAATTTAATTAGAATTTATTTTTTATTTTAATTATTTAAATTTAATTATTTATTTTAATTTTTATAGTATTCTTTATAAGGATTTTATAATTATATATTAAGGGCTTTTTATAAATTCTTTAATTAATTCTAGCTTTATTAAATACTTAATAAATATATATATTAATTACTTTTAGTATTATTATTATCTTTATATTATTATTTATTATTCTTAAAATAGTTTAATTAATATATTTATATTTTTATATTCTAATAATATATATAATTCCTAATTATTTTATTAATTTAATATATTACCTCCCCTATCCTATAAGTACTTATTAATTAATTACTTTAGGCTTAATAATTACTCCCTTTATATCTACTCCTAGCAATTTAGGGTTATATTATATAGATTATCTTTTAAGCTTTTAATTAATATTTAATTAATTATTATTATTAATATCTCTCTTTAGGCTTTATATTAGCCTTATAATTAAATAGTTAGTCTTTAATTAATTAATTATATATTATTAATATTATATAAGTAATTACTTTTAGTAATTTAATTTACTTTTAGTTAAATAGCCTTTATATATTTATTTTATATTAATAAGTACTTATTAAATTTATTTTTATTTATTTAATTTATATTAATTCTTTAATTAAGTATAAAAATTAAAGAATTATAAGAATTATATAATTAAAATAAAATAGTATATATAAAAAAATATATATTAATATTATAAAAGACTTTAATTTAGCTAATTATAGTTATAGCTGGCCATATTGCCCCTTTATGCCTCTAGGGCCTAGGGCTTGTGCTGACTAAGCTGGGTTTACCTTGGCTTGCTATTGCTGGCCGCTCGGCGGGCCTTTGTTATGCCGGGCTCCTTATACCCTATAATATAATAGGAATTTAATTACTTAAAATTATTAAAATAAGCTTAAATATAATAAAGAGATAAATAAAGCGCTTTTTAGTCTAAATATAGAGAGTAAAAATAAGCTTTAAAAAGGCATTTTAATTATAATATTTAATATATAATTAATAATTTATATAGAAATTATTAACTTTATAGCCTTTAAATATAAAATCTTAATTCTTATATATAGATTTCTATATAAATATAATCTAAAAAGAAATTAATAATTAAGAATAAAATAAATAAATTAAATACTTTATTAAGAAAATTAATTAAAAGAAATAAATTAGACTTATAAGAGGCCTTAATTTTAAAAGATATAATACTTTTAGACCTATTTAATATAAATCTTTATAAAAAGTAGCTATTATAATTAATTAAGGACTTAATAGTCTTATTAATTAGCTTAATAATAATAGTAATAATAATAAATAAAGGAGAAGAATTTTATAATTAAGGCCTAATTATATAAAAAAAGGTTAAAAGGTTAATATAATTAATAAAAAAAAGAGATTATATTTTTAATAGATTATTAAATAGACAAATAATATATATATTTATTTATAATATAATATATAGTAATAATAATATAAATATAATATCCTTTTATAAGTTCTTTTTTAATTTATCCTTTTCCTTTTTAAAATATTAGTTATATTATAATATTTAAAAATATATAAAAATAGAAATATTTAATAAAGAAAGAGCTAGAAATAAAGGAGGTACTTAAGGTTATTATAGCTTATTTAATGTATATTTATAAATACAAGTATATTTTAAAAGAGAAAGGGGAGGTATTAATTTCTTATAGCTTAAAGTCTTTAGAGAAATTAAGTATTTTATATATATAAAGCTTAAGATTATATTTAAGATATAATCCTTTAGAATTATTAATTTTATTAATTAAAATATAATTAAATTAACTAAACCCTTTTTAAATATTTTTAGTATTATTTATAAAGCTCCTTTAATAAGCATTATATATAATTAAGGTATTTTAAGGATTTTTAAATATTTTTATTTGTTAAATAAGCTTCTTATTTCATACAGTATTTAATATATTTATTTTGCTTTTTTATATTTTTAATATATTCTATTTTATATTTTTTCTATTATTTAAATTACTATTAATATTACTATTATTATATATTATATTATAAGTAAATATATATATTATTTATCCATTTAATAACTTATTAAAAATATAATCTCTTTTTCTTATTATATAATTCTATTAAGATAGTCTCTTTTTGCTATTATCTAATTTTATTAACCTTTTTAATTACCTTAATTATAATCAAATTCTCCTCCCTTATTTATTATTATTATTATTATTAAGCTGAATTAATATAATTATAAAATGCCTAATTAATTATAATAATTACTTTTTATTAAAATCTATATTAAATAAGTCTAAAAGTATTATATCTTCTAGAAATAAGGTTTTTTATAGATTTAATTTTTTTTTTTTAACTCTTTTAATAAAATATTTAATTTATTTAATTCCTTTTTTAGCTATTAAATTATTATTAATTTATATTTATATATATAAATTAGGGTCTTATATCTAAAGGCTAGAAGATTAATAATTTCTTTATAATTTATTAATTATATATTAAATATTATAATAAAAATGCTTTCTTTAAGCTTATTTTTATTTTTTATATTTAAATTAAAATATATTTTATTTAGCTTTTTATTATTATATTTAAGCTTATTTTAATAGCTTTAAGTAATTAAATCTTTATTATTTTATAAGTTTATTAAAAATAATCTTTTATAAATTATATTATAAAATATAATTTATTAATTTATTAATTTAATTATTATAAAGTATTAATTAATTAAAATATAAAGAATTTATAAATATTAAAATTAATTTTTATAATTAATTTTATAAGAAAATAAAGGCCTTTTATCCCTTTAATATTAATTAAGAGGTAATATATATATTTTAAATAGAATTTTAATTAAGATTATATTAGAATATTAAGATATATAAATATATATAATATAGTAAATTTTATTAATTTAAGGTATTAAATTTAATTTAAATAATAAAATATTTCTATTATTTAAATTACTATTTATATTACTATTATTGCAAATATTATATTATAAGCTAAATATATATATTATTTATCTATCTAATGATATATTAAAAATATAATCTTTTTTTCCTACTATATAATTCTATTAACTATTTTAACACTTTTTTGCATAATTAGACCTTAACTACATTAGGATTTTCTCCTCCCTTATTTATTATTATTATTATTATAAAAGGCCAGGTTAGCAAGACTGTTAAGTGCCTAACTAATTATAGTAGCCACTTTTTATAAGGGTTACCTTTAGTATATTAAGTAAGTCTAGAAGTGTTATATCTTCTAGATATAAGGCCTCTAATAGGTCTAATTCGCTCCCCTTAATTAATTTTCTTAATAAGGTATTTAATTTCTTTAATTTTATTTCTAGTTATTAAATTATTAATATATTAGGCCTATATATATATATATTTATATATATAGATTAGGATTTTATATTTAAATGCTATAAAGGTGACTATTTTTATATAATTTATTAGCTATATATTAAATATTATAATTAAAATGCCTTTTTTAAGCTACCTTTTGCCCCTTAAACCTAAATTAAAAAGCATTATATTTACCTTTTTATTATTATATTTAAGCTTATTTTAATAGCTTTAAGTAATTAAGTCTTTATTATATTATAAGGCCTAATAAAAATAATCCCTTATAAAATATATTATTATTAATTTATTAATCTAGTTATTATATAGTATTAATTAGTTAAGATATAAGGAGGTATTAGAATTAGTTTATAATAAATTTTAAGGGAAGGAGTAATAGGGGTTTTATCCCTCTAATTAAGAGGCAATATATTTACTTTAAATAGGGTTTTAATTAAGGTTATATTAAGTTATTAAGGCTTATAAATATATAATTAATTTTATTAATTTAAATTATTAGATCTAATTTAAGTATTAAATTATTATTATTTATCTTAGTATAGAGAATTAGGCTTCTTTAATTTCCTCTTTAGATAGAATAAAAAAAAAGATAATAAGAATAATTAAATATTTTCTAAAGATTATTATAATATTTAGCTTAATAACTATTTTATATTTTAATAAATTTATATTTCAGAGGCTATTTAAAGGGATATTATTAAATATTTTATATAAAGGCCTATTCTTAAAAGGCTCTTTATTCTTATTATTATTCACTTTTTTTATTTCATTTTATTGCACTTAAAAAGGGGATTAAAATACTCTAATTCTCTCTAAGAAGATAAATAATATTAAGTTAAGATTTAAATTTATAAGATTTATTATATCATATATATTTATAAGCCTTAATAACTTAATATAATCTTAATTAATATTTTATTTAAGGTAAATATATTACTTTTTAATTAATATTAAAACGATAAAAGGCCTTTTCTTCCCTTAAAATTTATTATAAATTAATTTTAATATTTATAATTCCTTATATCTATTATTTAAATTACTATTTATATTACTATTACTATAGATATTATACTATAAGCTAGATATATATATTATTTATTTATTTAATAACTTTTTAAAAATATAGTCTCTTTTTCTTATTAATTCTATTAACCCTTTTAACCCCTTAGCTTTTTTATATTATTAGACCTTAATTAATCTTAATAAGATTTCCTCCTCCCTTATTTATTCTTAGTATTATTATTATTAGACTAGAATTAATTATAATAGCTACTTATTATAAGAATTTATATTAAATAAGTCTAAAAGTATTATATTTTCTAAAAATAAGGCCTCTTATAGGTTTAATTTATTTCCTTTAATTAGCTTTTTTAATAAAATATTTTATTTTTTTAATTCCTTTTCTAGTTATTAGATTTTTAATATATTAGGCTTTAATATATATTGATATATTTTAATTAAGATTTTCTATTTAAATATTATAAAAATAATTATTTTTATATAATTTATTAATAATATATTAAATATTATAATTAAAATATTTTCTTTAAGCTATTTTATATTCTTTAAATTTAAATTAATAAATACCTTATTTAGCCTTTTATTATTATATTTAAGCTTATTTTAATAGCTTTAAGTAATTAAGCCCTTATTATTATATAGGGCCTAATAAAAAAAATACTTTATAAAATATATTATAAAATATAAATTATTAATTTATTAATTTAGTAAATTATATAATATTAAATAATAAAAGTATAAGAAATTATAAATATTAGAATAATTTATAATTAATTTTAAGGGAAGAAGGAGGCTTTTATCCTTTTAATATTAATTAAAAGAATATATTTACTTTAAATAGGGTATTAATTAAAATTATATTAAAATATTAAGGCTTATAAATATATATAATATAATAAACCTTATTAATTTAAGTTATTAGATTTAATTTAAATATAAAGTTATTATTATTTATCTTATTAGAGAGAATTAAACCATTCTAATCCCCTTTTTAAATATAATAAAATAAAAAAAGAATAAATAATTCCTTATATTTTAATTAATTAATATTATATTGTAATTAAATTAATAAATTAATAATTATATCTTTTATAAAAAGAATTATTTTTAAGCCCTATAATATAATAGGAATTTAATTACTTAAAGTTATTAAAATAAATTTAAATATAATAATAAAAGCTAAATAAATTACTTTTTACCCTAAATATAAAAAATAAAAATTAATTTAAAAAAAATATTTTAATTATAATATTTAATATATAATTAATAAATTATATAAATATTATTAACTTTATAGTTTTTAAATAGAAAATCTTAATCTTTATATATAGATTTTTATATAAATATAATTTAAAGAGAAATTAATAATTAAAAATAAAATATATAAAATTAAATACTTTATAAAGAAAATTAATTAAGAAAAATAAATTAAATTTATAAAAGGCCTTATTTATAAAAATTATAATACTTTTAGACTTATTTAATAAAAACCTTTATAAAAAGTCATTATTATAAATAATTAAGGACTTACTAGTTTTATTAATTTAATTTAATAATAGTAATAATAATAATAAATTAGAAAGGAGAATTTTATAATTAAGATCTAATTATATAAAAAAGGGTTAAAAATATTAATAAAATTAATAAGAAAAAGAGCTTATATTTTTAATAATTTATTAAAAAGATATATAATAAATTATATTTATTTATAATATAATATTTATAATAATAGTAATATAAATAGTAATTTATATAATAGCTCTTAATTATTATAAAATTAAATAAAAAGATTCTTATTATAATTAAGATAAAGATTATAAGCTTAAAAAGTAATAATTTAATTTATAATAATAAATAGTAATATTATATTAAGGCTTATAACTATTTAATTTAGCCTTAATAATATAATTATACTTAAAATTAATTATTATTTATCTTATTAGAGAGAATTAGGCTGCTTTAATCCCCTTTTTAAGTGCAATAAAGCAAAAATAAATAAATACTTAAAATTAAATAAAAGGAATAAACCTTAGCTTTATAAATAAATAATTTATTACTTTTAGAAAGTAATATTAAATAATGTATAAATCTAATTATCCTTATTATATAATACTATAATTTAACTAAAGAATTAAAATTTATAATTTACTTTTAATATATCTTTTTAATAAAAGCTAAATAAAGCCTAAAAGATAATATAAATAATAATAAAATCCTCTTAAACTTTAATTTCAATAATAACAATAGCTTTTAATATTTAATTTATTAAATAATATAAAAAGAATAAAATATAAATACTAAGGACTTTTTTATATATAAAATTAAGTAAAAAAAGGCATATCATAAAATACTTATAAAACTATATTTATAAAATATATTAATTCTCTTAATATATTTAAATTATTATATTAGTTTATAGATTTTATATTTTAATTATAATTATTTAGACTTTTTTTTAGATTTTTCTTTATTTTCTTTTATACGTAAAAAGGAGATTAAAATAGCCTAATTTTCTTTAATAAAATACATAATAATAATTTAATATCTAAATTAAATAAAATAATTTAAATTAATAAGGTTTATTTTATTATATATAGTTATAAGTCTTAATAATCTAATCTAATCTTAAGTAAAACCTTATTTAAAATAAATATATGACCTTTTAGTTAATATTAGAAGAATATAAGGCCTATTCTTTCTTCCCTTAAAATTAATTATAAATTAATTTTAATATTTATAATTCTTTATATTTTAATTAATTAATGCTATATAATAGCTAGATTAATAAATTAATAATAATATATTCTATAATAAATTATCTCTATTAAGCCCTATAAAATAATAAAAGCTTAATTACTTAAAGCTATTAAAATAAGCTTAAATATAATAAAAAAAAGCTAAATAAAATATTTATTAATTTATATTTTAAAAATTTAAAATAATATAAAGAAAGTATTTTAATTATAATATTTAATATATAATTAATAAATTATATAAAAATAATTACTTTTATAATATTTAAATAGAAAATCCTAATCTATATATATAAATATATATTAAGGCCTAATATATTAATAATTTAATAATTAAAAAGAAAATTAAAAAGATTAAATATTTTATTAAGAAAACTAATTAAGGAAAGTAAATTAAATCTATAAAAAAGCTTTATTTCTAAAAGATATAATACTTTTAGACCTTTTTAATATAAACCCCTATAAAAAGTAGCTATTATAATTAATTAGGGACTTAATAGTCTTACTAATTTAGCCTAATAATAATAATAATAATTATAAAGAGAGGAAAAGGAAGTCCTATTATGATTAATTAAAATCTAATTATATAAGATAAGATTAAAAAGATTAAGAAAGTTAATAGGAAAAAAAGATAATATTTTTAATAAATTATTAAATAAATAAATAATATATATATTTAGTTTATAATATTATATTTATAATAATAATAATATAAATAGTAATTTAAATAATAGATAATTATTTAGTATATTTTAAAATTCAAATTATAAATAATTATTACTTTAAATAATTAAGAAATTATATCTTAAAAATAATAATATAATACTAATAATATAATAAATTAATAAAATAGTTAATAATTATAATACTTAAAGGTTTATATTCTTATGTAATATAATAATTTATTCCTAAATAAATATATAAATAATATATATAATTTATTTAATTACTAATGCCTAAAATGCAAATTATATAAATAAAAGAAAATTATTAATTAATATTAATATAATTTATAATAGTTTATATTTATATAACTCTAAATAATTTAATAATAATAATTATAAGAATCTAAAGAAATTATAAAATAGCTATAATATATTAATAATTTAATAAAGAATAATAAAAACTGCTTATAAGGGAGCTATAAAACTAATAATAGCTAAAACAATTTATAGAATTTCTATAAAAAGCTCTATATATAACTGAAAGCCTTAATACATAGATATAATATATAATACTATACATATAAATTAAAAAGAATAATTTATTATTCTAATAAATAATAAAATTAAAATGAATATTATTAACTTTTAAATTATTAATTATCTTAAACTATTATAATAAAAATAAAAATAACCCTTACAAAATATATAATATAAAAAGAAAGTTTTTTAAATATATAAATAAAAAGATTATTTATAAAATTAATTACGCTAAGGTATTTATTAAAAAAGAAGAATTAAAAGATGAATCTTAATATTATTTTATTTTAAAAATATAATGTATTTTTAAATTATTTATAGCTCTATTATTCTAATCCCTTTAGTAATTAATATATCAATTAAATATAAACCTTTTAATATAATATAATTAATAATAATAATTATAATTTTATAAATAATATAAGATTTTAATCATTTATTAAAAAAAGAAAAAAAGAATATATATATAACTATTTCTTAATTTATAAGAAATATATAATTTCCTTAAAGAGATATAATATTAATATAAAAGGGGCTAAATATAATAAAGATAATAAAGAATTATAATTATTAAATAATAATTTATATAAATAAATAAAGACTTTATGTAAAAAGTGCCTAAAAATAATAAATTATAAAATATATTTATATAATATTAAATCTATAAAAGAATATTTATTAAGAAAATAAAAATAAATCTATTATTATATATTAATTAAGATTATAAGATATAGCTTAAGGATAGAATTATATTTATAATCTTAATAAAATATAATTATATAAATTTAAAATCTATTTTAAAAATATATTAAAAAAATACATTAAAATATTAAAATTATTTATAAATTATTTAATTATATTTATTCCTAAATAGAGAAATAAGCTTTAATATATGATATATTATTATTTATTTAATTATAGTATATTAAAAGATTATAGTTTGTTAGTTTTAATTAATAAATTAAAGAATTAATTTTATAAAATAAGCTTTTTTTATATTAAATTTAAATAGAGTTTTATAATCTAATTTATATTAAAAAAGAATATAAATAAAAAACTACTTTTAAAATAAAATATAAATTCTATAAATATTATATTATATCTTTTAGATTTATTAATATATTAGCTATATTTTAATAAATAATTAATAATATATTATATAAATATTTTAATATA
>WMHX01000467.1:0-14605 GCA_013420875.1 Thelonectria rubi
CTTAAGGATAAGATTAATAAAGAGGAAATATTATATTATAGTTTATATTAAAACTTAATATATATTTTATGCCCTTATATATTTTTTATATTAATTATAAAAGTTTATTTTAATTTACTTTATAAATCTAAATAAATTTAAAAAGAGATTTATAATTATTTACTTAATAACTTTTAGTAAATTTATTATTATAAATAGTATTTAAGATTATAATTATTACTATAGGAAGGAGCTATTAAGCTATTTTANNCTTTTAATATAATTATTTTATTTTAATTATTTTTAATACTTTTCAGTAATTAAGTATTAAATAATATAATATTTTATTTACTTTCTTATTATTTAATTTAATACCTTAATCTCTTTACTAATATAAACCTAAATAACTTTAAGTTTTTTTATTAGGAATTAATTTAGACTATTATATTTTTAATATAATAAAATAAAATAAAATAAAGAAATAATAAGATATTTATTAGTTTAAGCCTAAAAAAATAAAAGGCTATTTAAAAAAGGCATTTTAATTATAATATTTAATATATAATTAATAAATTATATAGAAATAATTATTTTTATAGCTTTTAGATATAAAATCCTATTCTATATATATAAACGCTAGAGTCCTATTAACGCCCGAAGGTCGAACAACCAACGGTTTTAAAGTTCAGTTTAGCATAAATTACCTGAGCCACTTTCTCCTCTTCAAACTCCTGATTCTAACGCTTTTGGAGCCGTCTAGCGAAAGGTTTAACTCACGAGCCATTTCCTCAGTTCTACAGTCCATCGATTTGCGACCTTAGATTTCGATAACGTCAATATGGCTGGGTGCTATGCCCCATTCGTTGCTTATCAGCGAAGCAACTTGCCAATGTTTTGATCGCCAACGAAGCAGAGAGACGTTATGGGCCGAGAGGACTGTACGCTTGGTCCATCAATCCAGGGAGAAAGGCTCCGCCCGGGCGTCCCGAGAAGCTCTCTGACGAGGAAAAAAGGTATATTGTGCCTTTATTGAAGCGTAACCGCCGTGTATCATATGCCGCCCTTGTTGGTGCTGTGGAGGGTTTTGTCTCTATCAGAACTATCCGTCGCATTACACGCAAGTATTACGGGCGCAAAATGGCTTGCTATCCAGCGGATTTCGCTATCTAAAGCAACTGCAAGAGCGAGGCTAAATTTTGCGCAAGGTTGGGCAGACAATGTTCAAGAATTAATGGAGGTATGACTGTTTAAAGTTGATACCTTTGCTTCAGCTAACTCACCAACTAGACGATGTTCTATGACGAGTCCTCTATTCAAAACCAACACAATAAAAAACGCGACTGGCTATTCCGGAAGCCTCACGAGAAGTTCCTTAAGAATTTCGTTAACATCACAAGCCATTTGGAGGCCAAATTTTCACTGATGGTGCGGGCAGCGATCTGGAGGGGAAAAATTAGAGCTCATCATCATGGAACGCGATGAACAGGGAAAAAGGAAGGGATTGTTAAAGATATAATGTAAATGTGAAGTTGGTGATATTAAAGGTCTAAGCTGTGTGTGCAGAGGAGCACAACGGAGTCTAGTTACGTAGTATCCACATCCCAGCGACCAGCAGACCGGACCTCTTAGTCATCCCGCTTTAATATGACCTGGCAGAGTTGTATGCAAGAGGGCAAGGTACCTGTATATTTTCCGGCAATGATTCGCGATACAACACTGGGCTATCCATGGTTTATGAAACCTGGCCTACGATGCACTCCTCCTCAGACGGCCATTCTTAGCTAGTAGTGCCCAAGGCCAGGGTTCGCCGCTGACTCAAAACACACAACCGATACCTGCTTGTTAGGAGGCGTGGGCTCTTCGGATTCAGCGCCGAGCGCCCCGCTACTGCCAGGCCTTATTGACCGCTTTGATAGAGGGCAAGCTCATGATGTGCTCATACACTCTCCTTCCCTTCCCGCCAAGGACATCTTGAGTATAAGCCTCTAGCGTGACCCCTTTGATGTCAGGATACAAATCCTTAGCTAAGAGGTACCCCAAGTACTTGGCGTTCTCAGGGTTATTGTCCCCACGAATGCCGCATGAATACCAGTATTGCAGTTGGGCCAGGGTCACGAAGTCAACAGAGTCCGGAGCGGGCTTTGTCACCTCTACATCATGGATACGAGATTTAATCTCTTCGGCAGTGACCTGTGCCGCCGCGTCAGTTCTGCTCCCTAGGTTTCTAACAGTCTGGACGGGAATACCAACATATTTGCGTTGAAGCTTCTCCCCGCTGACTCTTTCCAACAAGTCATACATCTGATTATGCGTGAGGACCTCGTTGTATGCGAATACCATATGGTTCAGAGTGCGAGGATCTGAGATGATACGCGCAACATATGTCCCAATATCGCGCAAATCTGTGAAGGCAATTGGGACATTGCCATCACCAGCAATGCCGTCAGAGGTTTCCATCACGGCGTAATCGATGCGGCCGGAAGGAAGGCGAGGCAAGTTGACCTGATACCACCAGCCAACATCCACAACAGTGTATGGTAGTTTGAGATTCTTGATATGGTTCAACACATCCTCTTTCTGCGACTCAGAATCAGTACGGTAATTATAAAATCGTTCCAGTCCCATAGATTACCATTTCTCTCAGTAGAAGAGCCCCCTTGGGAGGTGCAACGGTCGCAAAGAAGCAGGGCAAGTATCGTTGAACACCTGCAGCTTTGGCCGCGTTGATCAGGGGAATTTCGTCCATCACGCTACCACCATAAATGGTAGATATGATAACATCTGTGCCAAGGAGCACTTTAGTAATTTCATCTTCGGTGCCGGCAAGATCGATCGCGACGATTTCTGCGCCCTGCTTCTGCAGTTCCAGAACTGCCGACTTGTGCAGGGACGAAGGTCTGATGAGGGCCGTTACTTCCTAAACAACATTAGAATTCCAGATCCAGGGGAAGCGCGTAGTTCGTAGGGAAGACTGTACGAATTTCGGAGCGTCTGACAACAAAGACTTCACAATGACCGAGCCAGTCTGGCCGGTTGCGCCCACGATCGCAATCTTCATGCCGCTAGGATTGATGATTGATGAATGATGATCAAAGAAGTCAGATCCTGACCGACGTATGCCGACATTCTGTCGCTATTTATCTCTTGTCAAAGGGCGCCCAAATCCAAAGGGGATGATTGCTCCTCCTCGTGGAATTCCATGGAAGCCATCAAACCTCCGCTATTACAAATCATTTGTTACCGGCTCGGCCGCTGCTTACGTTCAGCACTGCCCCACGCGTTGGCGTACTCATCCTAAGTTGAAGCAGGGGAGAGAAAGGGGCTTCCGAGCAGCAGTCCCAGAACGCACTGAACCAGTTGAACCGTGGGTATCGTGGCACCATTCAAGATGAAGCATGAACTTGAAAGCTACCTGAAGCGTAATGGAGTGAGAGCGGATCTTAGATACTGAACTCAAATGGCCCGTAGGATGGGGAAATGGCTATCGAAGTCACCGAATCCAATCTTGGAGGTTGGTCGGAGAAATCGTCTCACTTGCCCCGGTCATGCAACCATAAGCCAGCTGCGTTAGCGCCGGGCGGCCTGGAGTGCTTCCGGCAAGCTATTCCACTTGGCGGGAATGTTGACGTAGCCGTTCATCCCTGCCTTCAAACCAGAAACTCAACTCCGGTGTGGGCAGGTTTTGTGACTAGGTTGGACACTACGGATAACTTAATTGGTCCTTTAACCTGCGCTAGCCAAGGAAGGGCAATTCCTCAAAGGGTTCGGCATTGCGTTTGTCAGGGGTTAAAGAGGGGTAAGCCGGCTGCATATAACTAACCAAGGGTCCGTCACACCTCGTATCCTAAACTGCGACAATCATCAATTCTATCTGTCCATCTTCATAGGACCTCTGAGCCATGGATCCGCTGCTGTACAAGAACCTTCCGACTGTGGCCCTAGAGCCAATGCCTCAGCAGTTGGAGGCGAAAAATTTACACGATGATTGGACGGGCGTGACAAGCACGGCGGAGAGAAAAAAGCGACAGAATCGGCTCCATCAAAGGGCATATCGTCCGTCTCAAACACCCATTTGTCTTTTTGGGTTGCACAAAGCTGACAAGCCGCATCGGTGGCATAGGAAAGAGGAGGCGTGCTGGCCCTTCCTCTCTGCCAATCTCGGAGCATCATATCGCATGCACGGCAAGCGACGCAACAGATGGTAACGGACAGATCGCGAGGCAGGAGAGGGGGGAAGACACGAGGGATAGCGGCATTCTCCCAGAAGGCCATCTCCTTTTGCCCACCTTTGAATCACGCACAGAGGTTCAGAGCTTCGCGCAAAGAGCGTATGAGGACTACAATAATGGCGCGCCGCGACTGGAACACCTCCACATTTTAATACGGCTCAATGTCCTGAATGCTATTTCACGCAACGCAGCGCTACTTGGTTTCAAAGCCGAAGGGCTTTGTTGTCCCGAGCTCTTGTCGCCATTTAACCAGCACTGCCCAAACCTTCCCTGCGCAGACCATCGGTCACAGCCTTGTCCGGATGGGCTTCGCCCTACAGCGTTGCAGATTGAAGTGAGGCACCATCCCTGGATCGACTTGATCCCCTTCCCCCGCATGCGCGACAATATCCTGCGCGCGGTGGACGCTGGCCTCCTCGACAATAAGGCGTTAGGCATCGACGTCCTCAACGTGCAAGACAAGGGCTGTAATACAGCTTCCCTGATCGTCTGGGGCGAAGCTTGGGACCCTCGAGGGTGGGAGGCGAGCGTCCCGTTCTTGCGGAAATGGGGTTGGTTGCTACAAGGTTGCCCAGTACTATTGGAGGCGACGAACTCCTGGCGTCAAAAGAGGGGCGAGAGGAAGATTGCTTTTTAGTTCGTTTGGATGTGCACCGCGATAATGGGATTTGCTGGATTATGCCCAATATAGTTATCTGGAAACGTAGCCCTGTCCATTTTGCCGTTCTCAACGAGATAACCAAAAACTAGGGAACAGCTGCTCAGACCTAAGCCCAGGCTCGCCCTGTGTCGATCTCGTGGCTATGATGAGTGTTGAGATAAATGAGTTAACAGGTCTCAAGTGAAAGATAACATTGGGAATTTATCGTTGGCAGCGGTGTAAGAAACCACCAGAGGAAGAAGAGAAGTATGAACTTAGTGATGCCAACCTTCTGGTCTGGATTGACAGATTGACTGATCATTTCGCGGCCGGATAGGTACTGCTGAGTACATCCTTTCTGGTAAAAGCTTTTTTCGACATGTATGTTGAAAGCAAATAAGGCGCCGGAGGCCGAGGCACTGGGAGGAGGGACTTTTTGTGGAGTCCATGACTGACATTTAGAGTCCTGTGTCGGGTCTCCGGGTTTCTGCTCGGCGTGACGTTAAAGGTTGGATTTGTAATGAACCGGATTACGTAGCAACGCCACTCTCATCAGCACATCCCAAGTGGCTAGCCTCGGAAGTTCCGCAACACTCACATAAAAAATGACGACAACTCCACCATGATGTTCTCCTCTAAGCTTCTCTCGGAGGTCATGCCATTGGCGCCACTAATGATGGGATACCCTCCATCCTTGCAAGGGTTCTTGGGCAAATAGTTCGGATTCACTCTCGATTAGTGTTGCTTTTCTCAACATGAACGACCCGCACTCAAATTCAACCGCCTAGGAGAACATCACTGGCTCGGAGGACTCGAGGAAGTTATGGCAAGCTTATTAGTTGTTGCGTTAGTTCGGTTTTATGACTGAATTACTCCGCCGATCCATCGGCTCCAACCCTCCCGAGGACTTGGATCACGGTTCTGGGAGGGCGTCGGACAACACATTAAACGGTATTGTTATGTGCTCTTCGGTATAGCGTTAGGGGAATCAACAACTTCGATTGTGCCGAATGGTATCGGGAACTACTTCTATGCTGTTAGGTATCACCTGCGTAGACCACATGATCTAACATATAACAAGTTCTGTGCAGGACAGGGAATACCTCTCTCGTTCTTTTTGAACCCTCACCAGACTCAAACCGGCTAATGGCATCTGCCCGGAAGCAATGTGATCACGATTCTGAGGCTCCGGGGCACAGGAGCGGGTTTGAGTTTCAGCCCCATACTCGGACTTTTGCACTTCTTAACACTTTGTGTGTGATTGCTGAGCGAGGTCATTGCTGCTTTTAGTCATATCAGGCTTCGTTTGACCCTGTCGTCTTTAATCACAATTGGAGAAACTTAGTGACTAATGTCAATCTTAGAGTGCTTTATAACGCCTGACAGTTGTCTCCTGTACCTAATGCCCCACTATAGACTGGTGAATAGGGGAGAATCTATCCCCTTGTGGCTTGGCAGAATTGATGATCCTCCGTAGTTCTTGCTTTTCTTCCAGGGTTAAATTAATGTACCTGGATGCCCAATTCTCTTCCAAACGGTTAGGTTTAGTCGTGCCTGGGATGGAAATCAGGCCTTGAGACGCGACCCAGGCCAGTGCAACCTGAGCCAGAGTGCAGCCTTTACGAGAAGCGATTTTCTTGATCTCTTCCACAATAGCTCGATTTTTGTAGAAGTTCTCGCCCTGAAACTTGGGCACTGCAGGTCACGGCGTTTTAGCATTTATTCAGCTCAAATACCGTTGATCAAATTAGGAGATTAACTTACCTGTTCGACGGAAATCGTCTGGCGCAAAGTCTTCAGGAGTCTTGTATGGGAAATCATCAACCAGCCACCCATGGCCTAGAGGGCTAAAAGCGACGAAAGCTATGTTGAGTTCTTTCGCTGCATCGATTAAACCACTAGACTCATGGAGGGTCTCGAAGGCCGAGTACTCTGCCTGAATAGCATCAATCTTGGCGACTACAATCGGTATTAGTAAAAAGCCTTCTTATAAAAGAAGGAACAGAAATTACTTGAATTAGCCTTGCGAAGAGTCATAGCAGAGCACTCGGAGAGACCAATGTACTTGGTTTTTCCGGCTTTCCGGATCTCATCTAGGGCCGGAATGGACTCTTCGAGAGGGGTATCTATCATAATAGTATCAGCACAAGATTGGCGATTATAACGAGGGCATGTCACGTACTCGGATCAATTCGGTGGAGATAGTAGAGGTCAGGCGCGAAGCCAAGCCTCTCGATAGTACCGTCAATGTATTCCTTGATATGGGAGGCCGAGTTGGTGACTTTGCGCTCTTCACCAAAGACTTCGAAACCACATTTCGAAGCGACTACCAGCCAGAAGCGATTTTAGTAGTGTATTCAACATGTATAATTGGATAGAACCACACTTACCAAAGACCTTGTCACGAACGTTGTGCTTTCTAATAAAGTCTCCAAGGAGCTTTTCATTGACGCCAGCTTGATAGGCAACCTTCACCCGAAAGGTTAGTCTCTTTATGGCTCAGATAAAAATCGAACCGCTGTTCACTTACAGCAGTATCCCAGAAAGTGCAACCTAGCTCGATTGCTTTCAAGAGTACAGGTTCGGCTTCTTCGAGACTGAGATTGCTTCCCATAGCGTAGCTAATGCCCATCGCGCCGAACCCAGGGGATGGGACTTGAATATCACTGAAGGGGAGCGTCTTGACCATTTTGTCTCAGTTTGTGGAACGAAATGGTTGAAAATATGATTTTTCGTGTGTCGATTTAATGATGAAAGGTCTTTGATGCATCCGGATATCCTCCTTTTATAATTATCGCTCGAGAGCTGTTTTGATTGTGCCTCTTGGCGCGGCTCTACCGGATTTTGCCACCAGCAGTCCTCTCTCGAAGATGGGCTTGGGTTCGGAGCTAAGGAATGGACTTAAGCTTAAGCCCCGCGGCTTCGGTCTTATGCCTTCGAGTTGTTGTACGGAGTACAGGGGCACGTATGTTGAGGTGGATGAGCCAACTCTACATTCTAGTCTCCACTTTCTCTTAGAAGCGTCGACAACGTGGAGGTTCTGAGCTCCGATCGAGACTTGCCGATAACAACACCCCTATGGTGGCCCCTTAAGGCCAGGGTTTACGTAGCCGTATTTGCAGGAGGTTCTGGATGAATGGGCCATAGGGGTAGTGTGTACTCTCCGCCAAACCAGCCTCGGGCGGCTCGATGGATGGATGGGTGCTCATGATGATTGAGAAGCCAGAATGAATATAGTCTAGTGGCGCGTAATCCAGTTGCATTGGCGAGAAAACCCAAAAGTAAAAGCCCCGAGTGCCGCCGAGTGGGGAAGATCAGGAGACTGGAACTGACGCCATAAAGGCCAACTGCCCCCACCATCGCAGGTGAAGGAGCGTCATGCTCATGCTCTCGGCGCTCCATCTTGGGCGGTCTGAGTCGCGGATGTAGTGCTCGAAGATATCCTTGTACTGGGTCTCGAGGAAATGGTTGGTGATGGTGGCCGGGATGGGGTCGTGGTCATTGAGGGCGATTGTTACGTTCCACTTGCGACGACGTCGTGACTCTTGATTTTGGCCCTTCTGTTGCTTTTGTTCGTGCTTCACATGTAGCTGATGCTGTTGCTGTTGCTGTTGATGCTGTTGGTTTTGGTGCTCCTGCTTGTGATCGTGTCGCGTAGACGGTACATCTGGTTGGCTTGACTCTTTTCGACTCTTCTAACCCTTCCCCTCGTGCCTAGTGCGAGCGCACGTAGACGACATCCATCTCCCAGTCCCGTGTCGCTGAGCCAGTTTCTCCATTAACCACATATTCCACGTCAGGTATTGCCAGGCGTGTCTTGTTGTTGGGCGGGAGGAAAGGCCCAAACCCGAGCCTGGAGTCGCGATGTTACATTCAGCTCCTCTGGTCGTTTTTGAGGTGGACTGCTTACGGGGCGGAGGGTAGGACCGAGCCAGGATCAAGAAGAGGGCGGTTTCGTCTGTCGGTTCTGTTACTACGTCAGATGAGGCAACATGGCGAAGTCTCACCCTCCGTCGCTGAAGAGTCTGCCTTAAGGAGAGGGAAGAGGAGGCGGCGTTGGGGGTGAGGTTGCATACAGGAGAGAGATGGAAGACGAGGCGACCGAACGAGCTGTGGAACTGGATCAAAGGAAAGGCGGTCCAGTCCGAGAACCTGCCCGCCTCTAAAGCTCCAATCGAACCATCGGGAAATGAGAATCGGGCTCAGCTTGCAGGCTACAAGGCCTCCCTTAACGTTCGGGCCTTTGGCCAGTACGCGGTACGTAGTACGTAGTAAACACCGCCAGCCATTTCTCGGCATCTCCAAGAGCGAGAAAGCACCTGAAATCTCCCCTCCGACTTCTTACAGGCTCGTTGGAGCTGTGGGGTAAAGAGCGACACTCTTGGGTTTGCAATTTGCGAGATTAATGTTGACGCACAGAGACTGAGATTGGACTTTGTAAATTTGTGACGCTCGAACGTAGCAGAACATGATTCGGTAATTGGGGATTTGCTTAGGGTGATTCATGATACATTTGAGTTCGCGACAGCGTGGGCCCAGGTTATTGCAACAGACGGCTTCGACTGTGGGGAATCAATATCAATATATCGAGGCCGCAAGCAAGTCACATTCCGTGCGACACACCTAAAGGGCTTGAGAGGATTCGAAAGCAAAGTGCATTGGGAACTCTAGAGCTCTAACTTCCAATATGATACTACAGAAAATCTTTGATGTCAATCCCACTGGATAATAGGCTTCAGAACCTGCATTGCCGTGACTGTCAGTGCCTGGGAGGAACGTAGCATCACGGAACAGTCGACTCACCCTCCCGCCGCGCATGTCGGCTAGTGCCTTCTCAAAGTCCTTTATAGAGTAAATCGTACATAGTCTTTCGACCGGGAAGTGACCTTGTCGATGAAGTTCCATCAACTCGGGAATGAACTGCACATGTGAGGTTAGTAACCAGCCAACAACGAATATCAAGCGGCCAGGCACTCACCTTTTGCGGATATGAGCCGCCCTCAACTACACCAACGTATCGCTTATTCTCAAGCAAAAATGTTTGAGGCTCGATCCGGATAACGCTGTTTGGTGGGGGCACACCCACAGTCGTTGCAGTACCTCCTGGAGCAAGACATCCGAATAGCGACTCGATAACGGGGATTAGACCAGTGCAGTCAATAGCAAAGTCGGCCCCTCCATCTGTGATCTCCCTAATTCTGGCTTCAATGCCTCCCTCTCCGCAGTTCCTCGAGTTGACGGTATGCGTGGCGCCGAACTCCTTAGCATTAGCTAACTTCTCATCAACAACATCTACTGCCACAAGCTTCTTGACTTGAAGATATGCAGCAGCCATAAGCGCAGCAATGCCAACGCTTCCCATGCCGAAAATAACAACAGTCTGAGTCTTCTCTGGTTTGAGTGCGTTCAGTATAGTGCCGGCCCCTGTCTGAAAGCCGCAGCCGAGAGGAGCGTAATAAGGCAGCGACCCGGGATAGGGGCACTTCACCACGCTTCTCTCAGCTACGATGGACATCCTAGCGAAGGAAGATTGGCCGAAACACTGACTCCGCACAGATCGGCCATCCTCAAGCCTTGCCGGAGTAGAGCCGTCTGAGAGACGAACCGAGCCGATATTCACGGGAGAGTGGATATGGCAGAAGGATGGCTTACCGGCGACACACTGCTTACACTTGCCGCAGACGTTAAAGGAGAGTAGGACGTGATCGCCAACGTGGAGGGACTTGTCCTTAATATCGCTGCCGAGAGCCTGGANNCGAGAGCCTGGATGATGCCGGCGCCTTCATGGCCGAAGATAGCAGGGTACTCGACCCCAGGGATCAGACCGTTTTGTAGAAGAATATCCTCCATGGAATGAGCCGTTTGAATAGATATAGACGGGGTTAACACTACATACCGTATGACAAATACCGGAATACTTCATCTCAACGAGCACTTCGTCCGATCGGAGCTCATCTAGGATAATAGACCTCATTTCGAACTTATCGCCCGGCTTCTCGATAACGAGCGCCTCGGTGGCGATGTCGGAAGGCGATGTCATGGTTTAGAAACCTAGTGAAAACGGCGGCAGCAGATGCGACACAGAAATGAATCCCAGATGAGGAGAAGCGTATGGTTGAATTCGATGGCGAGCTTGTTGATGGGGTTATATGTACAATGTTCTTGCTGTTCATATCATAAAGATGACGGTTGCTAGGACGTGCGTGTTCCTAAATCGTCCGTCAAGATACAAAACCGAGGGATTGCGGAAATGATTCCGACGACAAACCTTCGGAATCTTTCCAATTTCCATAAAACGTTGGTAACGAGCCGGAGGGCCCCTTGATAAGAGATCCCAGACTACCCCGTCTGAAGATCGGGAGCGGGGGAAGTCATCTCATTCCGCGACTAGAAGTGGGCCATAGCAGTCGCGGGGTGCAGAAACTGGGGATGTGGATATAGCTGACAACGTGATGACTACTCCGTATGTGAAGGTGTGATCCCTGAATCTTAGCCCCTCATGGTCGGGCTGGGTTTAACCGCAGGGACTCGGGCGTCGGAAACCATTGCAGGTACTTCCATTAATTCCGCCCACCTTCGAGTGGCCAAGGAACGCTATGGTCGGTACATATGGTTTCGTTCCGAAAAGCTCACTCCGCAGTCCATGACTCGCGTCGGTTCCCCAGACACTACCTCGGGCTTCACTTCATCAACGAAACACTCAAATATAGGATAGCGGCCCCCATCCTTCGGTTACCATTTCTCTATCCGCCTCCACGTGGTTTGCTGAGATCGCTCTTCATTCCCCCCTATACCAGAATCCCGCTACAACGGCCCATCGGCCATCTCATAACCGTCAACATGGCGACTGACTCTCGCCAGGGGGTATGTTGAAACCGCTTCCAATAGATATTAGCAAGACTTCTCACTGACTTCTCGCCGCAGGAGCTGGAGCAGATCCAGAATGAGCTGGACATAGAGATCCTCCCAGGCACCGAGATCATGGCGGATATCGGAAGATATCATTTCGTCAAGAGCGAGGACAAATCTCACCGTGTGCTTGTCCCCCAGCCTTCCAATAACCCTCATGACCCTCTCAACTGGAGCATGCCGTGGAAGATTTCTGCTCTCGTCGCTGTGTCGACCATGAGTTTCACACAAGGTTTCGCGCCCCTGGCTCTCGGGCCCATGTTTGGCTATCTCATGGAGGATTACAACACCTCCTTGACCAACGTCATCCAATTTACCGGTGTAACCATCCTGGTTCTTGGCTTCAGCAATTTTTTCTGGTCAGTGGACGTAATGCAAGAGAGACATTACCAACTACCAACTTGCGGTGACTAATGCGTAGTCCTGATAGGGTGCCCGTTTCCACGTCCTTCGGCCGACGTCCTGTCTTGATTTTCTCCCAGATTGTCTGCTTGGCGTCTCACATCTGGCGAGCAAAGGCAACAACATATAATGAGTTTATGGGCGCTGCCATGTAGGTTTGACTACATCGATTTGAAGCCCGTCCGCTGAACAGCATCTAGTATAAGCGGCATTGGGGCAGGCCCTGGAGAGACAATACAGCCAAGCGTCATCGCAGACATCTTCTTCCTCCACGACCGTGGCAAGTGGAACACTATGTACTGGGTCATCTATACGGGGGCACTGATCGTATGTCGTCTTTGCTAAGGCATAATCTGGGATAACCTGACAGCTTTAGGTCGCACCTATCGTCGCAGGAGCAATGGCCGACCACAGCGGCTGGCCGTCCTTTTGGTGGCTCAACGCCGCTATGACCGCCTTCTCTCTTATTACGATTGTCCTTGGCTTTCCAGAAACAATGTTCAGCCGAGTTGAAGCCGCCGAGGGCCAGCATGCCACGCCCAAAGCCTCGTCGAAAGTCCTAGAAGTTGAACATCAAGAGAAGCAGAAACCCAACGACTCTTCCAATGGAAGCGAGTTCAACGCAAATAACGAAAGGGATCCTTGCCTTGGCAAGGGGAAGCCGAGCCGGCAACAGTGGAAGCTGCTTCAGCCAAATTCGTCTCCATTCCGATCCATCATGCTCGACCTGTGGATTCCGTGGAAGCTTTTCAGCTTTCCAATTGTACTCTTCGCGTCCTTCGTTGTCAGCTGGAGCTGTAGCTTCATTTTGATTCTCAACCTGACCCAGTCCCAAGTCTTTTCCGCCCCTCCCTATAATTTGAGCTCGCAGAACATTGGTCGGTCCATACCTGATATTCTTCAACGAAGCATCGAATTCATGTTAACATAATGGGAATAGGTTTCACGAATTTCTCACTCTTCGTTGGAGCTTTGATCGGTCTCGCTACGGCGGGCCCCTTCAGCGATTGGGTTTCTTCTCGGGCAACGAATCGAAACAATGGAATCCGCGAGCCTGAAATGCGTCTTCCCGCCATGATTCCCTACGTATTGATCATGGCCTTTGGTCATATCATCACGGCCATTGGGTACCAGTATAAATGGCCCTGGGAGACTATCGTCGTACTTGGCTATTCGTGCGCCGGCATCCAAGTTGCGGCACTGCCGAGTATTAGCAGTACCTACGCCGTCGACAGCTACAAGCCGGTTGCAGGTTCGCTCTTCGTTGCCATTACTGTTAACAAGAATCTCTGGGGCTATGGGATGGGACGCTTCATCACGCCATGGACCGAAGCCAATGGGTAAGCATCCCTACATCCAATGTACAGTATAACTTGAGCCATCATGTTCTGACCACGCCTTACTTCAGATTTATCAATGCTTTCATGGTGAATATGGCTCTCACCGTGGTCTGGTGCCTGTTTGGTGTTATGTTTTACTTATATGGGAAGACGTTCCGCAAATGGACCAAGGACAGCAACGTCCATAAACTATAATGACAGCTCGACGTATGCGCAGCGAAATCATACGTTAATTCTAGAGTAACCACTGTACAGTCCGTTGTTAAATAACCGGGAGACTTGCATACAATCCTATGGAACTCGACCTAACGTGAGAACCAAGGTGCCTAGCTCACAGATAAGCTATTTCGACATTCTTCCCAATCACGATCCAATTAATATTCTTTATCGCCACGATTCTTTCCCCTTTCGCCAGGCGAGAGCTATCCTTCTGATAGTAGAGCTGATAACTGCGGGCAGCCTCGCTGTGGGAAGCTATACCGATCGATGCATTGAGATCGCTCGCTAAAATACTAAGTATATAAAATACGGGACCCTCATCCCTTAGGAAGGGCCTATCCTGCCTCTTTTAACTCCTATTTAACTACTTGCCATCAGGTAGTAGGATCCTATGGATAGGAACTATATGCAATCTTATTATACTTTACTATTAAGGAATAAGAGGGATAATCTTTAAAAAGAATGACTTTTTCTATTTATTTTTAATATTTATAATTAGCGAATAATTAAATATTTTTAGATTTAATTTATAAATATTTATTAGTTTTATATTATATATTTATAAGTAATATTATATAAGGAGGTAGCTATTTCTTTATATAAATATTAAAAAAGTTTATTTAATATTTTTATAAGATTTAAGTTTATATTTTTCTTAAAATAAATATATTTATTAAATATTATTATTTAAATTACGATTTATATAATTATTATTATAAATATTATATTATAAGCTTAATATATATATTATATATTTATTTATTAGTTTATTATAAATATAATCTCTTTTTCTTATTAATTTTATTAACCTTTTTATAAAAAAAATTATTTAATTAAATCTTAATTATAAGAATTTTTTCCTTTATTTATTATTATTATTATTATTA
>WMHX01000468.1:0-27810 GCA_013420875.1 Thelonectria rubi
CCCCCCCCCTGGGCACAGGCCGAAGGCCCCAGTTCGTACCAGTACTGAAAAGTACCTGACGTTCCCGGCCATTGAAGGCCCAAGTGGTGAGGGTGGCCAGAGAATGCTGGTGACTGGCTGCGAGGTTGAAAGAGGGTAGCCGAACACGCGCTCGGCAGACACGACGACACAGCCCAGACTTTTGACATTTTCGTTGTCGTCTGCCTGCCAACTCAGACACTTATTACATATGGCTCTCCTCTTCGAGTCACGAACCTACGCCTGTTGCAGCCTACGTGCCGTGGTCCCTCCCAGCAACTTACACCAAATTAACGAGCAGACTAGCCATGCAGCACCTCGCTAGGTGTTGCTCGATCATGTACCTTGGCTGTTGGTATGATTTTGTCAACCAGGCATGTCCAGTACATGGCAGATAAGTCCAGCGCCGAGCCCAAAAACATGCAGCATGGCTGCAGAGTGCTGCAGAGTCTCCACGCGGAAGAGTCATAGTCTCAGACATGATTCAGATAAGGCAGCATTGGGATATTCACAAGTACATGCTTCACCACGGACGAGTGCCAGCGCCCCTGCCAGCGTCGTTCCTCGGACTTCTGCGGTGGTTGTGAATATACATTGCATGTGTAGACCGTGTGGGCGACTTGGAGGGCTCAACACCAACAAGCGAGGAGCATTGCTGCCCAAGACGCCCTCCCCTGGCAAACAACTCGGTCAGTCGGTGATGTCGACTCCAGCCCCCTCCCCGGTCTGGTAGCTACGGTGGACGCTATGGATCCGGATCCCACCATGAGGGTCTTTCGCAGGCGCTTGCCGGAGGGGTTTTTCGTCTTTTGACAGCTGCCGTAGGACTTGATGCGTTCGAGACAAAAATTTTCTTTAATTCGGCCTGTGTTTGATGGGTGTCATGGCGACCAGGGACCCATTGTTTCCTGCAACCTCTTTTTTTCTCCCTCCTCTTTCTGGCGGTTCCGGTCGGTGGCCCGTTGCGCTGGGACCAGGAACCTCCCATTCATCCAGTGAGATGCGTGCGCTTGAGGGGTTGTGTGTTGAGCTAACAGGTGAGACATTGCGACGTAACCGTAGCTGGAACGTCGAGGTATCAACGTGGACGATTCAGAGGCGAGTTGGGGGCGGGCCGGGCCACAATTGGTTTTTTCTCTTCCTTTTTTTCTTTTCCTTCTCGCCTCCAGCCTGGCAGTGGAATGCGGTCAAGCGAAGACGAAAGAGACCGAGTAACGCTGGCGGCACGGGAGGCGAGTATAAAAAGACGGAGCCGTTGCGGGTGGGATGCGGAGAATGTGAAGCAACGACAGCTTCATTGCGGAGAAGAAGCACGTAGAAACTGTAGACTAACGACTTCCTCTGTCAAGTTCCCGCAGCGCCACATTTGCGAATTCTCGCATCATAGCCACAGCACACGATCCATAGTTCTTCCTATTTCAGCCAGGCCCTCCCGAGACTTTGGTGCTCTGAAATCTGTATTCGCGAGACCCAGCCTTGTGTCTCAATTCTCTTCTCTCGGATCCAGCTTAGCCAGCTACCGGTTTCTTCCCCCCATCTCTCCCTTGCATGGGTAGGTGCCGAGTGCACTTTTCCCCTGCCGCCTGTCTCACCGGAGGACCCGACTCTCCTCGTCTCCCTCCTCGCGAAGACGTCCCGTCGAGAAAAGTCGCCGAAAACCAAGTCCCCCACTTCTGGACCCGAAGCCCGGCCCCGGCCCCGGCAGCATCCTCCGCAGAGAACCACAAACCAGCTCAGACAGGGCCTTCCCTTCCGTATTCGAGACCTAGTCAGGCAGTCAGCAGACGCTCAAAACTTCAATAAACAAACAAACAACCAACCAGTGCCGGGCCGCCCATTGAGAGGAACCCTTCTACCAGCTGCCTTTCTGCCTTGCGGCCTTGCCGTCATTCCCTCTCGTCTTGACCATTGCAACTTTGTCGATCCGTTACGTACCGTCGTCATCTCCAAGGCCGCGCTAAACCACTGCATTGCATCGCATCGTATCCCAGACCTTCCACCTCCGAGTCGCCTGTCCCGGGCCCCCCTACCTGACTAATTAGTACGTAGTGTACTTGGAGGCCGACCATTTTGCCTCTTTTTCATCCCCTCCCGTCTTATCGTACGCTACACTCTCGTGCGTCTTGCTGCGTCTAGCGGGCCTCCCACATACAAACTGCGCCTATCAGCCATCAGCCACCGGCCGTCATCCTTCTCTCCGTCGCTCCTACCTGTTAGGTTCCCACCAGTTGCTGTACCTTCCTCGAGGTACGAACACACTTGCCCTTGTGCGGGAAGTAGCTGCAGGCTTTTTTGCCTCCGTCCTTTCTTCTTCTGCTTTCTGGTCCCCTTTTCTTCCTCCTTCTCTCTTCTCTTCCCTTCTTCTCTTCTTCCCGTCTACTTCACTTGGATTTTCTCTCAAGCGAACGAAGGAAGACAACACGCTGAGGTCCAATTCTCACCCCCACCTCTTCTTCTTCTCCGACGACGACGACGACGACGAGTTCATAAAGCTCTTCAGTTGGGTCGTAAAAGGCGAATTGCCCATCAACCGCCCGTTCAACGGCGAAGCCAGCAGCTGGCTCGAAGTACGCAGTGCTCTAGCACCACCACCACCTCCCACTCGCCCTTCACCCTAACCCTGAAGTCCGCCACGGCCACCCCCAGCGCAACAACCACGCAATCTTCCTTTGTCGACGGCCCCCCTGGTTCTATCGCCAAGCGCCCGCGTCAAAGTTCAAGCTCCCTCGTCTCCCTAGACCCTTTATCATGACCCCAGACACCCGTCGCATACCAACATCTCCATCCTGGAGGTTTCTGCTTTGGGTCTCGACTCCCTGACTATTGTTATTTCCGTGATAGCATCTACCTACAAGGCAACGCAAGAGTAGCGTCATTGCACAAAACAGTACGGCATCCCACATCCTCCCATCTCGAAAGGCGAGGACAAGCTGACATACCACGCCAAAAAAGCCTCTCTTCCTCCTCCCCTCGCTCTCACCCTCCTCCACCTTTTTTCCCTGGGCCCCCATTTCTTTTCCGTGCCCCCTCCTCCGCGAGCTCGGGGCAAACCCAGCAACCAGCCCAGTCCAGTCCAGCCCTGACTGACACCAAACCCGCCCGACCAAAACGACCAAGCTCCTCCCGGGAGCACCTTTGGTAGAGAGGCCCCCCCAAGGCCCAACCTATCGACCCTCCCCCTCCCACTTGGGTGCATTGCGTCCTGCGATGCTCTGTTGGCAGCCCCGCGCATTATCCCAGCAGCACCAGCAGTAGCCAGCAGCAACCTAAACCGCTGCACCATTTTTTTCGTTCGACTTTTTATGTCTCGTTCTCTTCCCTCCCCTCTCTCGTCCGTCTTCGTGGTACCCTACTGGAAAGTACCTCGCATTCCGCCTTGGGGTTCATACGACTAGAACAAACCCTTTGGCTCTCTCTCTCTCTCTCTGCCCAAAACCCCACCTTCACGCCAACCATAGGCTTTCGATTGATAAGATCCCGTTGACGGTCCCGTTCCCGCCCGTCTTTGCGTCGTCTTCGTGCTCTGCTTTGTCTAAGCCGTCGGCCCGCCATTGACCCTGCGGTTTGGACCCCAACACTGCTGGGACTCTCCTACCGCCACGCAGGAGAACACAATCTACGACATACGTTTATTGCACTTTTCGACTTCTGAGCCAACGCTCGCCTAGCATATATTCACCATGCCTAGGAGCAAGTCAAACCGGCGCCGGCCAGCCACGCCCGAACTTAAAATGGCCGAATCTCAACAGGATCAGCCTCTCACCGCCGACCCGAACTCGCCACCGGATACCCCCACTACCTCGCCGCCAGCTTCTCGCTCTCGCAAACACAGTCTCAAGCCTCGCCGCCAACCCGACTTTAGAGACTTGTACAAGCACAAACCTCTTAATGAAGACCCCAACATTAAACCTTTTGGTAACGGCCACCAATTTAGCTACCAACCCACGTTTGGCCCCGATCAATTGAGTCCACGCTCTTCGTCCTCTTCGTCCTCTGACCTTGATGATAGCGACAATGCGTCCTCGGATAGCGCCAGCTTGGGGAGTGCAATTGATGCACCTGGGCGAGTTATGGAGGTGGATGTCGACGAGTCCGAAGAGGAATCCGATGCCCGCATGTCAGACTCGGCAACCCCCAGCGACTCGGACGATTCCGATGCTTCTGAGGAGGAAGCCGAGACTTCACACCTGACTGCCACGACGACGACAGCAGTCTGCAACTTTACTCTGGAGCCCGTTGATCCCATGGATAGCAGCTGTGACGGTCTCGAACATCTCCAGCCCACGGAAATCGAATCGAACCGCAGTCGGTCCAGGTCAAGGCACAGGGAACTCGACAAGGATATGATGCATGACCTCAAGAACCTGAACTGCAGCAACGAGACATCCGATACCGAAGAGAGCCCCGACTTTGAGGAGGAAGCTTTCCTAAGACGCCGGGAACAGCTCAGGAAATTCCGCCGGATGAGCATGGGGAGCAGCTTTGGCAAAAGAACGCACAGTGAACTCAGCGACTCCGAAGACGAATGCGGCGAGGCATTGGACGTCAACGATGTCGGATCCAGCGCCCGCAAGATGCGCAGGAAATTGCAGCGCACCAGTTTGCTATTCCATGACCCCCCCCCTGCTCGGATCGAGGAGCTCGATGAGCCCGACTCTAGCGAGGACGAATGGGCTGCCGGACAGAGCTTGGCTCGCGAACTACCTTACTGGGGGGCTATAGAAATCATGGAAATGGACTCGAGCTGAAGCCTGAGGATGTCAATGTCGGTCGCGAAGCAAGGCAGTTTGGACGCAGGTCTCGATGGGTCACGACAGACATGACTAATGATGAAGTTACGAGGAGGAGAGGAGACTAAAGGTCCCTCTGATGATGATAAAACGTTCCACCTTCACAAGACACGAGCCGACACTTGTCCCCGAGTCCCGAGGAATCTGTTGGATGACAAGCTGCGACATGACGAGCCCGGACTGGTCCTTGGCCTTGTCACCCTGGCCAGAACGTTTGGCCGGGCAACCGGATGAGCACGATGATTGACTGGAGAGATTGAAGTTTGGCACTCTGCATAGACGGAAGGCATGGCATCAGGAGACAGGCGGTACTTGGACCGCCACCGACCCTGGATTTTCGTTGGATACCTTATAGACCGTTTCTTTTCATGTCCGTCGGATGATTTTCGCAGGCGATGGCATTGACGGAGGACGCACGGGGAATATGCGCATCGGGAAGGAGATGAGAGATTATGCGTTTCGGAGACCATGAACTAGAGAGCCATTTGATTTGACACTTGCGAGTTGAGTTGATTAAGCTAGTTAGACTAGGATAGACGTGGGTGTCTCGTGTCGACTTCAGCTGAGCGAGCCCTGAACTGAAGTTGATTTGAGGAGATTCCTGCATTATGGTGCATGATGCAATCCACACGAGCTCAAAGGCCCACTGGCGATTGTCCTGACGCCTTTCCATGGGTTTGGTAAACAAGAGGTGAGGCGGTGACACCGGTGGACTGGACGGGGGGCGCGGATGAAGTGGCATGGCAAGCACGACGAGAGAAATGACGGGCATGCGTCATGTGGATGTGCGTCATGAACGTTAGAGGCCGGGGATGGATCCGGGGATGACCACGTTGCACGAGGTCTGAGGACAGAGAAAGATGGGTTTGGTAAAGGAGACACATGGAGATTTCGCGTGATACAGAGAATCGGATTAGTGTAGTCTTGTAGATGGCGGAGAGAAGTGTCGACATCGGCGATGGCGATGTGAGATTTGCACGAGTGGGTGTGAGGATGCAACGTCGAGGGCGACGAGGAGGGGAAGACGGTCATGTAATGGTTTGTGCGCGAGCTAGGGCGAAGGGGAAGAGAATGCTCAGCTGTTGTCTCGAGGAGAGGTCGGGAAACCATGGATACCCATGGCACGAGAAAGGTCGATTATAAGTCTAGCGCTGAAGGCGAGCTGCTCAGGTGAGGGAGAAACGAGAATGACATGATGCGATTCGCGAGTGCGGTCAGAATAGCGTGCGAGCAAAAGGGAGCTTGCTGATAACGAGCTTTGGGGGTCGCGGAGCATGCACTTTCGTAATCGCAAGTGGGGAGGGGGGTTCCTTGTTCTTATAACCCCGCCATCGGCTTATCGATAAGCCATCCATCGCTCACGACCCAACGCGTGTGAGATTGTGTTGGCTTCGTGTCGGGACAACAACGAACGGCGGGGTTCGAGTAACTTGGTTGATCATCATCGAACCTCCCCATCGATCGCACCGCCATGTCTCTCATCTCAGCACATCTGGAGCAGATTGGATACTCATGCCAAGGCATTGATAGTCTTCCGTACGTATCCAAGAAGAGAGCCTTCCGCATTCGAGCTAATGATGGTTTCCTCACTCATAGCTTCCCTCAACCCAAAATCTTCACCAATGCTCTCCTCTCCAACCACGACATCACATCCCTCATCCGAGACACCGAACCCCACGAGCGAGCCCTCTTCTCCGTGCCCCCTCCGCCGCCGCCACCGACCGTCCTCAAACCCCCCGAGCCCGAAAAGAAGTCCCACCGCCGCCGCACCGTCTTCAACGTCGCCTCGGGCGAGGTCACGACCGGCCCGCCCACCCGCGCCGGCGCCGCGCACAACCCTCGCCGGCACACCGCCGTGGCCGCGGTCCTGGGCGCGCCGATGCACGACAAGCTGCGCCGCGGCGAGCAGGACCGCAAGGGCGACGTCGACGTCGAGGTCCTGCTGCAGGGCGCCGAAAAGCTCTGCGGCGTCTACGAGCTGCCGGGGGCGAGGGAGCGCATCGCCGCGCTGAGGAGCAAGTACGCGCACGGGAAGAACACCATGGCCTACTACGAGGCCAGGGTGGCCGAGCAGGGCGAGCAGCTGGCCAGCTTGAATCGGGATTGGAGGGATGAGGACGAGGACGAGGAGGACGACGAGGGGGAGGAAGAGCAGATTGGCGGGCAGGAGTGGACGGAAGATGACCTGAGGAGGGAGGAGGAGGAGGCGCGGGGGATGGAGGCGAAGAAGAGGGAGTTGCAGGTGAGGCTGCGAGCGATGGAGAAGGACCTGGGAGGGCTGATGAATATGTGAGTGAGGGAGACGATGGTGAGGCTATACCCCAAGTGTTACGAGAAATGCAACAAGTGAGACGCGTGTATGATATAATGTGACTTGATCTAGATTCTGAATACCTCCGAAACCCGCTGCCGCCCACGACACAACCTCAGATACTACCTACACCTGGGCTTCTCATTCCTTCTCAGCTTGATCCAACTCCTCCTTGGCCAGAACAAGCTGTTCAAAGAAGGCGCCAACATCGTCCGCGCCCTCGACGACAAACTTTCCATTGATGACAAACCGAGGCACGCCCTCGATGCCCATCTCAACCGCCTCGCCGACCTCCCGCCGCACCTCCTCCAAGCCCTCGTCGCCCTCCAACCACGCCCTCGCCTCGCCCCCGTCGAGCCCCGCCCTCTCGGCCCCCCGTACGAGGTCCTCGGTGCTCGTGATATCCCCGCCCTCCTCGAAGTAGACCCTCATCGTCTCCCTCACGACCCGGTGCTCCAGCCCCCCCTCCCCGGCGGGATCCCGCCGCCTCGCCAGGACGGCGAGCCGGTGCGCCTCGACGGTGCTGCCGATGCGGCAGTCGAAGCGGAACGGCACGCCCTCGCGCGCGCCCACGTCGGCGAGGCGCCGCCGCAAGCCCGGCACGGCGGGGGCGCCCCCACCCCGGCGGGAGGCGGCCTTGTCGGCCCAGGGCTGGGAGACGCGGCGGGGCGCCGAGGGGTCGAGCTGGAAGGCGCGCCAGGTCACGGTCAGCGGGGTGGCGGCGGCGCCGGGGACGGTTTTGCGGAAGAGGGCGAGGGCGCGGTCGAGGCGGAGGAGGGCGATGTAGCAAAAGGGGCAGACGGGGTCTGAGGTGGCGACTATGGAGATGGATGCCATTGTGAGGGGGTGGGGGGGTTGTGTTCGTGTTTGTAATGATGGTTGATTGTAGCGGTAGAGCAGTTGCTGGAGGAGAATTGATGACAGTGCAGCTTGGAGATTGAAGAACTAGAGTCGACCTGGACTCGATGCCCCTTTAATACTCCGTCGTGGTGGACATTGACAGCATCGTCGGCGGAACTCCGCCAGCCTGGAGGCTGTGAGGCATGAGTTTGTCGGAGATGAGACCAAGGCGGACAAGGATGAGCAGCTACACTAGAGTCCGTACTTGCTAAACAGTCTGCCGTTCTGCTCGCAGTCCAACTCTGAAGGATAGGGGCGAGGGAGCCCCGCGGAATCTATTGTCATGTCTACCGTGCTCTCGTCAATACTGGTGGAGATTGCTCCCCGGGTATCTTGTTCTGAATATCCAACCAGCTCCAGAAAATGAGGATGCTGGGAATCCTGTTCATTTCATCGTGCTCCATTGTCCCTGACTCGTGAGGCTCTTTCACGTCTCTGCCAAGAGGATGTATGTCTTGCAGAAACCCTTGTCCGCACACGATCACGGCTGGGTCTATAGTAGTCCCCTTTCATGGAAACCGTTCTGTCTGCGTCACGGCGCCTGTTCTCCCTGGCCGAATCATCGTTGCCGCCATCCCTCGGAACTTCAGGCCTGCTGCTCGTCGCCGTCGGTGTCTCGTCGTACTGAACGGCCCGATCCCAGTCTTGAAGCTTGGTGTAGGGACTCCGCAACCAAGCCCTCAGCTCGTGGAGGAATAGCCGCGTGTTTTCTCGGCCCAAGAAGTCCGAAACCATGTCTTCCGCCTGTCCCCCGCTGCCCATAATGTCCACAGACTTCAACACGGCAATGATGTACTCCAGGAGGAACTCGGCATTGTTTGATCTCCTACGCGCCATGTTGTTTCCAGAATGGGAGCCGGTGGGCCGAGAAACAGCGGTGTCCGTCTCGTCAACAGTGAGGAAGGAGAAGACTTGGAGTTCTCGACGAATCCACATCCTAGCACGTGAGACAAGTTCTGCGTCTGCGCAAAAGAGAGCCGGCGTCAACTCTCGGTATCGGGACAGGCGGTTTGAGCCAACATGTTTCGAGAACCGGTTGTGCCGATAGATACGACGGCGGTGGGCTACCGCCATGGAAAGCAGCTCGCATCCGTCTTCAGCTCGAGGTCGGGAGGCAGACTCTTGGAGACGCCTTTGGCGGCGAAACCTCGTCGACGCAGGATATCTCGGCGAGTGTTGGGAGGAGGGCTGCGGTGCCGGTTGAGGAACGACGTAGACATGGGAAACAGGCTGGTCGAGACCATGGCGAACTTGAGAGATGCTCGCTTTGCAGAGGGGACATTTGGGAGAATGCTCCAGCCAGCCGAGGAGACAAGTATAGTCGAAGTTGCGGTGATGGCACGGAATCGCTTCGCAGACTTCGCTGACGGACTCTAGGCAGATGACGCAGCAGTCAGCCGAATCCTGGTCTTGTCTTGTCGAGATTTCATCGAGGGTGCCCTGGAGGATTCGAGACTCGAGGTCGTCGGGGGATGGGTCGGGGTCCATGTGGACGATGCAGCCAGCGGGCTGTGCCTGCTTTGGCAACACCAGCGGTTGTCGGGATGTGAGAGGAAGTGGATGGCAAGATGGAATTGATGGATAGATGGAGATGAATAAGTTAAGTCCCACTGGCGCGTTAAGCTGCTGCGCCTAAGCGCGATGACGTTCCGCCACAGCAGCCACGCCCCACTCCTTCACTTAACGCGTCCTGGTCGCTGCTGCTGTTCGCGTTCCAGCGGTTGAACAGGGCAATGTCAACGCGTAGAATCGCGCCTACCTCGTACCCCGAACTCGTCTCGAACAACCACGCCTTTTCGGATCCAGTCCAAACATTTACCTCCGACTCCAAATTTTCTCCAAAGCTCCATACCTTTCCTCTCATCACATCGAATCTGTTCTGACACAATCATGGACGACGCCCTCAAAGCCGAGTACGATGCGAAATCACAGGACCTGCGCGCCGATTTGAAGCAATGGGAGGGCGACTGGGCCAAGTCACACAACGGCAAGAAGCCAGGAAGAGAAGACATCAAGGCCAACCACGACATTGGTACGTGATATTCTGTGAGGACCGCGCCGACTGGAATTCTTGCTGACCACGCCAAAAGCCCGAAAGTACAAACAATACAACCAAGTCCGCGACATCCTCTCTGGCAAAGTGTCACCACCTACCGAGCAAGACCGCCAACTCAAAAAGCGCAAACCAGACGCGCTCCCGGCACAGACACCTACGAAGCGCACGCGTCATTTCGAAACGCCCTCCAAGGATCGCACAGTCGACCATGACGACGAGTTCATGTCTCCTGCCGTCTCGAGAAAGCTTTTCAGTCCAGTCTCTGTAACTTCCCTGGGCCCAACCCCCCAGCGTGATGGTCGTGTCTTGGGACTCTTTGATCTGTTGGTAGAGAAGGAACTGGGGACACCATCCAAGAATGGCTCCCCTGCGAAGAAGGCTTCTCAGCGCAGGATGGACGCCACACCGAGCAAGAGATCTACCTTGGACGATGAGACCACGGCAAGGCTGGGTCGTACGCCAATGTCAGCCAGCAAGCGACAAGCGCTGGACATGTTCATGACGCCACGAAAGGATCGGGGTACGAATCGAGATGCAGTCACACCCTCATCGGTTTCTAAGCTTCAGTTTGACACACCTGCCTTCTTGAAACGGAATTCTCTCCCAGTCTTGGACGAGATTGGCGACTTTGACGCACCCGCACCGTTGAGATTGCCCCGCAAGCCCATGGTGAGAGGTTTGAGCGAAATTGTCGCCAGTCTGCGGAAAGTGGAGGAAGAGGTGTTGGACGAATTGGACGACGACTTGGAAGCTCTGCGAGAAGTCGAGAATGAGGGGATGGGTGGACCCGGACCGAAGTCAGCTCAATCCAAGCCCAAGGACGTCGTGCTGGTTGAAGATAGCCAAGTCAAGCACCTGCCTCTCGGTGGATTTGACGACGAAGGCATGTACGACAGTCCAGACGAGGGGGTGGTGGGCCGAGATGGAAACCCCTTGAGGGTGTTCAAGAAGAAGGGTCAAAAACGAACAACCCGCAAGGTGAACATGAAGCCGACACGAACCAAGCGCCCGGCAAACATGGCCCAGCCTCAGGACAGCGACGATGAAGACGAAGAGAACCGAATCCCAGAGACGCAGAAAGACGGAGCAGGTTTAGGGTCTGAATCGGACTTTGAGAGTGCGAAGCCTAAGGCGAAGAAGAAGCCGACACGCAAAGCAGAAGGGACGGTGAAGAAGGCGGTGAGGAAGGTCAATGAGCTGGCTCATGCAAACTTCCAAAGGCTCAAGCTGAAGAACAACGGCGCAAAAGGCGGGCCTGGGTTCAACAGCAGGTTCCGTCGACGACGATGAACGACGAGAGCAGATCCAGCGAGGTGCTCCGGGCTACGATTTATGACGAGTGCATTCAGGGCGTTTTTAGCGATCAAAGATGTAGCATTAGCGGCTAGCAAGAGCCGATTATGTAATGAACCCGAGGTTTCAGACGAAGCCAATAACTACTATATTAAATTTCATTCGATCTCCTCAAGTTGGACGCTCTCAGACTGAGGAGATTGAGGATGAATGCGTGAATGACTGAATGGTGAGTGGGAGGAATCGACCACCCAGAAGGGCTTAGCGGGGCAGTGAGATTGGTCGGTTTCTTCATTGCTCAGCCAATCGAGTGCTGGGATCCACCCTTGACTGCAGTGGCTTCCACGTACGTATTCGAAAGTTGCTTTCGAGGAAGTCGCGTCGCATGCAACTTACACAAAGCAACATAGAAACGTGTGGTGTGTGCCTTCCTTGAGGGTTGAATCAAGAGTAGCTGGAGACGTTGGGTGATTAGTTGTAGTTGGCTCTCAATCAACTCTTCTTGAGTTCGCTACCTGTCTTTTGGTCTTCAGTTGGACACTCCTATTTCTTGTTTACCCGCCTGCGCTGCCTCTTCAACGCGTTGTTCCACCATCCTTGACCTTCAAACCTTGGTTCACTTGCAATACGCCAGAATATGCCGCTTCAATAGCATGAGCCCAATCGCCTCGGATGCCGGTGAGTAAGTCGGAGAATTGGGCGAATATTGATAAGCTGATCATCTCGTCTGAAGCACATGGATTGGCCAGATCCAGGGGACGATGCTTTCCCTGGAGATGACGGAGGGGGAGGCTTCTTTGAGCAGGAGTACAAGACTGTTACTCAAACCGATGAGCCGCTATCCATGAGCTGTATTGGTCAGGACGTAATCGCCCTGGGTTGTGACGACCCTCCATCAACCGAGGCTGGCCTGCTCAGTGCAGCTCCCTCGCCTAGCCCAGCAAATGGAGACGCCGTCACGGAGGACGAGCTGGTTAAGAAGCCGGGATACGACAGTTCTGGCAGTTCTTCCTCGTTCTGCCAAGAAGGCTCCGAAGCCCCATCCGACAACCTGGTAACTCCTCACCATGATCCCCCGGTCACCAATCACTCCGGCATCTTGGATATGCCTTTGGGTACTACCCTGAGGGTTGAGCTCCCAGAGAGCACGCTCGTCACCCCAAAGTCGTGCTACGAGCCTTTCGAACCTGGTGTTCCCATCGTCTCAGAGGCCGAAGCCGTTCGCCGACTTCTGTTCTTGGCTAAGCAGGCAGGCCAAGACACTTCGTTTATCGAGTTTCAGCTCGATAACTTTGCAATCTACTGCGACACTGCGCATTATCCCCAAGAGATGCAATGTCTGCATTATTTGGATACTAAGCAAGGCATCGGGTCTCTTTTCTTGGACGGCCAACTTAGCGTTGGCGATACCGCCTTCTTCGTAAAGCGTGTGCCCATCGCCGCCTTGCCCATCGATAGCTACGGGAACCTCAAGGCGCATACTGTGCGTGGCCAAATCTGGCTTCGATCTGGGCTGAACAAGAGCCGTGAGGTTTACTACCGCCTTGGCTCACCGGCTTTTGAATACCGCCGTTTCTTGGATCCGTTCCTCTGGGTGGCCGATTTGGGCAAGCATTTTGTCGATTTCTTAAAGGTAATGAGCGAGAACAATCGCAGGGCCACCATCTTTTCTTTCCGCAGCACCTTCAGCACATGGGTCAAGCGGGTGCATAAGAACTCGTCCGAGTTCATTGCCTGGCGGAAGCAGTTTCCTCGCGATGACTTTCGTAGTCCCATCGTCGCCAATATTGCCTTTCTGCACAAGGAGGCTGTCGGTGTTTTGGGCTATGATACGACATATTCACACACTCTATGGTCTGAGACGACGGAATGCTCCCGATATAAGCCCTTCAAACCCGACTCGGACAATTCTTCAACTGTCGTTACACAGTACATCTACGATTGCTTCTCTCATCTTCCCTTTGGAGACCAACTCGAAGCCGTTGCTTTAAGCAAACAAGCGAAGTCGCTTCGGAATAGCATTATACACAAGCGGAATCTCGAGTTGCCGGCGCCTCTTCACAGCACGTCCAAGTCCCTTTCTACCGCTGGCACCCAAGAGAAGCGAGACATCAAACCAGGCGACACCATATCGACTCCGCGGGATGATCCCAACTCAGGATCGAAGTGGCGACGCGACGTGTCTCACGGCTTTAACGATGTCGATAGGTGGTTCGCTCTTGTCCAGAAAGTACATGTCAACCGTCGTGGTGGCCGTTCCTTTGACGTGATTTGGTACTATCGTGCCGTCGATACTCTCTGCGGTCTCATGAAGTATCCTTGGAACAACGAGCTGTTCCTATCGGACCATTGCTCTTGCGGAGAGACGACCAAGATCGCCGAGGGTCAGGTCCTTGGCGTGCACCATGTTGAATTCAGTAGCACATCGGCCACCCAAGCAGAGCTGTTCTGCCGCCAGACGTACCTTTGCGCTGAGCGCAAATGGATAACGCTCGACAAGAGCCACATGCGCTGCGAGCATGTCCAGCAGACACCCATTTCTGCGCAATACCTGCCAGGCGAGACGCTTCTGGTCGTACTGGACAAGTCGACAGGCTGCTCTGAGCCATGCGAGTTGGTAACATCCTATCTAGAAGACGGAAGAGAGATCTTTCGGTTCCGGCGGCTGCTACGACGCTGTCAAGTCGACATGCCCAGTGCCAGGCCAAACGAGTTAGTATACAGCGGTCGGCTGGTCGAAGTGACGGCGACATGCATCCGAGAGCGATGCTTTGTGCGATTCTTCAAGCCCGACGAGCCGATTCCTACACCCTATGACCGAGACGGAGTGGGCTGTTTCTTCTACATCACGCACAAGGAAGTCCTCGACGCCGAGTCCCCCCGAGTCTTTCCACTTGACGCATTTCCCGAGTCCCTTCGGCAGGGACACGACCCAAATGAAGAACTGACGAAACTCCGCGGACTCGACCTCTTCTGTGGCGGCGGCAACTTCGGGCGTGGCCTCGAGGACGGAGGAGCCATCGAGATGAACTGGGCCAACGATTGGGATGCCAGAGCCATCCACACGTACATGGCAAATGCTGCGTCGCCAGAAGCCGTGAAGCCCTTTCTGGGATCCATCGACCATCTCCAGCGCCTGGCAATCACGGGCCGCTTCAGCAGGAACGTTCCTCGCATCGGAGAGGTTGATTTCATTTCAGGCGGCAGTCCCTGTCCCGGCTTTTCCAATCTGACAAACGACAAGACCACGGTCGCGCAGCGCAAGAACCAGTCGTTGGTTGCGTCGTTTGCATCCTTCATCGACCTATATCGACCTCGGTACGGGCTCCTCGAAAACGTGCCCGGCATCGTGCAGAGGAAAACGAACCGGGATCAGGACGTCTTTAGCCAGCTGATCTGCGCCATTGTCGGGCTAGGATACCAGGCCAACTTCTTCTTTCTGGACGCCTCGGCCTGCGGTTCTCCGCAACGACGTGGGCGAGTCTTCCTTGCCTTTGCGGCGCCAGGCCTTCGTCTCCCTCGTCCACCGACGTCGACACACGCTCACCCGCCACATACCAAATCTCTTACCCTTGGAAACCTGCCTACCCAGGAGCCCATGGCCGAGAGAGTCTTGCCCGATGCGACTCCTTTCGACCTCGTCTCAGCACACGCCGCAACTGCCGACCTTCCACCTATATACGACGCCAAGCCCCATACGTGCATTCCTTTCCCCGACCACCGCGTCTCTCACGGCCTCACGAAGTCGCTCCGCACCAAGATCAACCTCATCCCCATTCAGCCCTGGGGCATGAACTTTTCACGCGCGTGGTACGGCTCCAGTCTCCGCAGAGGCGGCGGCGGCGGCGGCGGCGGCACGGGCGTCATCACCCCGGCCGAGCGGCTCTTCTTCCCCGTCGACTCCAGGAGCTCCATGAGCCGCACCAGCGTCAGCTCCAACGCCTACGGCCGCCAGGTTCCCACCCGTCTGATCGAGACCATCGTCACCAAGCCGAGCCCCAGCGACGCCAAGAACGGGCGCACCCTGCACTGGCGGGAGGGCCGCGCCCTCACCATCATGGAGGCCAGGAGGGCCCAGGGCTTTCGCGACGACGACGTGCTCCTGGGCCTGCCGAGCGACCAGATGCGCATCGTCGGGAACAGCGTCGCCAGGGAGGTGGCCGTGGCGCTCGGGGCCGTCTTTCGCGATGCTTGGGCACAGAGTCTTGCTGACGAGCGTCGGGGGCGACGAGCCGCCGAGATGAAGCGCTCTGAAGTGCAGGTCCTCCTCGCAGCCACCGGCCTCCCAACCCCCTCGGGCAGCGACACGACGGCACCAACATCCGTTGACGACTTCTCCTCCGACTCGGGCCTCGCCGCCGACCATTCGGCCGTCCTCCGGAACTCTCCGGGTTGCTTGCCCGCGAGCAACCTCACCCCCGACCCAACCCCTCCCCCGTCCCATTTATTCGGCACCAAACGCCGCCGCTCCAGTGCCATCGCGGTGGAAATCAGAGCCCCCAAGTTGCCGAGGCCTTGGAGGAGCGAATCGCCTCGCTCGACGACGAGGTACCCGTCTGTTCACGGAGGCGCTATTGAGCCAAGTCCACTGGGAAAGATTGTGGATAAGGACTGATGATGATTCGTCACCCTAATGTTAGTCTTTCGCTGTGAAAGCATTGGAGTACTCGAAGGGACGGGAGAGGTCTACTAGTAGAAACATACAAGATTGAACAAACTCTCAGACTTGAAACGTGAACTCATATCTTCGTTGGCTATCTCTCGGAAAGAAAAAGAAGAAAAAGAAAAGATGGGAGTACATTCTCAACACCAAACTCCGTCCATATCCAGCCTCTCGTGCCCATGCTTCATGGGAACCAACAATGACCATATACAAGCGGTCCAAAAAGCAATCTCGCTCCGGCTCCGAAATGAATACCTGTTCGCCCTGGAAATGCCTCGCTTTACGCGTCCTTCTCGAGATCCCGGAGCGTCATCACCTGCCTCGCTCCCATGGGCCCTTGGCCTCCCCACGTCTTGACACCCATGCCAGCATGTCCAGATGCCTTGCTGAGAATCGTCACCAAGTCCTTGCCCGTGACTGAAAGGTCCTTGCCCGTGTATCCCTTCATTGCGCACTCTTTGAAGACGTGGCCGATTAGTCTCTCCCCCAGCGTCTCAACGCTGCGACCGCTGGCCCAGCCCTTTTGGTTGCTCAGGCGTGAGAGAAGCGTCATGAGCGATGTGCGTGTCATGGTGTCCATCTGAGGGGTGGGTTGAATGGTGATACCAACACGGCCAACAACGGCGCGCAACTGCTCAACGCACTGCTCCGCACGCAGCGGACGGAATGTGAACTCGGTTGCGAAACGACTTCGCATGCCCTGGTTGCTTCGCAGCAGACGATCCATGTCCTCTTCATACCCAGCGAGAACGATGATGAGCTTTCGCGCGAACTGGGGTTTGGTCACCGCATCGACGAGTTCGCTGACAGCTTCCTCGGCAAAAGTTCCATGCGAGCCAGCAAGTCGATAAGCCTCGTCAATGAAGAGCACCTTTCCGAGTGCAGATTCCAGCAGGCGCTGAGTCTTGGGCCCAGTCTGACCACAATACTCGCCGACCAGCTGTGTGGCCGAGACCTCGATGACATCGGGTGCCGAAAGGAGACCCATGTCATAAAAGATCTGACCCAACTTTCGAGCCGTCGTCGTCTTGCCAGTGCCAGGAAGACCCTTGAAAACATAGGTGAATGGAACGTATGGTCTGGGATCGACGTTTCGTAGGCGCATGCCCTGAACCATCCATTGATACGACTCGAACTTGGAGATGATGTCCTCATACCCAACGAACCCGTCGAACAAGGCTCGCGTGTTGGCAACTGCTCGAGTCAAGCGGTCATGATCGGCGTCGAAATCCTGAGGTTCGATCGGAAAGGCATCCAGATCGACCAATTCCGACTTGTTCTCCTTGGTCACTCGGCGCAACCGTGCTGATATGGCCTTGGAAATGAGATTGTCCACCTCTCCTCCATTGCCAAAGTTGGGTCGCACAGAAGCTCGTCGCAAGACCTCCATTGCCACCTCTCGTGCCTTCTCTGTCGCGACCAGCTTCTCCTTCTTCAGCTTCAGGTCGAGGATTTGGCCAAGAGCTTCCTCGCTGAAGTTCTCAAAGACGAAGGCAGAGTCGATTGGGAATCTGCGTGCCAAACCAGGATTGCAATTGCCGTACATCTCCTTCATCTGATCCGGATAACCACAGAGGATGATGCATCGATCCTCACCAGGGGTACCGGCAACCTCAGCGACGATGGTATCGATAATACCACCGCGGAAGTCTCCGTTCTTCGAATGACTGCTGCTGGAGTTTCGACCAGGATCCAGCATATGGGCGTCATCAATGATGAGAACGCTTCCCTTGGCCTCTCGCAGCGCCTCTTTGGTGTTGTTTTCAGAGCCACCGATGAATCTATCCAGCAGGTCAGACGGCGTCTTGACGATAACGTCGCCCTTCGACAAGATTCCGAAATCTGCCAAGATTCTGCCATAGAGTCGAGCAACTGTGGTCTTTCCAGAACCCGGCGGGCCAAGGAACACTCGGTTAGGGCTGATATTCAAGGGATCATCGCCGCGCATCTCTCGGATGTAATTCTGGTTAACTTGGTTGACCACGGCCAGAATCGATTCCTTGATATCATCAATGCCCACCAATTCCTGCAACTCCTTCCAGGCAGGGCTCTTCTCGGGTCCAAGCGAGGGCTTGTTGCCCAGCAAGTCCTCCTTGGTCATCATGAAGTCCTCGAGGTAATGGCCGTCTTTTCGTGCTTTACGAAGCCGCTCCAGCTGCCGCGTTATGGCCTCTCGATAGGCCTTCTGCACCGGCCAGGCATTGCCAAACGTCTTTTCGTTGATGCCCTGGGTGGCTCGTCGCATTAAAATGTTGACATAGGTGCCGTCATAGCCACCTTCCACCTCCATCGTCCGGTTCTTAAAAGAGGTTCTCGTCATGCCGCGGAAAATGGTTTGAAGCTCGTCTTTGGTGTAGTTTGGCATTTTCAGAACTGGAAAGTGAGCCGACACCTGATGGCTGTAGTTCAGCTGGTCTGACAGGCCCCAGTCTCCATTCCCAGCGATGATGATGACAATTTTTCCCGGGAGGTCGAGGGATCTGACATAGAAATTCCACAGATTGCAGTCGTCATGATCGAGGAGGTGAGCATGGTCAATCACCGCAATCTAAGCATGGTTAGCACGTCGAGAGACATCAGGGTCGCACAATTCAACTTACACATCCACCACAGGCGATACTGGTACTGTGCATGCTGGAAAGAGTCGAAGTCTTGGACATATTGTATGCCGAAAACTTGCTGATTCCAGTTACCGTACCCGAGGGCTTAACGACACCCAGTGAAGCGAGGAACTTGGCGTAGAGGTTCGCAAGCATGGTCTTGCCGGTTCCCTGATTGCCCGTGAAGACAGCGTCGAAGTTCTCGTTTTTGAGGTCGGTTTCGCGGCGCTCAGATGCGTGGAACTTGGCCTTGGCATTCAAGAAGAAGGACTTGGCCTCCTCAAGGCCCGGGAGGGACATGAGTCTGTCGAGATATTTGTTTTCTGCCCTCTCCACCTTCTTTTGTCGAATCCATTCAATTCTTGACGGGGATTCGTCTTCGCATTCTTCTGGTTCGAGTCCGTCGATGGAAATATTGTCCGAGTCGTCATCTTGCTGGTCGGCACTGCAGTCCATATTAGCCATCAATTGCGTGTTGGGGAAAGAGGTGCTTGTTGCTGGTGGACGTACTCGATGTCGTCTAGCAAATGCTCCAGCTCCTGACATAGCTCGAGGAAAGCCGTTTCGACCAAAACCTCCGACTCAGCCTCTGCAGCTTTCTTGTCGGATTCTGCCTCTTTCTCTTCTTCCTCCGTGAGGTCACCATAGAGTCTCCGCAAGCCCAATGGATCGATGCCCTCATCCTCCTCGTTTGGTCTTACGGGCCGTTTTCGGAGAGCCGTCCGGGTCCTGCGCTTTTTCCTCGTTCTTCGCGACTTTTGCCTAGGCACGAGTCCTAGAAGCCAGCTGACGGAGAAATTTGGATCGTTCGACTCGTACTGCTTGGCCCAGGCCGGGGCAGCGGGTTTGTGCTGATAAGGCTGGAGACCGAGAAGCCAGCTGACGGTGAAGCTGGGGTCCGTCGACTCGAACTCCATGATTTCGGCGACTTGCTGGGGGTGGGGACGACACGGAAAGTGCAGGTGGGAGCCCGTGGGAGAAAGCCAGCTACGTAGCTTGTGAAGCAGAGCGGCACGGTGAGCACGGCACAAGTAACTGGTGAGGGCACGGGGAGAGATAAGGGAATCGAGACGGGAGGCGGAAGCCGAGGGCGGGGGCGGATGGAGGAATGATGACGAGATGACTACTAAGGGAGAAGTGAATCACATATGACGAGAGGGAGGAGGGAAGAAGGGGGAGACGGGGGATGGATGAAGTGCAACGGAGGAGTCGGTAAAAGCGACGGTGGATGGAAGTAATGGAAGGGAAATAAGACGAAACGCGATCCTGAGGCACCGATATATGTGCAGCTGGGTTTCGATGGAGGGAAGCTCCAGGCAGCCAATGGCTCCGGGCTGCAGCTGCGGTTGTCGACGGAGGTGAATCGAAGGGGACTCAGGCACGGCGGAGAAACGCAGGCAGGCGCGCACTAAGAGCGCAGCAGGCAAGGCAGACGGAGGCAGGTGCCAGGCACGAGCAGCCACAGTGAGGGCAGGCACAGGCACAAACTGAAGCAGTCTAGGTTGTTGGGGTACTTCGATTGCGCCTCAAAGATACTTTGGCGAGACTCTCTCCGTGATGGACAGTCGTGAGACGCAGAGTCAAGGGCGGTCAATGGCGGCGAGAGGCGCGTTGTATGTACCGCATTGCGTCACTGCGGGAAGCTCCCTTGTACCTCCGGCCAGCCTGCTCAATCAATCAATGCCGACCCTTTATTTGCAGGGCACCAAGGTCCTCTCAGTCCTCCCAGCAAGCGGATCCAAGCGCGGACTGAGACGTCCAACCCCCCCAGCCTTGAGCCTAGCGGCCTTTGCGGCCCCAACCCAGCCAGCCTCGGGGGCGTTTAGCACGAAGAGTCACTCGGCAGCGCTGACGAGCTGAAGAGAGCGCGAGCAGGGCCCGGTCCCGTCCAGGTCGCATTTTGTTGAGCCTTCAGAGGGACGAGAAGGAGAATGATGCCATCCAGGATCTCCTCCCCGCCCTACTTCCCTGCGTCCCCCCAGCGCTGAAGTGTGAGGCAGTCCAGGCATCGTATCCACTCCACATAATCGTCTCCCGTAAGGCCGGTTGCCTCATGCACTGCCACGACTCGGGCGCTTCTCATTGCGATGGCGGCCTGTGGTTGGCTGTCGCTGCCTGGTTGTCTTGCGTGAGACGGAAGCACAGTCTCGGGATGTGAGAAGGGTGACGTTCAATATGCAAGATTCATCAAGGTTGTGGTTGACATTTAGAGATCAGCATCGCAGCCAGAGCTTCCGAGGACCAAACACATGGAGCAAACCGTTCAAGCAAGCCCTCGACTGTGCAGTTACCACGATGCGAGACGCAACAAAATACCTACGAGACAAAACAAAACACCCAGCGATCCCAACACGACCAGTCCTCCCGTCAGTTCGTATCTGACTTGATGCTGGTGCAACTGTGCCACTGCGCTGCTGCAAGCTGCAAGCTGCACTGCACCCGCCTTGGCTCTGCTTTGTTGGCTTGTTGACACTGCTCAGCACAAAGCAAGGCTGAACCAGCACGCCGTCCCTTCGTTTGGCTAGACGTGACGGGATGCTTGGCTCATCCCGCAGAGCGAAACGCCCACTGCCCCGAAAGGGTTCCACCGAGGACAGCGTCGACTCCGTCCAGCGCCACTCGAGAACCCACGGAGAGTCCACCGCACGGCAGAGATGCGGTGGGGAATCTTGGGATGGGTTGATGGGTTGGTTCGCCTTGCGCTTTGTCGGTGGGGGGACGATGGAAGCCTTGAATCCGGCCTTGGTCGACATTGGCCGTCATGAAGGCGACGACGACGACTACGACGACAGCGTTTCATGCGTGACGAAGGAGGGAACCGACAGGTAGACTCATGGATGTGTGCACATCTGATGATATCGAGAGCCTCCGTTCTTCGCAGTCATATGTTCGACCCCCTTTTCCACACTTGTTCACGGTATCATGCTCGCTTGCTTGCTTCACTTCACACCGTCCATCACCAACTCCAGACCCTGCGCCAGTGGAGACCAACAGGGTGAATGAGCCGAAGGAAAAGCAAAAAAAGAAAGAAGAAAAAGAAACGACCCAAAGTTGGTCCATGTGACTTGTTTGTTGAGACGCCGGGAGCAGTGGAATCTATTACCAACCTGTTCCCTCTGTATCTCGTGCGTATCAAGGGATGAGAGAAAAGATGCCCTCTTTTGGATCGAGACATTCTTCCTGCATCCGTACGAATCCGACCTGGCGCACGTCGAGATACGGAACCTGCGAGTCGACCAGGGCCCCTCCCCCGAACTGCAGCCTCTCATGACGACTCACGGGTCGCTAAGCAAAAGTGAGGCGGCGACGGCGGCTGGCACCCCAAAATGGCCCAGGCGAGCATGGATCATGGCTGGCTCCTGGTCTGCCACGGATCATTTTCTGACCTCTCCCTCTGAGCAAACTGTCGCTCATCGGTTTCGGCTATGTACGAAAGGACTGTGCAACGCACCCCCCCGGCGAGATGCGGAGTCGCAGAGGCCGATCTCCTCCTCGGTGCTCTCTTCGCAACGGCACGACAAGCTCGTCATGAGGAGGGCATGTGGTCGTCGAGCATTCGTCGCGAGGGACGCGACTGGCCTCAAATTGCAACTCAGAACGAGCACCGCGCGACCCTACCGGCCGACTCCATCTAATTGATGCACATTGCAAACATCCAATCTGCTGCCGGCCTTGACGGATCCGTCGGTGCCCGCCCCGTGTTCCTCCGGCCTCCCACACCCTCGTCCCGCCCTCCGCCCGCCGCCGACTGCGTGCCTCATAAAACGTGTCCGTCTGTCATTCTCTGGCTGTCGTGTGTGTGTGTGATTGAGGCGATTTCAAGAATTTTCCCACGTCCTCATTGCTCAATCATGATTATGTTCACGTCTTGTCCTACGGTGCCATGTTGCTTCATTACGAAGCGGAGTCACAACCGCTCAGTCGAAGGGTGTCCTAGTTTAGGCAGGGTCGCACTATTCTGACATTTCCTCACCATCACGGACGCCCATTTGCACAGGAGGTGATTCAGGAGAGACATTGCATGCCAAGGACAGGACGCGAGATTCCAGGATTCTAGATGCTTCCAAGCTGCTGATCAAGACCACCCATCATGAGCAAAGGCCAGTCTTGCCTCGTGTCGTTGCATCCTGGTCGAGACGTCTGATGCCAGGCACAGAGCACGCCCGAGTTTATAAACGGAGTGATTGATGCCTACCTAAGTGACTCAATGAGTGACCAGACTTGACCCAGTTCGATGGTGAATGAAAAGAAAGAGCAGTGGCATGACGAAGGAATTCTCCAATGTCTGTCCTTGGTATGCACCAGAGTCAGCTTCTCGTGAGTTCTCGAGAGTAGAAATTACGAGAAGCAGACCGTGCTATTCGAGGAGAGCAAACCTTGGTTGGCTATTGCAAAAGGTTATCCGGGCTGTGACTTGTATATTCCTCCAAGAAAGCTTCGAGCCAGCTCTGCTTATCCAGTGTTCCCATCAGATTCCCACAACAACATCGTTAGTCATAAGAATACTCGTCAAATTAGCATCCGGGTCGTCGTATAACCAACCGTTAACCACTGGAAAACCCCAGGCCGTTGACAGCATGAGAGCTCCAACTTGCCTCACTAGAACTCGATGAATGGTGAAGTTATCTAAAGAAGCTCCCATACATACCCATTAAGCGCAAACACAAGTAGTTTCTAACTTAGGCACGTAATAGACCATCATTTAGGTCCCAAATGCCACAACACAGGAGGGTTCAAGCTGGGCGATTCTCTTGTCAGCAATGGAACAGGCCAGTCAAGTGATACCGGTCACAAACAGCATCAAAAAGATGCCGAGGACGGCAAAAAGGAACACTTGATGAGAGTGGGATTCGAACCCACGCCTATTACTAGACTGCGAATCGTTACTAGTTCTTGTGGAACCTGAACACAGCGCCTTAGACCGCTCGGCCATCTCACCTTTTTTTGGTGTCTGACTTTGATGTCTGGAGGATGGTTTCTTTGGTACTATGTTGCTGTCCTATATTCCGAAACACTCCTCACCCTCGATTATTGGATTGGAGGGCCTGTAATAGAACACGAAGTCTGAAAGGACATGGATGCGTTCCTTGGTCGTAGTCTCAAGCATAACCTAGAGCCGCAGATGATTACAAGTCCAGAGCGAGCAAGTTCCGGTCTGGGTCATAAACTTAACGTAAAATCATAATACACTACCAAGTATCCGGGTGATTAATTCTCGGATATCTACAATTATGGCTTGCTTCCATAAATCCAGCTCAACGTGCACTGGAAATCCCTCCAGTCCCTCTATGTAGCCTACGTCGTTGCCGCCGTACGCGCCCTGTCGACGCCGCCCGCAGCCACCCAGCCTGCGAGAAATCTTCAATCCATCCCGTGGTGCATGCTGCTCGCCCTTCTTTACGTATAAGAACGCATCATGTGGCATTCGAGTACCCACACTGAAGCGAGGTTGGCGAGCCAGTTCCCAGCAAAGTCACCGAGGTGGGCGTCTGAGTAGAGACTAGTTATCCTCAAGTCACAAACTTGAGGACGCATAATATACATTCAGCTCTAGGGAGAAGAGTGGATAAGTCATGGAGAATCGACTTATTGAGATGCCATCGTCAGTTGTTGACATGCAGTGAATACTAACTTAAGGTACTGAACGATGGTCGCTTGTTCATTCACGTTGGAGGCAACTGTCAAGCCTCCTTTCTCCAACAGATTGCAAGTTTAAACATTAAGCTATGGAACCATTCACACGCTAGTAATTACTAGATCTCAATAAAGGCATGCTTGCGGGAGCGCGTCCAGGGTTGGTTACTGGTCAGGCATTGCAAATGACAACGGTCGACCGACGAGTCTACCTTCTCAACCTATAGAAACATCCATATCGGGAGCGCAGCCTTCGTTATTACTTGAATGTGGGTATATATACATACAGAAGGAGAGAGATGCCATGGATATATCGTAGTATCAGCCTGCCTCGACTTCATCCTCGGGTCAGATCTTCCAATCCTGTCATGTCAAATTATCAGGGCGGTATGCAAACAACTAATGGCTAGAGTGATTGGGATAAGGACCCTTGATGTAACATGTAAGCTAGAAACGAACAATCAGCTCGATAGCAAGTAAACTATGCTTTATGCGCCTGACCATAACACATCAAATGGACGCATAGATGGTGTGGAATGACATGTGTTTCGAATACGGGTGTATCTACTGCTTGTATCAGCTTCATTGAAGTCTTGCGCTATTTCAAAGCAAGTAGAGGTTTCCAGGCTTGAGGAGTTGATCAATACGCGCGTTCGAGTTTACAATCTTCGTAAGTTGTCATCTGTATACATACATCCTGCGAGGCGAGTGGCCAGACAGAACTCTTCAGTATCATTGCCCAGCAACGTACCAAAAGACAGTTGGCCACCTTACTATGGTGCGAGCTCAATTCTCAAAGCCCAACCTCGCCCAGACGGGAACGTCAACATTAGGGAGGCGCTGCAGAAGAAGAAACCCTCTCTCTCCCTTGCATCCCGCCACGTCCCTCGCTCCCACCCTCGCTCCCCCTTCGGCTTCCGAGAATGCAAACGCCCAGTCTGGACAAAGGCATGCTTTCATCTCAACCGCCCCAGAAGTCCTATCGCGAAGCCCGCGGCCAACACCATGCTTTGCCACCGGCAGCGCAGACCGCGAGTTTCCAGGTCGCCGAAGCCCAGACCTGAAGTCCGCCCCCATCACAATCTCGTGCGGCGACCCGGCGGATATTTCAAAACGTGCGGCGCGCAGAAGTTGGAATTACCCAAAGGAGCAGGTTGCAGGTGAGACATGGACAGCGCGATGTCTCGGTTTTGGAGCTTCCATCCACTTTCTGCATGCTAGGGAGGCATTGTGCGTCAGAGGGTGCTCCGTTTTGCTGCGCGTGCATTGGGGTGGCTTGCGGAGGCTCTTGGCAGGACTTTACTTTCCCCTCATTATCTTCATGTGTGCTGTGACGACGTCGACTCTCCTGGGCTGGGTAGGTTGCAGAGGAATGGAGGTAGCGATAGACTAGAGAAGCAATGTTTCCTAGGGCGTGCGCAAGGAGGCGAATCCTAACGTCACAACACCACACTAGGAGTCGCGAGGGCTGAGAAGCTATGTGGAGGATCGCCTCTGGGATCGACCCAATCGTCACGGCTGCATCTGCGTCTCACCCAGATCGAAGAATGCTACGCAGATTGGCTGGTTGATTTGCTGATCGACAGGTGAGAGAAGGGACGACAAGACATGGGGAGAGAGCATTGACAGACAAGTCAGCGTCTCGGTCTAATTAGTGTCTTCGCGATCCACCTTGGTGAAGCTTCAAAATACGACAGGTCATGTTTTCCCCTCTGCGATGGCCGTGCAAGTGCGCCCGTTCGCGGGATCGGTTGCTGGGCTGGGCTGCAATGTGAATCAATGACATGTCCATGTTCTAGCGGTGAAGCCCAATTGGAATGTTGGACGATTGGAGTTGGCCATGTGTTTCGTTGCCATTGTGAAGTCTGGAAACTCCCGCTGAAGTGTAGGTTAGGCATATCGATATATCGTGTTGGGTGTTCAAAAAACATAGGGCTAGTTCACACGGGAGCAACCAGGCAGCCATTAGGGTCGAGCCCGCGTTGGAAAACTCTTCACCAACACGAAAAGCTCCCTTGGGTATACGTGTACGGACTTTAGAGGCTCAGCAAGTTAGGTCGAGAACTCCCTGCGCCGAGCTCGTCTAGAATGCACCTCACGCGAGGAAACTCAGACATGCAGAATTTAGGACATGCATGACACGCCAAGGGGAAAAGGCCCAACAGAAAAGAAGGATGCAGGGCGACAAATAGGGCAATGCTGGGAGAATACCGACACATTGATAGGTCGACGAGGAAGCAAGGGCGATCAAGGCTTCGGACAAGCCGCCGGCTCCAGAGATGGGTCTTGGGAGAGAACAATGGGAGACTATCGAGGGTGTGTTGCCAAGGGCTTTGGGACGAGGGAGAAAAGACGAAGGCCGTTGCCGGAAGAGTTGTGGCAGAGTTGTGAGGGAAGAGATAACTCTCGGTCTGTCATTTCCTTGGGCGGTTAAATCGAGAGAAGATGATGGAATGCATTGATGCCGTTAGAGCAACAATTAATATTTACAATTAGCCAAGACTTGTTGGTTGCTGTCAGTCGGCAATAAGTCGTGTCTGTTAATATCAAGGTGGTAAAGGTGCCAATGCTACACCACGTCAACGCAGACTCGCCATCCCCGGCAAACGGAGGGATTCCCACGTGCCAGCACCTTCCGGACCCGTACGAGGCATTTCAGCCTGAAGAAGCACCTGAGTCCACGATCCCTGGGCGAGCATGGAGGTCTAATGTGCGGCAAGGCTAGGGACGAAAAAGCTCCCACAACTCCGGCCATCTCACTGATGAATTGGAAGCCCGCGAGCCAGGTATGTAAGGACAAAAAAAAAAAAAGACGTACGATTTCAAGTGTCAGGGATCGAACTGATGGGGTGGCCCATGGGAAACCCGGGATCCCTCGTGGCAGCGGTAAGGGTCTCGCTGGACCCCTTGTCGGGCAACCATGCTCACGATGCAGGCGGCTGCAACTGACTGCACGGTTGAATGTGCATCTGCGTGCAGGTGCTTTGTCAAGGACGACCAACGAGTCCTATTTGGGACTGACGAAGGAGAACCGGAGAGGGATGAGGAGGATGAGGAGGAGGGGGAGGCTCAGACTCTCGGGAAATGGGGGGGAATTGCGCTGACTCTCGGACAAGGTCAGCAATTGAACGGCTTCTGTTTGGCCTTGACAAGGGGCCATTGTAACCGGGCTCACACGGCCGTCGTCGTGAGAAAAAAAAAGTCACTTATCCGAGCCACTGGTCACACGCGGACCGGAAAGCTGCGTCTCCCTGCCAAAAGCAAACTGCAAACTGCCGGGACGGGATTCCCGTCTCAATGGGAGCAGGTAGCCGTTGTCCGCGACTCTCGAGACTCTGACCGCCTCCCAAATTTCCCGGGTGCTGCACCGGATGCGAGTTGAGTCGAGGCTATCTGGTGTCAAATGGTTGGCTAGTGGAAGCGAAAGGGAAAAAAAAAAAAAAAAAAAAAAGGGCTGCGTCTCGGAGCATCGGGTGATAGCCGCCTTCAGCCGCTGTAAGTCCAACGGAGGAAGGATCAATTGGAAAAAAGAAAGAGCACCTCAC
>WMHX01000470.1:0-39497 GCA_013420875.1 Thelonectria rubi
CGGGGCCACTCCACAAGGGGAGAAGGAAAAAGAAAAGGGGAGGAAAAAAAAAAAAAAAAAAAAAAAAAAAAAAAAAAAAAAAAAAATTCAACCGCCGTGACTGCAGCAGACGTCCTGTCACTCCAGTCTCCGCAGAGGGGCCGGCGACGATGCGACCGTAGAAGCGGGGGCCGCGAGAGACCAGAGACAGAGACAGAGAGAACAGCCAAGAGACGACGAGGCCCGAGGGAGGGACGGAAAACAGAGTCCATTGTTCGACGGCGTTACCGGGGAGCCGAACTAGACAGACGAGAGACCGTCGTCGTTCGAAAGGGCCTCCGTCCATCCTATCAGACCACGCGTAGAAGAAAACCACTCGTCTCGTGCCGACCAAGGAGCACAGTCGAGAGCCTCCCAGAGTTCCCCCCATCCCGTCTGCGAACGCGCTCGGTTTTCCCCTTCAGGGCATTGGCTTCCGCCTGTCTTCGTCCGCCATGCTTTTCCTGCTCGTCTCTTCCGTCCTCGGCCCCTCCATGGTTGCCAGCACGCTGGAAAATTAGCCGTACAAACAACTCTGGTCAACACTACCGAAATCCCGACCGTCGACAACGACGACCATGGTGCCGACGCCGAGGAACGGATCCAACCCCCCCTCCTCCCCTTTTTCGCTTGTTCACGCGCTCCCATTCTCGTGGGGGCCTCAATTGATGCCGCACGCCCACGGCGTGGAAAAACCTTTCCGTTTCTTCGTGGTAGTAGGTACTGCACTGTATTCGTGTGTTGTTACTCAATAACAAGATTTCCCTCCATCCCATCTTCCGAGAGCGGCTCCGACTTGTCGCTGCCCTTTCCCAGTCGAACACGGCTTTCCGGCTCCCAACGCCTTTGATTCTTTGCTCCATAAACTTCCTCCAGACCGAATCCCGGCCCCGCGCCCAGTCCCAAACAGTTGTACGCTCTGCCACCCAATGGCCGCCGTGACGGACAGACAGCCTGAAGTGGTACGTGGTAGTATTGAAAATGCAAAACTTGCAATGCCAGTTCTTGGCCCGTACAAGATCCCAAAAAGATGTCGAGAACTGCCCTCTTACGTCATGCTGTACGGTACAATGGCCTTGTCAATGACGGGCTGCAGACGTGACGCATTGTCCGACTCCAATCCCCATTGTGCTCGGAATGCCGTTTCCTTCTCCACGGCCTGGTCAAACGCTTTGCGGCACTCCAAAGGTAGGAGATCCTTGATGTCGTCCGACACGGCGCTCAGCCCGCTGAAGGACTGCAGGAAATCGGCAGACTCGGCCTGGTTGTTGGCTCCCGAGATGACACCCGCCTCGGACGACTTGTAGATGGTGTCGGTAATGTAAAAGTTTCGTGACATCTTCGACGGCACTGGGGGAAACGCCGCACCGCTCTCGGTGCTTTCTTCATGCCCGGGGGCAATCTGCTCGAAGCGTGCCCGCGTCGGCTGCATCAGGACAGGGTACTGCATCACGTTTGTGTGAATGTCGTACACGCCGTCGTTGTTGAGCTTTCGAATAGCGTTGATGCCGGCATTGAAAGTGCTGCAGACGCTTCATTAGCATTCTAGTCGCCAGGCCATGGAAAGTAGAGGCACGCACCTGGCTTCTCTGGCGTGTTCGAACATCCAATTGACATCGTTGACGTTCACCTTGCGCTTCTTGGACTCGACCTTGCCGGTCGGGACCGGCACCGTCGGGGCATTGGTGTGATAGACGGCACTCGCACCGTGCCACGCGACATACTGGTTCTTGTTGTACGGTTCGCCTTGGACGATGTGGTCGTCGGGATCGGCGAGCTGGCCCTCCACGGCACCTTCCGCTTGAGCTTGGGAAACGGCGTAGTCGTCAAGGATGCGCTTGCCGCCGACAATGATCCGAGCGCCAAATTCGCGAAAGACCGATCTGGCCGTCACGATGCCAATGGAGCGGCCCTTGTATGAATGAGGGATGATGTCCCGCTCAATCATGTCGCGCTTCTCATCGTCATCCACAATGATCTTGTAGAGCTTGCGGTGCTTGGTGAAGAAGAGATAGCTATCCCGGAAGCCGACGCATCGCGCAGGCTCCGTGGAAAGCATGTAGAGTCGTTCTCCACGCCCCGTGACCGTAAAGGTACGACACCGATAGTCGCGACCATCCTGAAGGTTGCCCAACTTGTCCACCTTGGTCTCCCCTTCTGCGTCTTCGGGTAGGACACACTCGTCGTTGGCAATCTCGGCGACGGTACCCTCGGCGTCAATGACTTGCTCAGCCTTGGGAGCCGCGGGACCGCCCTTTCGACCGCCGCGCCCTCTCCAGCCGCCACGGCCGCGACGGCGCGGGGTGTCGGCCTCCCGCTCGGGCACCGAGATCATGTTATCCCAGTCCGGCGGACGGTTCTTGGGCGGACGACCAAGCCGTTTCCTCCTGACCATGGGCTGGGGCGGCGGCGTGGGCTCCTTCACCTCCTCCTCCTCCTCCTCCTCCTCCTCCTCCTTCTCGGCGGGCTCGTCGTCGTCTTCCTCGCCCGACTCGTCCTTGGGCTGGTGGTCGGCGTCATTCTCGTCGTCCAGGTCGGGGGGCGCCTGCTTCTCGGGAGCGGCGTCGTCGTCGCCGTCGCCGTCGCCGTCGCCGGCATCGGGCATGGGCTCGTCTTCAATCTCGGTGAAGGTCTTGGGCGTGCTCTCTGTGGATCGGGAACTGCGCGTCAGCCTGTTGGAGATCAAGCGAATCCTCCTGCGGGGGGACATTTCGGCAGAGTTTTCGGATGTCGGACGCGGTGACGGGGTTTCTAGAAGTGAACTTTTGATGAGGAGGGAAAGAGAGGATGGGGGAAAGCAAGAAGGAGAAGAACAAGAAGAAGCGGAGAGGAAGGGATAGAAAAACGAGGAAACGAGGAGAAATTAGAGAGAAACGAAACAAGGTGGACAAGTTGTGGAAGGCAAGATGGATGGATGGATGTCGTGGAAGGAGAGACAGACGGGAGACGTGGGAGACGGGAAAGGTTCGAACCGAGTCGAACGCGGAAGGAACTCACCTAAGGCGGCAGCTGCCCGTTTAGCAGCAGCTCGGCCAGACCGTCGACCTGCCATTGTGTGCGATTCGGATCAATCCAATGCGATCGGGGGCGGATGGGACGCGATGGGATGCGACGAGCAAGTGAAGGAGGCTGTCTGTAGGGGGAGAGAGTTGTCGACGTGCGATGCGACGACCCTTGCGCCTTGGCAACCAACGAACAATGCCTGAGCCACCGTCCGGACGCGCTTTGGCGCATTCGTTTCCCGCGTGGTTGGCCTGAGGCGTCAGCCGTGGTACAGTGCATTCAAACCTACACCGTATTTACACACTGTCTCATCATCACGGCTCTCACCAGCTTCCACTCATTCTCGACCATCATGTATAAACAAACCCGGTACAAACAAACCCATTACTAACAAAGCACATCCCAGCCCGCCAAATATCATGAGCCGTGTAAATAAATACGTATGCATCGCCCTCTGGTAACCCCCCCCCCCCGTCTATAGCGTATCCCACCCCCCGTTGTTGATTTCCGCCTCGAGCTTCCTGCTGATCAAACTCGGCACCCCGTGGTTCAGTACCGTGGTCCTGATCATCGAGTCGTACCTCCGCTGGCTCAGGAACAGCTGTCGTCCGTGACGGAGCTGGGGATCCGTCTCGCCATACTTGTCAATGTATGGGGCTGGCGTAAAGGACCCTGATATCCGGTGGAGGTACACCACTGAACACTTGCGGACATTGAGGAAGACGCCAATGTTGCGTTGACACCTAAAGAGAGCTCCCGTCAGTCATCGTTCTCCCATGGGGGCATTCCGTCTACTCACGTGCGCATATGTTGCTGTGCACCGCCTATCCTGGTCGGCTCCTCTCCATTCACCAGGGCAGTCATGTCCAGTGCCTGGCAGCACGTTCCCTGGCTGCAAAACAGATCGCCGCAGAAGAGGCAGATGACGGGATCGGTGAGTTCCTTGCCCGTGGTCGGACATCTCCTCCTCGTGGCCTCCTCGATCAAGGTGTCGTAATTCTTGGGCAGCCCTATCAGCTCAAAGATGCCGGGATGGCTCAGCATTGCCGTCTTTGGGAGCTCGTCGTAGCCTCCACGCCACATGACTTGATGCTTGATCCACCCATTGACCAGCGCCGAGGTCGACTGCGGCCATCCGCAGACGGGCGCATTGTCCGTCATGGCGGCGCACATCTCGTCGAAGCTCGGGACGCGGAGAAACTCCGTCAGGCGTTCGAGCTCGTCGGCGTCGGGCGCGGGCGAGACGTGGCTGTTGAAATCTACACCGTACTTGATGTGGAGGAAGACGACGCATTTTCGGAGGAACGTCAGGGCGTACTTCTTGGCAAACGTGTACCATCCTTGGAGAGTGTCGACGCCCGGCTGCGTGAAGCCGCGGTTGTCCCCGTGTGCCGATCCATCTCCCGGCTGCCGCGCCTGGAAGTTCAGGGCAGACTTGGTGATGGAAAAGGCAAAGTCGGCAAAGTTGACAATGGCGGGATCCTGCGACTGGCGGCTGGTGAGGTTTCCCAGCCAGTGCGTCACGGGGATGCTGCGGCCCATGTGGTACATGATCTTGACGAGCTCGGCGAGGTAGCACACGCGGAGCAGATGGGCGATGTCTATCTTGCTGTTTGGCGCCACGGCGTACGAGCACTCGACCAGGAACAGGAACGAGTCTTGGCTCAGCACCGGCGGGTACAGGTCCAACGGCCTTCGGGCGTAGGGCGTGCCGGCGCCAAAGTAGCGAGACATGAACAGCTGGCAGTGCTGTCTCTCGGCATCCTGCTTGAACTCCTCGCTGACGGCGCTGACGTCTCCGTGCCGTGTTCCAAACGAGAGGTACGACGAGGCCGTCTCGGACAGAACCCGCAGGTGAGTGAGCACGTGCTCCGGGATCTTATCCAGGAGCGTCAAGCCGGGCTGCGCCTCGACTCCGCGCTGCTGAATCTCCACCGACGAAATGGTGTAGCCCACGGATTGGACGAGCGTGTCGCTGTAGCGGAGGCCGTCCGGGACCTCGGTCTGGTGCGCCGTGGGCAGGTCGTTGACCCTGAGCGTCTCCCGAAGCCGACGATAGGCCTCCAGGAGCTCAGTCCTCAGCTGGTTGCCGTCCGACGTTGGCGGCCGAGGCTGAAGCGGCTCGGGAGTGCTCATGTCGGAGAAGGTGTAGCTGGCCGGCGTCGTGGCCGACGAGTGAGACTCGGACGACGACTCTTCTCGTCCCCACGCTTCAGGCGGCGTGTTGGTGGCGAGAAGCGTCTCGACGAGGCTGCCGGGAGTGCTGGGAGTGACTATATCGGGCACTTTACCCACGATTTCGGGCGCCTTGCTCCCGCCAAGCCAGTACGCAGAGCCCATCTGCCTGTTGACAAAGTCTTCAAACGTCTCTCGCGTCTGCAGCAAGCCGGGATACGACTCCTCCAAGCCCTTCCAGATGATGGGCAAGAAGGTGTTGCCCAGGGCCTTGCAGAGCGGACAAACAAATTCGTTGCGCGTAATGTCTTCGGGGTGGTGTCTCGCGATCTGGTGCGTGTGCCGTCGAAGAGTCGCCTCGTAGTACACCTCGAAACAACGGAAATGCATCATGTGACCGCAGCCGCTCGCGAGGGGCCCGGGTCGACAAACGTAGGGGGAGAAGCCTCTGCCGATCGTCTGTCTTTCGGCAAGGAAGGCGTCTCCCTGAGCGTTGATCTTCTCAACCATCTTCCTGTTCTCGTGGGCAATGCCAAACGGTCGAACCTCTTCGGCCGATCGATCTAGGCTGCACGGAGTCTGCGACGCCTCTCGCACGAGGTCGCCGTCCTGGAAGTCTGTCTGTCGAAGGATGCGGCTCTCGTTGAAATGCGCAAAGGTCCCATACAGGCGACGCTCGTCAAGCTCTTCTTGGCAAAGGATGCAGGTACCGACGGGATACTTCCAGTTGTGCTTCTTGTCCCCCCCCTCGTCCATCTCCTTCTCCTCCTCGTCGAGATCGGAACCCCAATCGATCTCCCCCTGGTTCTCCATGAAGCTCTTTTGCTGCTGCTGGAACTGGGCCATGACCTTGGCTTGCCGGCTCAGAGCTGCCTTCTTCCGCCTCTCGCGCTCCTCTTCGGCCGATGTGTTGGCGGGAGAGGCCGTGTTGATGCGGTCGACGGAAACACCCAATTGCGCAAAGGCCGACTCGAAAGTCCGAGGCCGCTTCTGCTTGAGGCGCTTGAGCACGAGGGCAATCTTGGGGTGAACCGCCTTGAACTCGTCCTTGGTGGACATGATGTGCAGCAGAGCAACAATGGTCCTGGAGTTGGGCGCCTCGGGCATGAAGTTGCTGCGGCCTGTTCGAGTCAGGCCGATGTACACAAACGACCTCAGCGACTCCTCCGTCATGTCGTTCTCGCCCGTCTTGTCTTCGAGGATGGCGATCAGCATGAGATGAAGGACCACCTGCAAGAACGTCTCGAGTCTCGTAAACGGCACCGAAGGAGTGAACTTGTGCGCGACGAGGGGGTACAGGAGCGAGTAGTAGATGACCTGGGCGAACATGCCTGTGCTCGTAAAGGCTGCCAGCTTCTCAAAGAGACCCGAGAGCGCAGGCCGAGACCGAGGCTCGTAGACGATTTCCTCGATGGTCTTGCCTGTTCTCTTGGCCATCTTCTTGCGATACGCCATCTCCGACTCTTCCCTTTGATTCTTGTTATAATGCGCAATGTAAGGGTCGATTTCTTCGATGAATTCGGGACGCAGCTCGAAAGTGCCCACGTCAGAGACTCCTTCGGGGGGCTTAAAGGTCGCCATCAAGTCCAGGACCCGATGGAACTCCTCCTGCTCTTGGTACTTCTCGGGGAGCTTGTTGCAGATCTCGTTGAAGGAGAGGGGCTTGAAGCAAAGGACGTGAGTCACGTCACGTCGCATGGCGAGCACCTTTGAGTTGTTCGGGTTGTCAGAGGGAATCAGGGACGTTCGGTCGCTGAGGAGCACAATGAGAAGATGGATCATGTCCTCGACGACATCCAGGTGCTGGCCATCATCTTGAGCCTCCGACTTCAACTCGAAAAGACCCTTGACCCAGCTTTCCATGCCGAAACGGTCAACAATCGAGGCCAGGACGCGGCTGGGATCGCAGACGACCAAAGCCGTCTGGATAAGGAAGATGTCTCGGTGGTGAGACACGTCTCGTTGGCTGATTCCGCGGTAGGTGCTGGCTTGGTGGCGAAGGCTGATTCCGTTTCGAACCCACATGTTGGCCTTGATCTGGGCGAGCCAAGCGCACACTCGCAGGGGAAAGTCGAAGGCGGCGATGAGGTAGTCCTCGGCGCTGTAGTCCCGCCTCATGGCCTGCGGGCGTCCCATCAGCCGAGGCCTGGCTTTGAGGTCTTGCGCGGTAAAGGTCAGGAGTGACTTGATCGTCTCGGCGGGCAGAGACCGCCCGCACTCGATGAGCCACGAGAGCGTGTAGTGGAGGGCGTGGTGGAAGCTGATGGCGTCCTTTTCGACGACAAACTTGACCACGTTGTACGACTGCGCGTCGAGGTCAAACTCGAAGTCGGTCATGGTCTTGAACTGGACCTCGTCCTTGATCTCCCCTTGCCTGAACCTGACGCGCTCGGCGCCGATCGAGTTTAGAATCACCGTCTTGGCCGTGTATCGGATGGCTCGCTGAAGGAGATGAATCTCATCTGGCGGACAGTTTCGGAACGCCTCTGCGAGGTTGCGCGCTTGCAAGTTGATCTGGCGCGTCACCAGCGACGCCGTTATCCATGAATCTGCCTCGTATTCCACATGCTCGATGACTGCGCGAACATTGGGGCCGATGCACTGGTGAAGCTTGACCAGATCCAAGAACTGCATCAGGTAGCGAGGCTCATATCGAACTCGTTCCTGCACATGGGGCGCTCCGAATAGAAACCGCAGGTCTTGGTAGAAGTGATACATGCGTCGGTTCGTAACCGAGCCGCTCTCGAACGCCAGCACCGCATCAGGAGAGACATCCCACGGGTGTCCGACTTGGCGGGTGGTCAGGAAGGTGTAGAGAATGGCCATCAAGCTGGTCATGAAGTTTCCTCGCTCGACAACCTCTGCGGTAATGGAGGGCGTCGTCAGCATCTGGAGAGATAGGTTGATGATGGAGTGGTCCGGCTCCCGATCGCCAACCAGATACAGCTGAGCCAAGATGGTGTAGAGACTGGCAAATCGGAGGGCGAGCACTCGCTTGAACTCGGGGATGGTGACTACTGTAGAAATGTACAGTGCCCGGAGATCGTTTCTGACCTTTTTCCACATCCTCAAGTCGAACAGAAGAAGCCAGTCAAGTCGTACGCGTCGGAAGACGTCCTCGGCCGGGGGAACATTCTCTCGCTGCGTATACACGGCCGGAGTTTCGATCCAGTACCGTCCGGGCCGCGGGACCCTCCTCTCGGCCTTACCGGGAGTCTTGGGGATGTCGGCGTTCGCCTTGGCGTAGATTGATGGTGCGATCAGAGGCTCCGTGGTGTCTTCCGAGTCTGAGGGCGTCGCCTCTCTGTCTCGAACTGTGGAACGAGAAGCAGCGGCAGCGGCAACGGGGGCGGCCTCGGCCTCGGCGGCAGCAGCAGCGGTACCGGCAGCCGGAGGAGGCGGCGGAGGCGGATATCCAGCGAGAGTGGCCTCGTCGTCTTCCAAGGCGTGGTCAGATTGACTCCAGTTCATGCCCAATTCTCCGCTCTCGCCACGAGCATCAACCATCATGACGTCGTCGTCGTCGTCGCCGTCGTCGTCGTCGTCGTCTCCCCCAGCTACCGAACTGGAATGGGAATGGTTGTCTTCCTCATCCATGTCGGCATCTTCGTCACCATTGTCCTCGGATTCCGTATCGATTGTAATCTCCAAACCACCCGCGTTTCCAGTCGCGGCTTGCAACGCCATGAAGAAGCGGGTGTTGATGCCGTCCAGTCTCCTACTCGACTCGACGAGCTGGTCGTCCTCCTCTTCATCGTCAATCAGGCCCAGCGTATGAGTGGCCGCGCTGCCCTGCCGCCACGGCTTCATGACCTGTTCGCAGACAGTACGGCGGAGGATGTGGTTATCCTGGCCGACGCTGCAACCCGAGATGTCGCTCAGCCACTCAACGAGGGTGCCGCACATTTGCTCGCGGAAGGTATCTCTCGCCGACCTGATGGTGACGGTGACTCGAATGGCCTCCATGATTGTCGCCATGTGAAGAAGCTTGTCCACGTCGTTCTGGTACGTCAAAATGCTGCGACCGATCGAGTCCGTCTCCCAGGCGTTTTGAGCCGCGAGGCGCCGGCTCTTCTTACAAGCACGGGCGACCTGATCCTGGACTTCTTGGACGGTGTGCTTCTCGTCATTCCACAGAATCAAGGCAAACTCGGCGCAGGGCGTGGTGTCGCCGCCGTAGTACTGCGAAGACAGCCTCGACGTCCTCTCGTCGTCCAGGATCGAGTCCTTGGTCTTGGCCTGGCGCAGCTGCTCGGGCGAGCACGAGATGACGTCGCAAATGTAGTCAAAGACCCGGCCAATGGTCATCTCGATGTTGGCAGCGAGGTCCTTGGGCAAGCCGACGGCCTCCTTCTGCTTCCCCTTGTGGCTGTCGGCGTGCATGTCGGAGTGGATCGTGCAGAACAAGGGAGACTTCCAGGCCTCGTCGTCTCCGCAATCACAGCAGCCGCTGTTGCCAACGGAAATGGAGATGCGGACCATGTGTCCCGTGTGGTCCGTCGAGTCGAAGCATCGGCTGCACAGGCAGCAAGTGTCGTCGGTGCCGCAGGTGCGGCACATGTAGGACGCCTCGCCGGGCTTGAAGATGTGGCCGCACCGCTTGCCCCGGGCGGCGGGCGTGTACTCGGCGCCCTCGACGGCGCCCTGGGCGTCGCTGAGGCTCAGCGCGTCGCCCGGCTTGCCCTCGGGGAACAGCAGCCGCATGTACTCGGTGTTCCCGCCGGCGAGCGACCAGAACAGGCTCTGCATCAGGTCTCGACAGGCGTCCTCGGTGTATCGGTAATTGTAACGGGCAGGCAGCCCCGCCAGGAACTGGCAGAGCTGCTGCTCCTGCGTCGACATGGAATGGTCCATCCTCAGCAGCACCTCATGGTAGCTTCCGCAGCGAAGAGTCGGGGGCGCGGATCTGATGAAGGCGTCGGCGGTATCGTCTCGACGAAGGTGGGGGGGGTCCTCAACGGTGAAGACGGGACCTGTGCAGGCTGGTTAGCATGGCAAGGGAAGGCTGGGCCATCCACCACACCAAATATACCTGAGCAAGAGGCAACACAGGGGAGACACAAAGTGGCACGATAGCGGTCGAGTTGGAATCCCAAATGCAGCGCGGCGGACGCAGATGATGTCGAGGGCAAGTCTGGTGTATCTTGAGGCTTGAAGTGTGTTTTGGCTAGAGCTGCCCCTCGGTGACACTTCAGGCGCTTGGTCGACGTCAGATATCGGGCTGCCTAAGAAGGGAGGCAAGACGAGGCGACCGCGGGAGAAGTGGCGGCAACGACCGGCTTATGATATGACAAACAAGGAGAGGCAAACGGCAATCGCAAACGGGGATTTGGGGAGGATATGGTGTTTGACCTCGTTTTGATTTTTAGTCTTTTTATTACTCCATTGCATTGATGGATTGCACTGGAGGGCTCCGAACAGTGGAGAGGAACCCTGGAGGTTTATACAGGCGGTGCACCCCGCTGTCCCGTCAGCAACCCATCACTGTAGGTGCAAAGGGCGGGAACAAAGCCATCATTCATGGGGAAAATTGATGTGATCCTGCCTCTCTATTCTCTTCTAATTTGTACACGGCTACTGGCACAGAGTCAATCCCTCGTCCCGTCTCCCGACCACTCGCGTCGCGCGCATCCTTCTACTCGTCGTCCTCCTCCGCCTCCCCGACGTACTTGTGTCGGATGTCCTTCCATTGTCGCTGTTGGTCCCTTCGTCAGCACCTCGAGCACCCGGCAAAAAATTCCGCATTCGGGCTATACGTACGCCTCGGTTGTAGCTGTCCCAGACCTTGTCCATGGTCTTGTTGAAGCCCCTGAGAAAACACAGCAAATCAGCATCTCCCGCTGGCCCGAAGGGCAATCGTAGAGTCGGCATCGCTTACACCTCCCAGGCGAAACCGGCACCAAAGACGGTCGCGAGCATGAGGAAGTTCGTTCGGAAGAGTCCGCTGCGAGGCAATTCGGGTTAGCATTCGGAGTTTCGAGGGGCGTCTGGGTCGTTTCGGGGGGAGGAGGGACTTGCTTGTAGAGCTGGTTGACGATGGCCTGGGGAATGCGCGATTAGCCGATGCGGACGAGCAGAGCGGGACGGGAGGAGAGGGAAGGTTACCATCTTGACGATTGAGCGCAATTGAGCGTCTGGGATGCGTCTTCGATTGGGGGATGCGACGTTTGGGCCGGATTCGAGGGTTCGGTTGCAGGATGGAGAGAGAGGATGCGGCGAGTTTGTCAGACCAGGAAATTCGCGAAGAACTTCCGGGCAGCTTTACGTCGTCTGTGATTGGTCGCTTGGGCCGGGACCCACTTTGCCTTCAATTGACGATCCAACTCGTTGGCCTCAGCTTCAAATGTAAAGGCTTGAGCAGCATCTCCAATTCTTATCAATAATGGTAATTTGCATTGTGAGAATGTCTATCGTCCCAACCCGCTACTCAAACCGCTATAATTACAACGTCTACGGCGAACAACGGCCCCCTCTACTTGTTCGCATCGTCCGTCTCGGACCCCTTGGGCTTCTCCGAATGAGCCGTCTCCTTGACCTTTTCTTGGGCCTTCTTCTTGACCTCGTGCATCCTCGCCCGGAATCCAATGTGCTGCTGCACACGGGGTCCGCGAATAGAGCTCATAACGCGCAGAGGCGGACGGAATTCGTGATCCTCGTCCTCGGCCTTGGGAACGGCAAGCTCTTCTTCGGTAGGAAGCCACCATCGTCGAATGAAGCCGGGCAGACATGCGCCAACCCATTCGTCGGGAACGCATCGGATGAGGGCGCCCCATGGAATCGAGATGGCTCCGAGGCCGACCGAGAGTCCCCATTCCTTGCCGCTGAGCGGCGTGATCTTGAAAGCCTCGCCGCCGACGAAGACGATGAGAATCTGGCCGCCAACCATGATGCAGTTGATTCCGATAAAGAAGAGGTTGCGATGCAGCCCTTCGAAAATGTTGAACTTGTTATCAAGACGGCGGTTGCTACAAGTCTGTTAGCGCTGGAAGCGATTTGGAAGGGGATATATCGTACTTCAGCTCATTGAAGATCTGCAGCCACACAAAAGTGTTGAAGACGAGCGTCTTGAGCTCCTTAGTATCGTGATCAGTGCTGTCATAGCCAAAGAACTTCTTGCCGCCAAAGTTCAGCACAAAGGTGATGGCGAGCTGGCAGATTGCCTGTCCAATGATCATCTTGGACATTCTCAAGGTGATGAGAGGGGCAGACTTTCGATCGGGCTTCCTGTCGAGGACGCTTCGAGTCGGAGGGTCTGTGGCCAGGGCCAGCGCAGCAAACGTGTCCATGATGAGGTTGACCCAGAGGAGTTGGACGGCGTTGAGGACGGATTCACCCTCTCCGTTGGATACGGCAGAGACGAATGTCAAGACCACGGCGGTGACGTTGACTGTCAGTTGGAACTGAAGGAACTTCTTGACTGAATCGTTCACAGCTCTCCCCCACATAATACCCTTGACGATGCTGGCAAAGCTGATATCGGTTAGCATGGCGGTGCAGAGTCATCGAGTCGGTCATTGGCTTACTTGTCATCCAAGAGAATGATAGACGACGCTTCCTTGGCCACCTCGGTGCCGGCGATGCCCATTGAAAATCCAATGTCTGCCATCTTCAAGGCCGGGGCGTCATTGGTACCATCACCGGTCACAGCAACAGTCTCGCCAAGCTCCTTGAGGGTGCGGACGAGGATGCGCTTGTCTTCGGGACTCGAGCGAGCCAAGACCTGGAGGTGGCGAACCGTCTGCTTCAGCTCTTCCTCGGGCAGTCGGCGGAATCTGGGACCCTCCATGGCGATGCCGCCCTCGTCGGGCCGGAAGATGCCGCATTCAGAAGCAATAGCAGAGGCCGTCTGGATGTTGTCGCCAGTCACCATTCGCACAACCACGCCGGCTCGTCGACAGTCCTGGAGGGCGTCGATGACGCTGGGTCGCAGAGGGTCCTTGATGCCGTAGATTCCAATCAAGGTCATGTCCTCATGCAGAGCATTGAAGTTGGCCATTCGAGCGTCGTCTTCGGAAACAGCCCCAGCGGGGGGCCATGACTCAAAGTCGCGATACGAAGAAGCGATTGTTCGTAGCGTCTGGGCGGCGTAGGAGCTGATGGTGAGATTGGACACGTCTCGATCCGCGGCTTCCATGGGGACGACGGTGGGCTCTCCCTGTGACGTCTCCTCCAGAGTCTTGGTGCACTTGTCGAGGAGGATCTCGGATGCTCCCTTGGCGTACACGCGGTACATGCCGTTGGGAAGCCTGACCACGACGGCACTGTACTTGTACTTGCTGTCAAAGGGGATGGTCTGGACGACATCGGCTGCCGATCGGATTTCTTCCACCGGGCCAGCACCCAGGTGGTCGCGGCAAAGTGTGAGGAGGGCCACTTCCGTCTTGGAGCCGATAAAGGTCTTCTCGCCGTCCTGGTCTCCCTCGAAGGCGGTCGAGTTGAGCACGTTGGACTGGATGAGCATGGCTTTGACTTGTGCACTCAGCCCGGCGCAGAACTCGGCCTGGGGCACGTTGGGGGTGGTGATGGCGTCCTGGTTGATGTTCAGAGTCTTGTCCATGGGCGCCTCGGTGCCGCCAAAGCTGACGGACTTTCCGAGCGTCGTGGCCACGACAGTCATCTTGTTCTGGGTGAGGGTGCCGGTCTTGTCGGAGCAGATGGTGGTGGCATTGCCCATGGTCTCGCAGGCCTTGAGAACGCGCACGAGGTTGTTGTCGCGAAGCATCTTGACCGTGGCAAAGCTGAGAGCCAGCGTGACGGCCAGGGGCAGACCCTCGGGGACGGCCACGACGACGACGGTGACGGAGACGATGAACAGCTTCATGAACTCCTGCCCCTTCTCCGACGGCGTGCCGTTGTTGTTGGGGAGACCGACGCAGAACTTGATGAAGAGGACGACGAAGAGCAGCAGGGCGGCGCCGGCGCCAAACTTGGCGATCCAGTCGGCCAAGATGTTGAGCTTCTTCTGCAGCGGCGTGTCCTCCTGTTCGGTGCGCAGGGCCATGGAGATGCGGCCGTAGCTCGAGTTGACGCCCACGGCGGTGACGAGAAACTTCCCGGAGCCCTCGTTAACCTTGCTGCCGGAGATGATGAAGGGATCGAGCTTCTCGGCCTCGTGGGCATCGAGCTTCTGGATGGCGTGGAAGACTTCTTCGGCGGGGACTTTCTTCAAGAGGTCCGACTCTCCGGTGGCCGAAGACTCGTCGCACTTGACCGCGCTCCCTTCGATGAAGATGCCGTCGACGGGAACGATGTCGCCGGTTGCGAGGTGCATGACGTCTCCAACCAAGACGTCGTAGACGGAGATCTCCTGCGACTTTCCGGAGCGGATCACGTTGACGGTGCGATCGCTGGTCTTCTTGGTGAGGCGCGTGAACTGGCGCTGCATGTGCCAGTCGTTGATGGTGCCGGTGAGAACAACGATGCTGGTCTGGGAGTCAGCTGCGATGGGAGAGAGCGAGGGCTGGGATCCTCGTCACTTACACGATGGCCACAATAATAGCCACGCCTTCAACCCATTCTACCTTGGGCTCGCCGGGCTCATGAGCGGCTCCAAAGGTCTGGTACAGGCCGAGGGCCAGCGAAACCACTGCGGCGATGGACAGCAAAATGAGCACCTTGTCGTTGTACGTGGTCCAGGCGATTTGCCATATGGACTTGGTCTTCTTCTCGGGGAGGCGATTGTCTCGGAAGACCCTCATGCGGTCGGCGTATGCGCCCGTTGGATGCGGGTTCTCGGGGGGGGGGATGTGAATAGCGCCCTCGGCCTTGCCCTCGGGGACAACGTCTCCGGCGGTGCCGTGCTTGGGCGTTCCCTTGGGAGCGACGTCTTCAAAGGCAACCTCGCCGTCGAGCATGGTCTCGTCGACGCCGAGACCGGCTCTCCGGTCGGTGCGCAGGCCCTTCTCCAGGCCGTCGAGGCCGCCGAGCGCGTAGAAGGCGTGGTGGCTCTTGGGGTTGAGCAGCTTGGAGAGCTGGCCGGGACTGTATGCGAACTTGTTGTTCTCGACCCTGAACATGTCCTCGGTGCCGGGATCCGGCGTCAGGGCATCTGCAGTGTCCATCAGAGGGACGTTCATGGTGTCGCCGTTGGTCGTCTTGGCCTGCTGCGGCGATGTGTCGGGAGTCGCCATCTTGGGCGGCTGGGTGGGTTGGAGAGGTGAGGATGGGAGAACGGCAGAATCGAGTGGAATTCCCTTCTCTCGCGCGGGCGGGCGCGGTAAACAAAGGGACGGCGCAACGGGCCCTTATATGAGAGAAGGCGTATTTCGGGGACGGGCTTGGGCGGAGCTGCAAGGCAAACCCCCTAGCGTCTGAGGTAAGGGAGCAGGCCAGTTAATAATAAGTAGTACCCAGTGAGGGATATCGTCTAATGTAAGTACTTGTGCGAGTGGAGGATGTTGTCGAAAGATGCACGGGCGGCGATGCGTGTTGGGGCGAGGAGGCCTCGGGCATTTACATCTTGAAGCAGGTCTGATGGGAGGACGGGCGGGAAGGTGATGACGCGCCGCTGCAGAAGCATCGCACATTGATTCAATGCCGGTTGGACGAGGGAACAGTGACATTTCTCAGGCCCATCAACTCCAAACCGGCTTTACATTGCGTCCAAAGGATTCGTACGTAGGCACTCTAGTCCTCGCATGTTTAATTTCACGAGCAAGGGAGGCGTGATGCCTGCTAGTTGAAGATCCATCGACCCCCCTCGAGCTGAGGGCGGCATTTGCGCCCCCCCGGGAGCCAATAACGCGAGACTAGGGCGATGCTACTGTGTGCCATAAAATAAGCTTGTTTTTGCTTCCTGTTGCTGGCGTGATGCCCAGTCGTGGCCGTGATGGCCTCGATTTGCAGGCCTCTTCCCCTCTCCGATTGATTGCATCCATCTATAAGTCGGGCCTCGTGCCTTCCAACTTCATGACTGCGTCCTGCCCGTTCTGCCAACACAGCATGCGTCAAACCAAGCGGGAAGGCGCCAGTCAACCTCGCCCTCCGGAAGGGTGCCACGCATTCAGGTTTGCATGGGTCTGAGCTTCGTGGATGCGACGCGAGAAAACAGGGAGCCAGACCAGAGACACGGCTGTTCACCTACGTAATGAATTACACCGCTTCCTCGCCTCTCGTCCAAGCACATCCATCTCCCTCTCCCTCGTTGCGCCACCTTGCAGACGGGAGCCAACGCATCAAAAACCGCCTCGGCTACTACAGCTTCTTCTCGCGAAAGAGCGCCCAAACGGGAAGCATCAAGGCTGACTGACGTCGGCTCCAGTCGAGACCATCAAATTCAAGACGGCCTCAGACCCGAAAAACACGACCAAACTACAAGGGACCCGACGTCCAATCATCACCGCACGAGTCTTCTATTCCGATCTCCTCGTCTTGGGACCTTTGACCCTTCATAAAAGGTCATAATAAGCTCATCGGGGCTTTAGCGGGTCTTGGCCCAATTACAAGAAGCCAGTGACGAAGCGACGAAGGATGCCCTTTTGCGTTGGCTTGGGCTTGGCACTGTGAGCCCCGGCTTTGCACCGGTGAATCCGCCGTTAGCCCGGCCTTGGTCGCACTGTGTCGCCCAACCGCTGCGTGACGAAACATTCGCTTGGCTGCATCCCGATTCCCAACTGGAAACCAATAGACACCCCCCGAGCAAAACAACAAGGCTGAGTGCCTGAGAGCCTTGGACCCGATCGCCTCCGTCTTCGTCAGCCCTGCGCTCTGCCTCGCTATCGTGGGCTCTTGGCAGGTTTTTTTCTGTCGTGTGCGCTGCAGCAAGCTCTGCCCTGCCCGCCAACAGTCGCATACATTTTTCTCTCATCCCAACTGGAAGCTCGAATTTACCCCGCAGTCGCAAACCGCAAACTCCCCGCCAAGCGCAAGTCGCGATAAAAAATTTATTATTAAAAAAAAAAAAAAAAAAGAGATCCTTGCACAAGCAGCCTTCACCATGCCGTCCCAGCCCAGCAACGCAGGCATCGTCACCAACGAGTCGAGCGGCTCCCGCGAGATCCCCGAGTCGCTCCGCCCCGACGGCACCACCCGCCGTGCCATCAAGATCCGCCCGGGCTACCGCCCCGCGGAGGACGTCGAGGTCTACAAGAACCGCACCGCCGAGGGCTTCCGCGAGCGGGGGAAGCGCGCCGGCATCCCGGGCGCTGCGGGGCTCGCCGAGCCTTCAGCGTCATCGTCGGCCGCCAGCAACAAGAACGCGAAGAGGCGCGAGGCCCGGAAGAAGGCCAAGGCGGCGGCCGACGACGACGACGACGACGACGACGCCACCGCGAAGGCGCCCGCGGGAGAGAAGCAGCAGCTGCCGGAGCCCGAGCAGGTCGATCCCGAGGTGGAGCGCGAGAAGAAGGCTCGGGGCTTGAAGAAGAAGCTGAAACAGGCCAAGGATCTCAAGAACAAGAAGGAGGGGGGCGAGGCGCTGCTGCCAGAGCAGATTGCCAAGGTTATCAAGATCAACGAGTTGATTCGGGAGCTGGATGCTCTTGGCTTCGATGCCGAGGGGGAGCCCAAGGCCAAGGCGGAAGAGGGTGACGACGACTCGAAGGAATGAAACTGGCCAGAGTCACGTTTAGGGACATGAGGAAGTGGTGCCCAGTCAACATTCCGACCTTTTCGCCCCCTCGAGCCTTGGCTGCTCCCCAGGGATATCGTGTCCGCTCCTAGGACTGGTCGATCCGAGTCGAGCATTTTGAGACATTCTTCCGATCCGCGGCCGGGGAGGTGAAAGAGGGGGTCCCACGAACAGTCACCTGGGCCGGGTGTATCATGCGCTCGCTGCACGTTCTGCCTCGGTGTGTCTTTGGGGTTTCCGACGGGGAACGCCGACTCGGGGACTTGGGCGACACAACATCTTGAGGCAAGCCGTAGGTAGTGGTACGTACTACATATATATATCAGTGCTATATATGGCTGCGGTAGCGAGATAGTAGCTGTCAATACAACCCAGGGCGGTCGAGACAGCCGTGCCCAAATTATGCCCAGGGCTGTTTTCGTGCCTGTGATCGAGATACTAAGCTGTTGTCGTGGTGCTGTGACGTGGATGAGGCTGTGGGGTGGCAACTTGAGCCTGACGAGGGGTGTGAGGACTCTCTGTTGGGAGTTATGCCTCTATGGTGAGGGGGTAGTGTCGCTCTGCTCCGTCGAGCTCCTCTGGCTGCAACGTAGCCATGTGTAGAGTAGTAAAGACGTTTATGAGTTCAGGTTGGGATGATACTCCATGATTAGATGTCCATGGGTGCCATATCAGCCCCAATCTGTACAACCCAACAAAATGAGCTCAAATAAGTTACTTTCTCATACCTATCCAATAAATAATGCCCCACAAACACAAAATCACCCAAAAAAACACAACGAATAATTAACTACGAAAGTTCACGTCGTTCGAAAAAAGAGTCCAGGCATAAATCGAGGGCCAAGTATAGGGTAACCTTCTTCGAACCCGGCAGATTCCCCGAGATTCTGCCGGCATTGACGGGTCTTTGGCTGCTGGGGCTAGCGGAAGGCTCCAGCCCGGTGAGGTAAGCTCTCCAAACTGCTGGGGACAGCATCCGTCACCGTCCACACACCTCCAAACAAACCAAACCTCCCATCGCCTCGAAAGCAATTAGAACCTCCCTAATCCGAACCGCCACGTCCCCTTCCGAACCAGCGAACGAATCCATCGATAGCCGCCCACAAATAGCGGGACACCTTTTGCCCGTACGTTGAGCGACCATGACGTCCGAAGACGATCGCCAGGCCGCCCTCGCCACCTACCGGGCGAAGCTCGTCGAGTCCCGGGAGTGGGAGGCCAAGCTCAAGAACCTGCGTCTCGAGATCAAGGACATGCAAAGGGAGTATGACCGGACCGAGGACAACATTAAGGCGTTGCAGAGCGTCGGTCAGATCATCGGCGAGGTCCTAAAACAGCTCGACGACGAGAGATGTAAGGCCATCGACCCCCCCCTGATGCTGCTGCTCGAGCGTGCGAAAGACCACCGACTAACCCTCCTCCGACATAGTCATCGTCAAGGCGTCGTCGGGTCCCAGATATGTCGTCGGCTGCAGATCCAAGGTCGACCGCGCGAAGATGAAGCAGGGCACGCGGGTTGCCCTCGACATGACGACGCTCACCATCATGCGAATGCTCCCCCGAGAGGTCGACCCCCTCGTCTACAACATGTCGCTGGAAGACCCCGGCCAAGTCAGCTTCGGCGGCATTGGTGGCTTGAATGAACAGATCAGAGAGCTTCGAGAGGTCATTGAGCTGCCTCTGAAGAACCCCGAGCTGTTCCTCAGAGTGGGCATCAAGCCCCCCAAGGGAGTGCTGTTGTACGGTCCCCCGGGCACCGGCAAGACTCTGCTTGCGCGAGCCGTGGCCAGTAGCCTCGAGACGAACTTCTTGAAGGGTATGCGCGCCGTCACCACACCACAAACAACCTGGCTGACGAATTGACTAGTTGTTTCCTCTGCCATCGTCGACAAGTATATTGGAGAATCAGCTCGCCTGATCAGAGAGATGTTTGGCTACGCCAAAGAACACGAGCCCTGCATCATCTTCATGGACGAGATTGACGCCATCGGCGGCCGACGATTCTCGGAAGGCACTAGCGCTGATCGAGAAATCCAAAGAACGCTGATGGAACTGCTGAACCAGCTGGACGGCTTCGACTACCTGGGCAAGACGAAGATCATCATGGCCACCAACAGACCCGACACGCTCGACCCCGCCCTGCTCCGCGCCGGCCGCCTGGACCGCAAGATCGAGATCCCCCTGCCCAACGAGGTCGGCCGGTTGGAGATTCTCAAGATCCACGCGCAGGGCGTCGTGGTGGACGGGGAGCTCGACTTTGAGAGCGTGGTCAAGATGAGCGACGGCCTCAACGGCGCCGATTTGAGAAACGTCGTTACGGAAGCGTAAGTGCCACCTTGGCCCCCTGCCCAAGGAGACATGTGTTTGCTGACGCACGTGCAGTGGATTGTTCGCCATCAAGGACTACCGCGAATCTATCAACCAGGATGACTTCAACAAGGCTGTCCGCAAGGTCGCCGAATCCAAGAAGCTCGAAGGCAAGCTCGAGTACCAGAAGCTGTAAACGCGATTTTGGGGGCCACGATTAGGTGAGAAGCGATGGAACCGGATAGAGTGACGGCGCAAGGGATCGAGGGACCAAGGTTATGAAAGCTACTGGGTAATCTTTGTAGGACTGTACACTAGAGACGAGTTTTGGTGCCCGTAGACGGCTCAGCCCTAGGAGCAGGAAAGCGGAATGGCGTCTCGAAACGGGCATCAGATCTAGGAGCGCATGCGACCGGGGGGCGCAAGAAGTACAAGCATCAGCCCTCGGCAAGGTGGTTGTCAGCATTTAGGGAGCTCAGCGCTTCATATGATAACAGCGATGCCATTGTCCCTCTCCCCGCCGCAACCAAAGTGATGATGGCATCGGTGAATGGAGCTGCAGCTATTCCGCCAGTTCATGCGGTGGAGTTGTAGAGGAAGCTGAGCATCGTTAAGGCTGACTTCGGCTTCCTTCTCCGTCAGACCTGGCCCGACGAGCGTGACTGGTGACCGCCCACCATTCTACCAATGACCACTCCGGCGGCTTGGCTGCTCAGCGCTATACCGGTAGTTTGTCTCGAACGCTCTGCGAGCAGCGAACTAACAAGTCGGGCGTGGATTGTAGCTTTTCAGCTAAAGGGAGCCGACAGCCTAGCTCTGGGACTGGTTGCCGGGCGGTGCACAGGGAGGAAAAAAGGTTGTGGCGCCGTTGCTTGGGAGCGAGCGAGCGAGTCTTAAACACACAGCACCACGCAGTTTCAGCATACGCCACGTGCAAGAAGCAACGCTCTCGACATGCGGTGAGGCCGAGGCAGACGGTTTCTGGGCCTGGTGCTGAGCTCGACGGTTGCCGCTGGGCAGTTTCAAGTGCCGCTTGTGTACGCATAAACTGCGACTTCTATGCACTTGAGCCTGTTATGGCGAGAACGAGAATGGCCATGGGACGCGCTGGAGCTGGCCGGCAAGAGCCTCGTCGATTGGCCCCCAATTCTTAGCATGGAACAACGGGCGCCATGTGCAGGAACAAGTGTCACCACCAAGGCGGGCAGTTTGGGCACGGTACAGTAAGCCAGAGCGGGCCTTGGCTCACTTGTTGGGCGGCTCGATGAGGCAACGTGGCTGATGTCAGAATGCTGGGTGGCTCACTTCCGAAGGCCTGCAGTTGGCCCCTGAACCCAGGCGAGGCCAGTCTTGCATTGCACAGGCCTGGCAACCTGGCAATCTCATCGGCACGCACGCTGATTGAGTGCTGGGCCCCAGCGATCCCCTTCCTCCTCGGCTGGGGCAGGGGTGGAAGACTCGCGGCTTCATTGGGGTTGAGCGACTGTGAGCGAGTAAGCGGGCAACATGCCTTGGCTCCTTTTCATGACTTGTGGTCTGAGGAGAGGACGCCAAAAGCAAAGCCAAGGCTGAGGAGAAGTCCACACTGAAACCCCTAGTTTGAGATACGAGGGAAAAAAGGAACCTCTCGGGCACAGCGAAGCCGACAAGTTGATTTCGCGAAGTAAAGTAGAAGCCCCCAACGCTCATCCGCGCTTGCGCTTGGGTCGGGGAGGGAGACGCCGAGCGGAATAGCGCGGGTTCAGAGCTTGGAGATGCTATTCTTGGGGCGTTTATTGCCTCTGGGGTGGGATCAATTGAGGCTGTGAGGGACCCATCAGTGGCCTGGCGATCTGGCGCCATCTCCCCAAACGCAGAGACCGGAGACGGCGAGAGCGCACGCAGGAAGGAGACGGTTGTCGCCGTTGGTTGCCCTTCACTCTCCAGAGATCCGTTTTCCAGGGGGCGAGCTGCCGCTGGGTCCACGACAAACCGCCAGGGACCAAGGCTGGGCAGTCAGGGGAAGATGCGGCAGGGGGCCTGCTAATGCCGAGAGGTGGGTGGGTGGGAGACTGGAAATACGAAGTTGGATGACGACGTGCTCTCGGAGGGCCAGCCGGTTGAGACAAAGGCGGCTCGTATGTCGTGCAAATCCCCTTAGCACAGGAAGCTATTAGATGCGGGATGCGGGATGCGGGAGGTGGCATGGGAAACGACAAGGTCTGGATGCCAATGAAGGCGGCTTGTTGGCGGGAAACCGAGCACCTGCACGTCCCTGCCCTGTGCCTGATCATGATCATGATGATCCGTGGCTCCCAGCAGGGGCACAGACAGGATCGGGAACCCCGTGTGTGTGTTCGTCGGTGGGCGGTGGAGGTTGAACGGTGATGGTGGTGATGACGATTTTGCCGTGATAAGAAGTTTGACGACGAAGGTATCCGCAAGTTCCTCAGAGATCCATAGCAGCGTATGCCGTCTTTGGGATTTCTGGATGTGGTTTGACTGAGGCCACGTTTGTTAAGGAAGCGTGCTGAGTGTCACGAGATGTTTCATTGGAGTTGAAGCAGAGATTATCTACGAATGGGAAGGTGCGCCTGCGGTGCTGTGGTACCGTGGTGCTGACGGGAGGCATGAGAAAGGCGCTCTTGGACGTGGCTTCCCACTTTTTAGGGATTTGCGGTTGAATTTTAGTTGAGGTTTGAACTTGTCGGCGCAATCACTTTGACGTTTTGCTTGCCGACAAGGAGCCGTTGCCATGACGAACGAACGAACAAACGAACCACTGGGACTCTTCAAGTTCACGAGGCGGCAATGGATCCTTGTTGGGGCGGTCAATTCGCCCAGGCACCATCAGCCCGACGGGACTTGGACCAAGTCGGTGTAGCCTCGATTTTTTGGCCGTCTTTCTATTCTTGTGCTTCTGGACCTTGTTGGCCACGGTTATTGATGGCAGGGCCGGATAGTCGTGATACGGCATGGAACGGACTAGAATGTGCTGCGCTTGTGTGAAGAGTTGGAAATTGAGTCGATTGACCCTCTTCGCTTTACGTGGTGATGATTTGATGCTGACTGCGCGATTCCACCCACACCAACAAACACCAGCTGCATGGCGGCGGCGGCGGCGGCGCTTGGGAGGCAAGAGGCCATGGTCACCTCACACACGGGACAAATAATGGATTTGTGCAGTGGAACATCGGCGCCATGGAGGAGAGAAACGAAACAGGGCGTGCTTGTGTATACTTGGGACCTGCACATTGGACGATACCATCAACTCAAAACACACAACGCGCGGGACATCCCTGAGCTTTTCAAACCGCCCCGGCGTGGGCTGCATGGCTGGGAGATAAGCACAACAAAACAGGGAAATGCAATGGAGGTTGACAAACGATGACATGTCTGTCTGTCTGCTCTCGCACTTCGCACGATGTCCATCAGGTAGGTTCCTGGAGAAACCCGTCGTCTGTCCAGAGGATTGTAAGCCATCTCTCATCAGGTTGATCCGCCCAAGAAACACCCAGATTCAGCTTGGGGCCCGTTCCATGCACAATTGTCGCCTCCACTCCAATTGGTCTAGTCTAGCGGTTGTTGTGGCGGCATTACGGCAACAGGGGCCACGGCTCGACCGCCCCCCCCTATCAGCGTCCCAGGCTCCCAGTTTCCAAGGGCCCCTCCAGAGCCCCCTCATAGTGCAGCCGGGCTCCAAGTGTCATCCCTCCACCCCACTCGGAGCAGGTTTGGATGGAGTTGAAGGGTTGAAGCACGGCAGGTACGATGGCTGGATGGTTGGATGGCGGCATGGGCACTGCGGGCAGGTACCTTCCCAGAGTACCTTCCAGTTTAGCTGCTGAAGCTGCCAGGTGCACCTGCCTCGAGCCTTCCAAGTTCCCCCCCTCTCATCCCCACAATAAAGCTGAGTCCAAGCCTCAGTCCGCTTGCCCGCTCTTTTCTCACCCCCCCAGAGCGACAAAGCGAGAAAGATGCCCCAAGCCCAAACAGAAAAACATATATATATCACATCTCCGTCCTCCTCTTTCTGAACTCTTATTCTTGCTCTTCTCCTCTCTCGTCTTCTTTCATACCTGCCTACCTACTTTGCTTCGTGATACCCCTTCTCTCCCCATCAACGTCTACTCTCGCTCTATCCTCCTTCCCCCCTCCCCCTCGACCACCAACACCTTCCTACCGAATCTCCCCTTTGGCAAACAGCAAAGCCAGAAAACATGTGGTAAGGCAACACCCTCACACCTTCCCTCCATCTTCCCCTCCTCTCTCACCGTCTCCCGTCACCGCTCTCGCCACCGCCCGCAACGCTGCAAGCTTGCAAGTCCCAACCCGCCTACCCCTCCACCGCCTGCGCGTAGCTCCATAGCGATTGAGAGCAGGGGATTTCGCACAGACATGGAGGGGCAGCCGGAACTTGGCTTGACGCTCTCGGAACTCTAACCGGGTCAATTGATGGAATCATGACAGCTAATCGCCTTTTGCTCGCAGTGGAATTTTCGGCTACATCAACTACCTTGTGGAAAAGGACCGCAAGTTCATCCTCGACACACTGATCAACGGTCAGTGCTTCTCGTGTTCCCCTCCGCCCCTCCTCCTCCCTCCCCTTCAATCAGCCTGCCCCGCCTTTGCGAGTCAATGGTGAGACGAAATGACGCCAGCCAATCGCTAACTTGATTTGTTTCGCCCAACAGGTCTGTCCCGTCTTGAGTACCGTGGATATGATTCGGCTGGTTTGGCCGTCGATGGCAACAAGAGGAAGGAGGTCCTTGCCTTCAAGGAGGTTGGCAAGGTTGCCAAGCTCAAGCAGCTGATTGACGAGTCCGACATCGACCTGGAGAAGGTCTTTGATTCACATGCCGGTATTGCCCACACTCGATGGGCTACCCACGGTCCCCCGTCGACCGTCAACTGCCACCCTCATCGGTACGTAGAAGTCCGGCTTACCCCACGCTTGCATGGAGCTTGTGCAGGCAATGCCATCTTCATCGTTCGATTCTTCGCCAGTCCAGCCTCTCTCCGCAAATCTGTTGTAGAGAAGGCCAGGGAGCTCGGAGAGAATGGCGACAAGCTTTGATGACTTTTCTCGACATGGTATGCTAACGAGACATCTAGCTCTGACCCCACTTGGGAGTTCACCGTCGTCCACAATGGTATTATTACCAACTACAAGGAACTCAAGACCCTGCTCGAGAGCAAGGGCTTCCGATTCGAGACCGAGACCGACACTGAGTGCATCGCCAAGTTGACCAAGTACATCCACGACCAGCACCCATCGATCGGCTTCACCGACCTGGCCAAGGCTGTCATCCAGGAGCTCGAGGGCGCCTATGGTCTTCTCATCAAGTCCGTCCACTACCCCCATGAGGTTATTGCCGCCCGAAAGGGCTCTCCTCTGGTTATCGGTGTCAAGACTCAGCGCCGCATGAAGGTCGACTTCGTCGACGTCGAGTACAGCGATGAGGCTGGTGCCCTCCCCGCCGAGGCTGCGTCCCAGAACGTTGCTCTCAAGAAGAACGCCGGCGATCTTCTCTCGCCCGAAAACACCCTCCTCGGTGCTCCAGACAAGTCCCTGCTGCACCGCTCTCAGTCTCGAGCTTTCATGACTGATGATGGCATGCCTATGCCCACCGAGTTCTTCCTCTCCTCGGACCCCTCGGCTATCGTCGAACACACCAAGAAGGTTATGTACCTTGAGGATGACGATATTGCTCACATCCACGAGGGTTCCCTCAACATCCACCGCCTTAAGAAGGCTGATGGTAGCTCAAATGTCCGAACCATCCAGACCCTCGAGCTCGAGCTCCAGGAGATCATGAAGGGCAAGTTCGACCACTTCATGCAGAAGGAGATTTTCGAGCAGCCCGAGTCCGTTGTCAACACCATGCGTGGTCGCCTCGACATTGCCAACAAGACTGTCACTCTCGGTGGTCTCCGTTCTTACATTTCCACCATCCGCAGATGCCGCCGCATCATCTTCATTGCCTGCGGCACCAGCTATCACTCTTGCATGGCTGTCCGTGGCGTCTTTGAAGAGCTCGCTGAGATCCCCATCGCCGTGGAGTTGGCGTCCGATTTCCTCGACCGACAGGCCCCCGTCTTCCGTGACGACACCTGCGTCTTCGTCTCCCAGTCTGGTGAGACCGCCGACTCTCTGTTGGCCCTCCGTTACTGCTTGGAGCGTGGTGCCCTGACCGTTGGTATTGTCAACGTCGTCGGCTCATCCATTTCTCTTCTCACCCATTGCGGTGTCCACGTTAACGCCGGTCCCGAGATCGGTGTTGCCTCGACTAAGGCCTATACCTCTCAGTTCATTGCAATGGTCATGTTTGCTCTGTCCTTGAGTGAGGATCGTGCTTCCAAGAAGGCTCGTCGGGAGGAGATTATGGAGGGTCTTTCCAACATCTCGGACCAGATCAAGACGATTCTCGAGCTGGACACCTCCATCAAGACTCTTTGCGAAAAGACGTTCAAGAACCAGAAGTCCCTGCTCGTGCTCGGCCGTGGTGGCCAGTTCTCCACTGCCCTGGAGGGTGCCCTGAAGATCAAGGAAATTTCGTACCTCCATTGTGAGGCCGTCATGTCTGGTGAGCTCAAGCACGGCGTGCTGGCTCTCGTCGACGAGAACCTCCCCATCATCATGATTCTCACTCGTGATGACCTCTTCAAGAAGTCCCTCAACGCCTACCAGCAGGGTATTTTGCTCCCAAACCCCCATTATAGTGCCCCCCCACTGACATATTTCCAGTCATCGCCCGAGGCGGCAAGCCCATTGTCATCTGCAACACATCCGACGAGGAGTTCAAGGCCTCCGAGGCCGAGAAGATCGAGGTTCCCAAGACGGTCGATGTTCTTCAGGGTCTCCTCAACGTCGTGCCCCTGCAGCTCATTGCTTACTGGCTGGCCGTTCTCGAGGGCCTGAACGTGGATTTCCCTCGCAACCTGGCCAAGTCGGTCACTGTCGAGTAAGCGACGTCTGGATCAACTGTCGGTGTATCATGTAAAGTGAGCCGTGACGCTGGTGCGCACGGGGTTATGACCATTTGGAGTTGGCTTTGACAAAATTAATGGGCTTGCGTGAATGGATAGGCAAGCTCTCGACTGGGTACAGCATGAGATTTTGGTAAAGCAACGACATGGGAGGCCAGGGACGAGGCCTAATGTTTTATTTAGATGATTTTAAGTGGAATGTTGACGGGATTTCCCTCAAAGGGAACAATATGAAAGTGGGCGATATTTTTGTGCTTCATCGGCGAGTCCCACGATTAATCCAATGATGTGACGGATGATATCGTGACGAAGATGAGAATATCCCGACAGGTCTATTCTTACAGTGCCTCTATGTTGCCTGCTCTTCCTCAGCGTCTAGGACACCCTCGCGGAGGACTACTCCTTGATCGGATGACGTTTGGAGGTCACCTACTCTACAGTATAGCTCGGGATCTTGGTCTTGGTCTTGGTGTGTGGTTTGCTTTCGCCGGGCGTCTCCGTCCTTGGTCCTTTCTAGCTACCTTGCTTGCTCGACAAAAACGTCTTGTTCGATTGTCCCCCCCACAATAATACAGAAGAAGAAACGTGATAAAAACTCCCAATTCCCATTTCCTTAGACAGTTTGGGTCCCGTAGCCCTTGATCCTCTCGGCGAAGGCCCAGCTCTGGGCCTCGAGCTTCTCGTTCTCCTTGAGATCGACGCCGTCCTTTGTGACGACGGCGATGGAGTAGGCATCCAAGCTGCGGGCGTCGCGGTAGTAGAGCACCTTCATGCACTCCTGGACAATCTTGACGGCCTCGTCCCGGGTCAGCTTGGCGGCGGCCTCCTCGTCGGGGACGTGGCGCCGCAGGATGGGCTGGGCGAGCATGGCGCCGAAGCCGGTGGCGAGGGAGGGGGCGCTGTAGGTGCTGCCGAGGAGGTCGGCGGCGGCGAGGAAGGGGGCGCCGTCGTCGCCGAGCCCGGCCACGAGGATGTGGTTCCAGAGGGGGTCCATCTTGGAGCGGCGGTTGTAGAGCAGCTTGGCGAGGTAGCGGTGCAGGTTGGCGGCGTTGAGGCGGGGCTTGTCGGGGGAGGTGTAGGCCTCGTCGATGGACAGGTCCGTCAGGTGGCGGTTGAGGTACTGCATGTCCGAGACGTCGCCGCTGAAGCCGAGGACGGACGAGTCGGCAAAGGTGCGCAGGCGCTTCACGTCGGTGAAGCGGGCGAGGGAGCCGTAGGAAGCTGTTTGCGGGGGGTTAGAGCTGGGGGGTAGAGGTGGAGGGATGTGTGTCGGGCGGAAGAGTACGCACCCAGGTTGTCGGCGGCGATGACGACGCCCTCGTTGAACTTGACGGCGACGACGGACGTGCCGGTGACGATGGGCTGCTGGGTGTTTTGCTTGGGGCCATTGTCTTGCATAAAGGTGGCGTCGTAGGCGCCGTAAACGTCGTCTCTAGGCTATCTCGGACGGATCACGGTCAGCTGCGTCCAGAAGGCTGGCAAATGGGTGTGAAATGGCCGAGTTACATACACGGCCCCATGCTTGCGGACGGTGATCCATTCTGATGTGGGAGAGAGGTGGACGGGGGGGAGGGGGAGGGATGGAGTTTTAAGGAGAATCGACGGGAGCCCAGAGGGTCAGCTGTAGAATCAAAGATCGAGATTGGATAAATCGAGTCGGTGGTTTGGGAGGGGTCGAGGATGGCGAAAGGCGAAGTCAAGGTCGAAGTCGAAGTCGGAGTTGGAGCTTGCTGCTGGACGCTTCACTTGGGACTCTCCAGTGTCGCGTCGTTGCGGCAGCCTTGGGGGGGAGGGGCGGTTACGTAAGCTGACATCACTGTGGTGATTGGTCTGACGCTTGCGCGCAGAGCTGCCGTTTGAACTTGAGCTGTCCAGCTCGAGCTGGCTAGGTATGGAGTACGCCGGTCTGCACCGGTTCAATATGACGCATTAAGTACTCAGTACCGCCGAAGCTCAGCTGCGAGCACTGACCGCCGCCCGCTCCCGTTAGGTTGTCCCCACTTTTTGGCCAGAAAAAGAGAAGCACGCACTGTATCATCAACACCATCAGCGCCCGTCGCCCATCTCCATCTTCCTTCCCACTGCGACCAGGCACGAGTTTCAAACCTCGACGCCAATCTCCCCGCTTCCAACGCACCCGCCTCCCGCCGATTGATTCGAAAGCCCGTCGCCAATCGTCGCAAAATCCGACTTTGCACTCTGGAACTCCGCATCCGCGCATTCTCTTGGAAAAAAAAGAAATAATACAAAAAAGGAAGAATAAAAAAACAAAAATGCTGTCAACCGTCAGCCGGGCCGCCGCCCACGGCGTTGCGACCGCCGGCGTCGTCCGCATGTCCTCGTGCGCCGCCCAATTCCTCCCTCGCCACGTGCCCACCGTTTCGCACGCGCTCGTCGCCGCCCGCGCCTTGACCGTATCGGCGGCTGCTCGCCTTCCCTCCGCCAAGGCCGCTCCCGAGAAGCCCGAGAAGCCCAAGAAGGCCAAGGCCGCTCCCGAGAAGCCCGAGAAGCCCAAGAAGGCCAAGGCCGCTCCCTCTAAGCACGCCGAGGAGGCCAAGGCCGCGGCCAAGGCGAAGAAGGCCGCTGATAAAGAAGTCTTGGCCGCAAAGAAGGCGAGGGAAGAGATCAAGGACCTCAAGACCCAGGCCCTGCTCCGGGAAGGTGTCACTCTATTGCCCGAGACTGGATGGCTTGTCTTCGTCGTGCGAGGGATGAAGGTTGGCCACAAGGATCTCGGCGTGAAAATGAAGGCTCTCGGCGAAGAGTACAAGAATCTCTCGGAGCACGAGCTCGAGGTGAGAGAGAGCACGACCCCCCGATGGGGGGGGGGGGGGGTAATTGAAAGGAACCCAAGCTAACCACCAAGCCCAGGAGCTCTCCAAAACCGCCGAGACCAACCGCGTGACCAACGAGGCCAACTACAAGGCCTGGGTCGACTCGTACCCCCCGGAGCGAATCTACATGGCCAACAAGGCGCGCACCCGCCTCTCCAAGCTGACGGGCAAGAGGCCGCTCCTCATCGACGACGAGCGCCAGCCCAAGCGGCCCGGCGGCCCGTACATCTTGTTCGTGCGGGACCGGTACCCCCTCCTCCCCGAGGAGCCCGCCCGCAGCACCACGGTGAAGATGACGGAGATCGGGGCCCAGTGGAGGTCCCTCAGCGATGCCGATAAGCACTCCTACAACGCGGCCGCCAAGGATGCCCAGGGCGAGTACGAGGCCGCCGTGGACAAGCTCAACACTGCCTACGCAAAGGCCGAGCAGGTCGAGAAGGCCAAGGGAGCCAAGCCCCGAAGACGCAAGGCCGCTGCCGACGAATAAAGGAGACGCGGCCGTAGAAAGGACGTAGTGGGAAAAGGGCAAGTTTTGGACGGGAAGTTGGCGACATGTCCGTTTCAACGACGACCCCGACCTTCGACATGGGCTTCTCAGAGACTCTCTCCCTTGTACCTAAGCCTTCTCGAGTTGGCCGTGTCGTGTATCGTCTTTGAGCCCGAGGACCTGGGGCCGTGTCGATATGGGCTGTTTCCCTTTGTCACTGTATTATACTGGGTGTATTCGAGCAGGCCGGGTGTTTGGCATCGCCAGTTGCCGAATGTCCAGTCCAGTCTTGATTGTTAGACGAAAGGCTCGCCTGGGGGGTTTGGACGGCGAGCGCTCCCTCTCACGGATATGAATTGGAAGACAATGGCGCTTTGATGTATGTCAGGTTACGAAGAAGGGGTATAATGCCATGGCCACTTATTTCATGTCCCAACTGTGGTACCTATATAACATAGTACCTAGTACTATTCAAACATCCGAGCCAAAACGCCTTGCTGTATAATGTCCCAAGCACTGTAAACCGCCCGGCCCATCATGACGCTTCGTATCATATAGCCAACCCACCCGGCCGTAGCCCAACGCGGCATCCAAAAGTCATCAAAATCGTGCAGTATCCTGAGCCTGAGGCGGCACATCCAACGCGAGCTGCCCATCCGGACCGTACCACGCGGCACCCGTTTTCTTCATGAGCCTCCTGCTGGCCAGGTACAGCATGAGATACATGTGCTGGGCGACATGTCCCCAGCAGTACAGGCGGATCCAGTCGTGGTTCTTGTCGCGGCGGCACCAGGTTCCCCAGCCCGCCTGGCCCTTTCGCAGGTAGTTGTAGATGAAGCCCCAGGCGAAGAAGCGATCCTCGGGGGCCCACGCGGTGCAGTCCACCAGCCAGTAGCCCCGTTCGAAGGGATCAACGTCCCGCTTCGCCTCGGGCCGCCACCGGTGCGCCATGTCCTCGGCCAGCTTGGCCATCTTGTCCGAGACGAAGTCGGCGGGATCCAGGCTGACGATGCCCACCGGGGGAGAAGCCGAGCGGATCTCCAGCCCGTCGCTGCATTCCACCAGGGTGGGACGACTGGACGACGGGATGCTGGACGGCAGGAGGGGGCCCGTGTCGCTGGAGCTTCGCACGAGGTCGCCGTGAAGATGGGCCGCCTTGGAACGCTTGGCGGGAGGAGGCTCGGAGCCGGCGCGATGGGAGGCATCGCTCGCGGCGGTGCTGGAAACATGGGTGATTTCGAGAATCGACTCGTCGATGATGTAGTCGGTCGACTCGATGCTCGACTGGGGAATCTTGTCGGCCCTTGTGGGTAGCGGGGTGACGGGGATGATGTTGTGCGTCTTGATGTATCCCGGGGCTTCAATCTCGAGAGACTCTGGATGGTCAGACTCGGGCAACGAGGAGGGCACGTCGACTTGGCTTGAGGCTGGCCGCTTCCGGTTGGACGGACAAGGAGACGGCGGCGACGGCGGCCGCATACCCGAAGCCCTCAAATACTGCTCCAAGACGCGCGTGGGCGAGACGTGGAGCAGAGCCTGGTTCGGCATCGGATACGAGTCGCTGACCTGGCTGGGGGGCGCGGACCACGACGACGACGACGACGCGACGACATCATGTCCGCCCGGCGTGGCGCACCGCAGACGCGGAGAGGCGCGGTTGTCCAGGGCGCTCCGGAAGCTCAGGTCCTGCGAGGCCAAGTCGAACTCGGGCTCGGGCAGAAGAGGCACGTCGGCGGCGTGTCTGGTCGGTGACGTGGCGCTCGGCGACGGCACAGGCGCTTGCTTGTGCGGCTGCGAGGCGGGCTCCGCGAGAGAGATGCGGGCGCGGGCGTCGGGCTGGAAGGCGAGGTATGCCTGGGCGAGCTGGCGGTAGACGACATCGTCGGCGGCGCGGCTGGGGGCGGCGATGTGCACGAGGATCTCAGCGTCGGGCGAAGAGGAGGGGAGGGGAGGGGGAGGGGGAGGGGCCATGTCCTGGGGCAGAGCGGTCAAGCATGATTGACGAGGTTGGCGATGTATGAGGAAGATGCTGAACGAGTAAAGGACGTGGCGTCTCGTGACCCCGTTTGTGTAAAGATTCACGCTCTCAAGGCAGGCGCTTCGTCAAGTCAACATGAAGTTCCCCAGATGCTTATTCTTTGGTACCTACCTTAGCGGTGACGTGCCAAATTATCCACCCACTTGCAGCTGTCAAAGCGGGTACAGCCTGTGCTAATTTGACTTGTGGAAGTCATAAGCACTTAAGTACTTGTACCATTCACCCGTTCATTATCCCATTTTATGGCGCCTACAGCCTAAATACATGACCCATTGAGCCTCAATTCCGGACCCACCCGACTTCAAGGTCCCTTGTCCCACCACTCGACACGGCGATGGCCTCAACATTCACCTCCCACCAACCGCTATAATCTCTCTCCCTCCCTCCCTCCACCACAATCTACCCCCCCACCATGTCTGAATCAAGAGGCTCCCTCGGCAAAGTCCTCGTCATCGGCAGCAACGGCTTCCTCGGCCATCACATTGTCGACCAGCTGCTCGACTCGTGGACCACCACGTCCGTCGTCGGCGTCGACCTCCGCTGCGAGCGCAACCGCCGCCCCGACGCCGAGTACCACGAGTGCGACATCACCGACGCGGGCAGGCTCGCCGCCCTCGTCGACGACGTCCGCCCGGACCTCGTCGTCCACACCGCCTCGCCCGTCGGCAACGACTCCAAGATTGCCCACGACCTGTTCCGGCGCGTCAACGTCGACGGCACCCAGGCCGTCGTCGACGCCTGCCGCAAGGCCGACGTCAAGGGCCTCGTCTACACCAGCTCCGCCAGCGTCATGAGCGACAACGTGTCGGACCTGCTCAACGCCGACGAGAGGTGGCCCATGATCCGCGGCGACCAGCAGACGGAATACTACTCCGAGACCAAGGTGCGTTCTGGGTCCTTAATTTAACCAACTCCTGCTCACCCCCCCCATCTCTCCAGGCCGCCGCCGAAGAACTCGTCATCGCCGCCAACCGCCAACCCCCCTCCAAGCTCCTCACCTGCGCCATCCGCCCCGCGGGCATCTTCGGCGAGGGCGACGCCCAGCTCCTCCCGGGCCTCCTGGGCGCCTACCGCGGCGGCAAGTCCAACGTGCAGGTGGGCGACAACGAGAACCTCTTCGACTTCACCTACGTCGGCAACATTGCCCACGCCCACCTCCTCGCGGGCCAGCTGCTCCTGGCCACGGCCTCGTCGCCCGTCGTGCCCCTGGACCACGAGCGCGTCGACGGCGAGGCCTTCATCGTCACAAACGACAGCCCCGTCTACTTTTGGGACTTTGCCCGGGCCGTGTGGCGCGCCGCCGGCAGCGACGCGGGGACCGAGGGCGTGTGGACGCTGAGCCGGTCGCTGGGCATCACCTTTGGCTACCTCAGCGAGGTGGTGTCGCACGTGCTGGGCCGCAAGCCCACGCTCACGCGCAAGGGCATCATCTACAGCTCCATGACGCGCTACTACAACATTGCAAAGGCCAAGCGCGTGCTGCGCTACAAGCCGCTGTACACGCAGCAGGAGGGCATCGAGCGGGGCGTCAAGTGGTTCCTCGAGCAGGAGCGGCAGCAGGCCGTTGCCCCCAAGGCGTGATGCGAAAAAGAGATGGAACGGCGGATGACATGCAAAGAGATGCCACGCCGAAGACTGGCGGTAGTATGCATACCTAAGTACGTACATACGTGTGAAAGCCTTGATAGATAATGAGCTGGCCTGGTTGCCCTTTTAATACGCTGTTTTGGCAGCAGCCCTTGGGTTTTTAGCATAGCATGGGTCAAGGCAATGAGCAAAGACGCCTCATACTGCACCACCACCAACATATCACACACACCAAATGAAACAAGACGGGCAAAACAATACAAGTCCAATCGGGAACATAATCTATTGTCCCTGCTCCCAGGCCCTCCCAACTCGGTCGTCCATGCCAGACCCAAAAAAAAAAAAAAACCTCCTCATCACTAAAACCAACATGATAAAAGTGTCCGCACATCTGACCCGACCACGACCAAAACCCGCTGCTCCCTGAACCCGACGACAGCAAAAGCCCACGAGGCATCAGGAACAAAACACAGCGTAACAGACGGGACCGCCGCAAAAGCGAACAAGGCGCAGGTTTGGAGTCGAGTTGCGCATCTTGTTCCGCGCCATCATCATCCTCCTCCTCCCCTCCGAGTGAACGCGCTCTCTCCCTCCCTCATCGCTCCGGCGGGAGGAGCATTGTAAAAATAAGGAGAAAAAAAAAAAAAAAAAAAAAGACGGAAAACAAAAGCCACAAGCCACTCCCTCAACACTGCTCCATCCAACAGAGGTATAGAAAAACACCTTTCCCCCGCCAACCGCCTTGAGCTTTTTATTGCGAGTGACTTCGTCAAGATGAAAAAAAAAAAAATATAGGGCGTCAACCATCCTGCCTCCCCCTTTCAGAACTAGGCTGGGATCAGAAGAAAGCAAAGACGGGCTAGAGAAGAAGAAAAGAAGGCAACAGGAGTATCTCGCGTGCTGTGTGCATCATCAAGAGGACAAGAGGAGGATCGAGAAGAAGAAACTAAGACGCCCTCAAGGAGGGACAAGAAGAGGAAGAAACATCCAGGTTTTTTTTGGTCATGTCGTTGCGTGAAAATAGGGAGGGAGAGGATTCCGCGAATTGCTCTTTTCTTCTTTGCTGTTCGTAGATAAAAGAAAGGGGGTTTAGGGAGTTGGCATATAAGCTGGACGAGGGAGAAGCGAATATTAACGCCGTGGACGATGCATATGACTCTACTCAAGAATCATGCCTCCTGAAATAAAGAGGGAGAGAAAAAAAAAAAAAAAGACACGAAACAAGGTGGTGAGAGAGCTCAATCCCTCGGTGTAAAAGGAAAAAAAAAGTCGGCATGCTTGCATTGTCAAAAAGCTTCATGAGTTTCCAGAGACTCCGAGTCCGCCGCCTTGTCGTCCCCAGCCAGAATTGCGCCACTCTCGCCGTTGGTTGTGCTCGTTATTATCAAGTTGACTGTCCGACTGGTTGAACTGGCTAGCTGTCGCGTAAGGAGACGGGTTGGCACCGTCGGGCCGGCCTCGCCACCTGTTAGGGGGGGTTCCGGGGCCGTTCTGCGCGTGCACCATGGGCGGCTCTTGGATGGTGCGGACCGTTGCCTCTCCCGACCAGACGGCAGGGTCCGTCTCGACTCGCCGTGCGGGCGGGCGAGACGAGTTCTCGTTGCGGTTGTACACCTCGTTGACGTCCGTTATGGAGATTTGCCCTCGCCGGTCCTGGAATCGCTTGAGAATCTCCTTGGTCGTCAGGTCGCCGCTGTTGCTAAAGATGTACGGGTCATTGAGAAGGCCGAGAATCTCATCGGGGACCTGGCGCGAGATTAGCGTCGCGAAACAACGAGGGAGGAAAGGGTCGGTTTACCTGGCACATCTCCTCGATATGCGTTATGAGGATTTCGACAGCGTCAATGACGTAGATGGCCTCGCTGTCCAGAGCGGGCGCCTTGGAAGGATTCGTGAGAACGTTGGGGGCAATGACGGTGGCGAGATTTCGAATGTCCATCTTGGACCCGACCTCCTCGTCCAGCTGGTGGAACGAGCCCGCCCACTTGAGGAAGCTGAACAGGATCTCGAGGCAGTCTCGGTGGCTCTTGGGCAGCAGGCAACACGTCAGGTGCAGACACTGCTTCCTCTTCTCGGCCTCGGGGATCTTGGCTGCGCTGATCCACAGCCGGTACAGTTTATGCGTCATCAGGGGGTCGGGGAGGTCTCGCAGGTACCGCTTGAGAAGAGCTGCCAGCTGCACGACGGGCTGTTCCATAAAGTTGACCACGTCGCAGCCCTCGAGGTTGATCTTCTCCACCAGGTTCTGCTGCTTCTTGATGTTGCCGTTCTTTCGGAACACGCCCTCGACGGACAGATCCATCTTGCGCATCGACGACACAATGTCGTCCACCACGGCCGGAACTCGGAGCTCGACGGCACCAACGCCGTCGGTAGAGTCGGCGCCGTCTCGTTCGATGATGATTTCCAGGGGCACCCCGAAGACGCCCTTCTTCTTGACGTTCTTGCTCTTGTCGTTCTTGAACGCCTTGCCCAGGTTTTTCCAGAACGTGGCCTGTTTTCGCGACTCGATGAACCCCAGCAGCTCGTCAATGTTGAATTCTTGCTCAACCATGGGCTGCATTGTTAGCACCGCCAGATGCCGCACGTTGAAGTACTCGAGGCCCGACAGTTCCGAGAAGAACTTGCGCCCAATGCTCCTCGGTATGGCGTCGGTCGAGCGAAACTCCTGTTCTCGGTCCGTGGAGCGTGTTCTTTGATGCGTCGCGTGTGTAGTTCCGAGCGAGTTGGTGCTTCGATACGCGTCGGGTTGACCGGCGTTTTGTTGTTGTTGCTGTTGCTGCTGCTTCTGCTGCTGCTCTCGAGATTGCTCGACAGCAACGATCCGGGGGATGTCGTCCAGGGTGATGGCGTCGTTTTGTCCAAACATGAGATCTGTAGATCCCTGGGGGAAATGGCCTTGACCACTGTCGCCGGCTGAACCCGGCCGAGGCCCACGGCCGTCGTGATCCATTACACGCGATGTTCGAGCCTGTCGGACACTGGACGACAGATGTCGGTCGAGACGCGTGCTGCGAAGCCTGCGCACGTCATTCAGAGTGTTCTCATAAGACGACTCTCGATGATTCTCCTTGTCGCCTCCCGGGCCGTGTCCCCTCGAATGGGGATCGCCATGACCCCTCCCGTCGCTCGACGACCCCGGCCCGTCCGTCGGGCTGTGGCCGTTGACGTCGTCGGACGGGGGCAAGGCGCCGTTGCTCCTCAGAATGTCCAAGAGTCGAGCAAGAGCGACTCGAAGCAGGAAGACGTATTGTTGCAGCTTCGAGACGTGCTCGAACAACATGGACGGCTCCGTGTTCACGCCGACACAGTTGGAACAGTAGATCTTGCGGTCAAAGGCGTTGTAGCGAGCCTCCTCCAGAGCGCGACCGAGCTCTCGGGCACATCTTGAGCACTTAACGCAACCGAGATGCCACCTAAGATCCCCATTCTTAGCGCATTCGTCCTCCACCGATCGGTTGCACAGGGCACAGTGATCCGAGTCGCTCGCGGATAGTCGTGCGCCACCGGCTGTGACCTGCAGTAGGCCGTCGTCTGTCTTCAGAGGCTCCAGGTCGCTCAAGTCCTCCATGAACTGGTATAGGCCCTCCGACGCCTTCGCCTCACGTTCCAGGCGCAGAGCCCCTTGTAGGCATATTCGGATGAGGAGCTTCAGGTAGTGGGCGAGGCCAGTGACGAGGGACAGAAGCTCTTGCGTTACGCCGAGTTTGCGGGCTCCGGTATCCTGGGTCTTCGATAGCAGAGAGAAGAAGGAAACAATCTTCTTACAGAGGAGCTTGGCTTCTCGTCCATATGACATTCCTCGATACCAGTTAGCTCACGTTGACCAACCTGTTGAACTCGGACGCTTACCTTTATCATGCAGTCTCACCATGGTAGCATCCAGCCGGTCCGCGGATTGGAAAAGCATCTCGACGTGCCAGATGAAGCGCTTAGCAACCAGGACACCGTCGATGTACGCTCCGTTGCTCACGTGGAGAAGCATGTCGGAAATGCAGGCCGCAGAAGACTCTTCAAACGCCGACAAGACACTCCATATCCGAAAGACCTTCTCCTCCATGCGCTCCTCTTCGGTTCGAATCATGTCCCTTCCCTCGGGATCGTCAGACCCCGCGAGGGCGGGCGGCGTATCATTGGGCTGCGCCAACCGAACGTTCCAAAACTTGTGTATCATGTAGCATTCGGGATGCCAGTGTTGGTTCTGACCGTTTCGGAAAATCTCGACAAACTGCTTCAGGATGGCGGTTTGACAGCCGTTGCAACGCTGCGCGAACTGGGTCGAGTAATGGTAATGGCAGTAAACGTTTCCGTCGTGCTCGTAGTAGCTGTCCTGGGCGCCGAAGATGGTCGAGCATAGGGAGCAGGTGAAGTGCTCGACATGGTACTTGCGTTCGAGGGCGGTGATGTAGGAGCCCCGAAGGGCGCCTCCGCACTGGTAACACAACAGACCGAGTCGTCGGAAGTAGTCGGTCTCGCACAGGGGATACTGGCCTTGGCCGTTCTGGTCGTCGGCGGGGAAGAACTTGGATGCCACAATCTGGCCGCAGTCCTGCATGGGAGAAGGGCACACGGTTAGCGTTTCTTTCGTGACACGAAAGGGAGAGAGGATTGGCTAGTGGCCGTTGGATTGCGGTATTCGTACCTGACATTTGAAACAGTCCAGGTGAAAAGTGCCGTCGAGAGCTCGAACGAACTGGCCCGTCAAGGGCTCACCGCACGCGTTGCACACTCTCTGCTGGCCGCTGGCAGATCTCCCGCTCCGGCCTCGCGACCTGTTCCGCTCGCCGCTCTTCCGCAGGGCCTGCTCGTCGTTCCAACCGGCGGGGGGAGGGTTCGGGGTCGAGGGCGCGGAGCCCGACGGCCGCTGGTGGTAGAGGCTGTCGGGAGGGGTGCCGTGACCGCCGTTCTGCCAGTTCGGGTCGTTTGCCTGGCCCGGGGGCGCCAGGTCGGGCGGGAAGTCGCGGGGACGGTCGCCGTGGCCATGGTCGGCGGGTTGCGCATCGTCGTAACCCGAGGCCATCATGACAAGCAATCGAGGGCGTAATTATGTACAGATCCTCCTCCTGGCCCCTAGCCAATCAAGACGCGGATGGCCTCTCAGCGCCAAATGTCCAACAGAGGTCGACGAGGGGTCGAGGTGGTCGGCATCAGCGCCAGCTGGGAGACTTGGGGCGGAGACGGTATCGATACCAATTCAATTGATAATACGGAGGGCAGCGACAAGACCAGGGCTCGAGAAGATTGGGAACGAAGATGGGCAGGTGTTCGCGTGACGGCCCAACGAGTAGCCACCCAGCTCGGACTGGGCTGAGGAGGGTGGGAGGAGGAGCGAGTCGGGGGGGGGGGAGGAGGAGGGGGGGTTAAAGCGATGCGGCACAAGACAAAACGGGGGGCCGGATGAGAATCGACGCTGGAGCGTGGTAAACAGCCAAAGGGCCCGCAAGAAAGGGAAAACCGGGGGGGTCGATTCGAAGGGGCGGGGGGGAGAAGAGGAAAAAAAAAAGAGGGAGT
>WMHX01000473.1:0-14416 GCA_013420875.1 Thelonectria rubi
TATTTATTTTATTTATTTTATTTATTTTATTTATTTTATTTATTTTAGCCCCTTAATATTAAATACTTTAAGCTATTTAAAAAGGCTTATAATTAAAAAATAAAGTATTTAATTAAATACTTTATAATTTATATTTTAAAGATTAAATTCTTTCTAGCCTTTTATATTATATTTTAAGAATATTAAGGGAGCTTTTAGAGGAATTAAGCTTATTCTTTTTAACTTACAATATATAATCTTAAAGCTTAATATATAATTATAGACTTTAATACTACTAGAAGAGGTAGCTAAACTATTAACCTTATAGGTCTTAAAGACCCTAAAGATTATATTTAAAGCTTAATCTTAATTTAAATACCTTAAAAAATAAATTAAAAGGCATTAAAATAGCTCTTTAAAATTAATTCTAAAAATATTAAAATCGCTTATAAAAAGAATAAAAATAATTATATATAAATAGTTTTAATAAGGGCTAAAGTTTAAGACCTTTAATAATTAAATAAAATACTTAGCTAGTACTAAAAGGCAAAAAGGACCTAATTATAGAAAAGAGGGGTAATAATAGTAAAATAAGGGAAATAAGTAATTAATTAAATAAATATTAATATATAAATATTAGCTAAATTATTAAGAAATAGTAATTAAAAAAGGTTAATATAATTAGGGGTTTAATATTATAATATTTATAATAAAATTAAATATAATATAAAAATATATTAAATAATAATTAAGATACTTAGGGAAGAATATAATAAATAATTTTAATTAATTAAATAATTTATAATATTTTTATAGTAATTTATATTTTAAAGGTTAAGATTTTTAATTAATTTATTTAATTAGTTAATTTGCTATATAAATATATTAATTAATTATTAAGTAATATAATACCCTTTATTTACTCTTTTATATTATTTAATATAATGCCCTGGCCTTTCTGCTAATAATACTATAAACGATCTCTGCAATATCCATTAGGAATTAATTTAGACTATTATATTAATAACTTAATATAATCTTAACTAAAACCCTATTTAAAGTGAATATATTGCCTCTTAATTAGAGGGATAAAAGGCTTACTCCTTTTTCCCTTAAAATCTATTATAAACTAATTCTAATATTTACCTTCTTATATCTTAACTACTTAATACTATATAATAGCCAGATTAATAAATTAATAATTTATATTTTATAATATATTTTATAAAGGATTATCTTTATTAGGCCTATAATAGAATAAAGACCTAATTACTTAAAGCTATTAAGATAAGTCTAAATATAATAATAAAAAGCTAAATATAATGCTTTTTAATTTAAATTTAAAAAAAAGAAAATAGTTTAAAAATAGCACTTTAATTATAATATTTAATACATAATTAATAAATTATAATGATTATCCTTATAGTATTTAAATATAAAGTCTTAATTTATATATATAAATATATATATAGGCCTAATATATTAATAATTTAATAATTAAAAATAGAATTAAGGAAATTAAATATTTTATTAAGAAAATTAATTAAGAGAAATAAATTAAACTTATAAATAGCCTTATTTTTAAAAGATATAATATTTTTAGACCTATTTAATATAAACCCTTATAAAAAGTAGCTATTGCAGTTAGTTAGGCATTTAATAGTCTTACTAACCTGACTTAATAATAATAAATAAGGGAGGAGAAAATCCTAAGACTAATTAAGGTCTAATTATATAAGAAAGGGTTAAAATAGTTAATAGAATTAGTAAGAAAAAGAGATTATATTTTTAATAAGTTATAAGATAAATAAATAATATATATATTTAGCTTATAATATAATATTTGCACAAATAGTAATATAAATAGTAATTTAAATAATAGTATAAGAAAATATAAAATATTTTTATAATTTATATAAATTTTTATTTAATAATAATTTTTAAAAAAAATAATAATTAAAATTCCTTAAAAATATAAATAATAATTAAGAATTTCTTATTATAAATTAAATAATTAAAGTCTATTTTATATATTCTTTAAAAATATAATATAATAAAATATAAAAATTCTTTATTATTTTAATATTTAATTTAAATTTTTAAAATAAAATTTAAAAAATTTATTTTAAATTTAATTAATTATTTAGAATTAAATATTTTAAATATAAATTTACTAAAAATAAAAGCTTTAATATATTTAAATATTTTTTAAATTTTAAATAATTATAAAAAAAAAATATTTTTTTATATAAATTCTAAAAATAATATAATAATCTTATTAAAAGTTTTAAGGAATTATTAATAATAATTAATAAATTTAAAAAATATTTATATTTTTTTAATAATTATTAATATTAATTACTTTTTAATTATTTAAAAAATTTTTAAATTAATTTTAATTTTAATATAAAAAATAATATATTTTAGAAATTCTATTTTTAAAATATAAAATAGTTCTTTTTAAGTTTAATTAATATTTTTATATTTTAAAGAGCTTATAATATTATATAAATATATTTTATATATTTTCTTTTATATTAAAAAAAATAATAATATTATTAAAATAATAAATATATTATAAATATATTAAAATATTTATATAATATATTAAAATATTTATATAATATATTATTAATTATTTATTAAAATATATTTAATATATTAATAAATCTAAAAGCTATAATAAAATATTTATAATATTTATATTTTATTTTAAAAATAGTTTTTTATTTATTTTCTTTTTTAATATAAATTAAATTATTATTATTAAATTTCTTTTTTTATTACACTTAAAAAGGGGATTAAAGCAGCCTAATTCTCTCTAATAAGATAAATAATAATATTTTAATACCTAAATTAGGTCTAAAAACTTAAATTAATAAGGCTTATTATATTATATATACTTATAAGCCTTAATAACTTAATATAATCTTAATTAAGACCCTATTTAAAATAAATATATTACCTTTTAGTTAATATTAAAGGGATAAAAGGCCTCTTTCTTCCCTTAGAATTAATTATAAATTAATTCTAATATTTATAATTCCTTATATTTTAATTAATTAATATTATATAATAGCTAGATTAATAAATTAATAATAATATATTTTATAAGGGATTAATTTTATTAAGCCCTATAAAATAATAAACATTTAATTACTTAAAGCTATTAAAATAAGCTTAAATATAATAATAAAGAGCTAAATAAAATGCTTTTTAGCCTAAATATAAAAAATAAAAATAAGCTTAAAAAAAGCATTTTAATTATAATATTTAATATATAGCTAATAAATTATATAGAAATTATTAACCTTATAGCCTTTAAATATAAAATCCTAATTTATATATATAAATATAAATTAATAATCACTTAATAATTAAAAAGGGAATTAAATAAATTAAATATCTTATTAAAAAAGCTAATTAAAAAGAGTAAATTAAATTTATAGGAATCCTTATTTCTAGAAGATATAATACTTCTAGATCTATTTAATATAGACCCCTATAAGGCATAGCTATTATAATTAGTTAAGTACTTTATAATTATACTAATTTAGCTTAATAATAATAATAATAATAATAAATAAGGGAGGAGAATTTCATAATTAATTAAGGTAATTAAAAAGGTTAATAGAATTAGTAAGAAAAAGAGATTGTGTTTTTAATGAGTTATTAGATAGATAAATAATGCATATATCCAGTTTATAATGTAATATCTATAATAATAGTAATATAAATAGTAATTTAAATAATAGATAAATTAAATTATAAATTCCTTTTAAATTAAATATAATAATACATTTAATTTTATAAAGTTATTTCTTTAATTTATTAATTAGAAATAAATATAAATAATTTATAGTTATAATATTATTAAATATATAATAATTTATAATAAATTAAAACTTTTAATTCTTTTTAGAAATAAATATAATTAAATAGCTTATAAATAATTTTAATATTTTAATATTTTTTTTAATTTATTATTTAAATTACTATTTACATTACTATTACTATCATTATTATATTATAAGCTAGATATATGCATTATTTATCTATCTAATGATTTATTAAAAATACAATCTCTTTTTCCTACTATATAATTCTATTAACCTTTTTAACCCTTTTTTATATAATTAGACCTTAATGGCAATAGGATTTTCTCCTCCCTTATTTATTATTATTACTACTATTATTAGGCCAGATTAATAAGATTATTAAATGCCTAATTAATTATAATAGCTACTTTTTATAAGGGTCTATATTAAATAGGTCTAGAAGTATTATATATTTTAGAAATAAGGCTTCCTATAGGTCTAAGTTACCTCCCTTAATTAGCTTTCTTAATAAAGCATTTAATTTCCTTAATTCCCTTTCTAATTATTAAGTTATTAATATATTAAGCCTTAAAATTTATTTATATAGATAAATTAGAATTTAATATTTAAATATTATAAAAGTAATTATTTTTATATAATTTATTAACTATATATTAAATATGATAATTAAAGTGCTTTTTTTAAATTGCTTTATATCCCCTAAACTTAAACTAATAAATACTTTATTTAGCTCTTTATTATAGCTTATTATAATAGCTTTAAGTAATTAAGTCCTTATTATCTTATAGGGCCTAATAAAAATAATCTTTTATAAAATATATAATAAAATATAAATTATTAATTTATTAATTTAATTATTATATAATATTAATTAATTAAGATATAAAGAGGTATTAGAATTAGTTTATAATTAATTCTAAGGGAAGAAGGAGTAGGCCTTTTATCCCTTTAGTATTAATTAAGAGGTAATATATTTACTTTTAATAAGGTCTTAATTAAGATTATATTAAGATATTAAGGCTTATTAATATATATAATATAGTAAATCTTATTAATTTATATTATTAGATCTAATTTAGATATTAAGTTATTATTATTTATTTTATTAAAGAGAATTAGGCTACTTTAATCTCCTTTTTAGGTATAATAAAGCAAAAAAAAAAATTTAATATTTTTTTAAAATATATTTTTTAAAATAATTCTTAAATTTATATAATTATATTTTATTAAAATTATAAAATTTATAAAATTTAATTATAATTCTATTTTTTAATTATATTTTATAGTTTTAATTTATATATAATAATAAATTTATTTTTATTTTTTTAATAAATAATCTTTTATATATTTAATATTATATTAATATATTTTATAATTTATTAATATTAAATACTTTTTATATTAAACTTTTATTTATATATATAAATAAATATTTAAAAAATATAATTATTTATTATATTTATTCTATTTAGCCCTTTTTATATTAATATTATATTCCTTAAAGAGCTTATATTATATATTCTTTATAAATTAAGAAATATCTTTATATTATCTTTATTTACTCTTTTTATTCTTTTAATAGCAAATTAAGATTTTATATTATTTATAAAATTATAGCTATTTTTCTTAATTATATTACTTTAAAAGGTTTATATCTAGCTAATATATTAGCTAATATAAGAGTTATAATAATAAAACTATTAATAACCTAAAAATAGATTATATTCTTAGAGTAATCTAATATTAAAATTAAATATTTAAATCTTTTTTTTAATAAATATTTTAAAATAATTAATTTTATAAATAATTTCTTTTATTTTTATTTTTAAAAGGTTTTCCTTTTATATTATATATTTCATTAAGATTATTCTTATTTTTTTATAGTGATTTAAAATAATTAATAATTTAAGAATTAAAATTTTTTATTTTTATTTTATTATATATAAAATTAATGAATTATTTTTATTTAATTTATATTTATAATATTATTTATTATATTTATATATTTAGGCTCTATATTATATATAAAGCTTTTTATTAAAATTTTATAATCTCTTTTAATTCTTATTAATTTTATAGCTTTTTTATAAATAATATTTATTATTTTTTATTAAATTATTAGCTTATTATAATTAATTTATAATTGTTTTAGCTTTTTATATTTAAAATAGCTTAATTATTCTTAATTATGTTAATTATTAAGTATTATATTAATATTACTTAATAACCTTTTTTTATTTATATATCTTAGTTTTAGGGAATTAATAGCTAAATAGATTATATATATTATTTATATATTTATTTAAGAATAGGTTATTATATTATATAAAGATATAAACCTTTAGGTATAATAACTATTAAATACTTTATTATATTATTAAATTATTAGTATTATATTATTATTTTAAGGTATAATTTCTTAAGCATTTTAAGTAATAATTATTTATAATTTTAATATATATTAAATATTTATAATTAAAATATAAAACTTATTAAATAGCTTTATAATTTTATATATATAGAAGCTTTTAATATTTATATTTTATCCCTTTTATATTAATTAATAAATTAAATGCTAAAAGATATTATTATTATTTAAATTAAAATTTAAGAGGACTTTATTATTATTTATATTATTTTTTAGGCCTTTTTTAGCCTTTATTAAAAAGATATATTAAAAGTAAACTATTAATTTTAGCCCTTTAATTTATTTATGGTTTTATATAATTAGAAATAGTATAATATTATTAGGTCTATATATTATTTCTTATTTCTTTATATAATTAATAAGTTTCTTATTTATAAAGCTAAGGTTTAATCTTTTTATTTAATTTTAAATATAATTATATTATTAAGGCTATATAAAATAGTTATAAGCCTTAATATAGTATTATTATTTATTATTATAAATTAAGTTATTACCTTTTAGGCTTATAGATCTTATTTTAATTATAATAAGCCCTTTATTATTTAATTTAGTAATGATAAAGAGTTCTTTAGCGATAAGCTTTTAAGTAAGGTATTTAATAATATCCCTTTTTTCTTTTCTTTTTTAACTTTATTATACCTAAAAAGGGAATTAAAGCAGCCTAATTCTCTCTAATAAAATAAATAATAATTTAATACCTAAATTAAATCTAATAATTTAACTTAATAAGATTAATTATATATATATTTATAGGCCTTAATAATTTAATATAATCTTAATTAAAACCCTATTTAAAGTAAATATATTGCCTCTTAATTAATAGGATAAAAGGCTTATTATTCTTTCTGCTTTTAAAATCTATTATAAATTAATTCTAATACCTCCTTATATCTTAACTAATTAATACTATATAATAGCTAGGTTAATAAATTAATAATTTGCATTCCTAAACTAAATGCCTTATTAAAAAAGCTAATTAAGGGGGGCAATTTAGACTTATAAGAGGCCTTATTTCTAGAAGATATAATACTTCTAGACTTATTTAATATAGACCTTTATAAGAAGTGGCTATTGCGATTAGTTAGGGACTTAATAGTCGTATTAATTTAGCCTAATAATAATAATAATAATAAATAAGGGAAGAGAATTTTATTAAAACTAATTAAGGTCTAATTATATAAGAAAGGGTTAAAAAGCTTAATAATATTAATATTTTAAAATATAATTCTTTAAGTATCTTAGGTAATAATTATTTATAGTTTTAATTTTAATATATATTAAGTATTTATAATTAAAATATAAAGTTTATAAAATAGCTTTATAGTTTAAATATACTATTAAGAGGATTAATATATTTTATAAATTTAGGTTTATTAATTATTATTAGTAGGCTACTTTTTATATAATTTTATATATATAGAAACTTTTAGTATTTATATTTTATCTTTTTTATATTACTTAGTAGATTAGATAATAGGACATATTATTATTATTTAAATGAAAATTTAAAAAGATTTTATTATTATTTATATTATTTTTTATATAATGGTCTAGATTAATTCCTAATGGATATTGCAGAGATTACTTATAGTATTATTAGCAGAGAGGCTAGGTCATTATACTAAGCAAATAAAGAAAATAAATAAAAGAATATTATATTATTTAATAATTAATTACTAATAATATTAAAGGTAATTAAGGTAAAATAATAATATTAAAAGTTAAAGTAATTAAGTATTATTTATTATAATAATAATTATATTTAAGTATTATATTTTTTATTTTTAGATTATAATTAGGAGAGTAATTCTATCTCTAGCTTATAATTGAGAAAGTGATTTTATCCCTCGATTATAATTAAGAAAGTAATCTTAGTATTTTTTATAGGGATATTATATAGGGATTATTATATAATTTTGTTAATTTATTATAAGCCATAATATAATATCTCCCCTTTATTAGTTTTATCCTTAAGGCTATATTTTTAATTTTATTGTCTTAACAGTAAGTAATTAATTTATTCTTATAATTATTTTTTTATTTTTATAATTATCTTTTTATTTTTATAATTATATTAATAAAATATTTGATTATATTTTTAAATCTAAATCTAAAAAGGCTTTTAAATATAATTCCTTAATTTATTTCTTAGCCTTAAATTCCTATCCTACTAATATACCTTATACTTATTACTTTAAGGATAAACTTCATTTAGTTTATAAAATAGATAATTTAAGCCAGTCTAATTAGTATAAATAATATATATCTTTTAAATATAAGTATAATAATATTTACATAGCTTCTTTTTATATATTCTTATTTTAGGCATTTAAATATTTTTCTATTAACTTTCTAAATAGTAAATAGGCTTATTACTTAATAAAAGAAACTTAAGGAGGAGGAAAAGGAAGCTAATAATAAAATCCTAATTCTATATTCTTAGCTTATTAAGTTGTAATTATTCTTATTTATAATTATAAATTATTTAATATAAATTTATAAAATTAAAAAAAAAGTAAAGAAAAGGGGTATTAAATTATTTAAGTAGGGTATATAGAAACTAGATAAGAAGGATAATATCTTTTTTATATTAAAATTATATAAGAATTAAGTAGTCTTTAATTTTTAGTTATTAGATATCTTATATAATATAAATTAATTATTATTAATTCTTAAATAGGAGTTTAATAATATTAATCCTTTATTATTTTTTAATACTATTAATAAAAGTCCTTTAATAGGTATTATATATAAATAAGATATTCTAATAGTTTTTATATATTTTTATTATTTTTATACTTATTTTATTTAATTAAGTATTTAATAGAGCTATATTCTTTCTTTAGGTTAAGGATTTATTTTATTTTATATTTCTTAAGGGCTTCTATTTTTATATTTTAATCTTTATTAATTCTAATTATAATTATATTTTTAGCTAATTTAAATAAAGAAATATAAAATATTAAATAGAGCCTAACCTTTAGGGGTAAGTCTAATTTATAGTTATTTTCTAAGAATTTTTAGAGGATTTTATAGGGGCTAATATACTTAAAATTAAGTTTTTTATTAGGTTTCTTTATAGTAATATGTTTTATGATAAGGAATATTATATCCCCTTTTAAAAAGGTTAGTCCTTTTAATTTTTTCTAGTTATAATATTATTTAGACTATTTCTAAATAAAGGAAAGTTTAATATATAATTCTTTATATAAATTTTTAAATTAGTTTAATATAAGTATAGCTATTAGTATAATAGGTTTATTTTATAATTCTTTATAAGTATTAAGGGTAAATCTAAAATGTATATAATTAAGTGTAATTTTTATATTTTTATTAATTATAATATTATAAGCTAATTATACAATAAGTAATTTCTTAATTTAATTATTCCAAATATAATTAAGATAATAATAAAAATAGATTTTTAAAACCTAGTTTATTTATTCTATTTATTTATTAAGGTCTTTATATTATACTTAATTTATAATTTAATTTAATCCTTATTATAAAGTATTACTAAAAGTTTAAGAAAAAAGGTGGTCCTTTATTTAAGATAATCTTAAATAATAGTCTATATATACTAATAATATATTATAAGAAAATATAAGAAAATTCTTTTGCATTAATTACTTTTTAATATAAAATAAAATAGGAAAATTTAATAAGTTTATTAATAATAATTAAAATGCTCTTATAAGCTATACTAATTATAGGGTTTAATAAAAGGGGTAGTTTTATAATAAAGTTTATAACAATTAAATCCTATAGTTATATTAAGACTAATTAGGGTTATAGGTATTTATATAATTTATAGTATTATGCCTTAGTTTTTTTATAAGTAAGGTATTATTTAAGAATCCTTTTAACTATTTTTTTAATTTTAGGAAAAATATATATTATTTTAATGCATTTAAGGGTTTTATTAATTCTTTAGTATTTATAGAGAATATATTTATAGATTTTATATATAAATTATTTATATAGCTCCTTTAATATATACTATTTATTAGTATTCTTAAATTTAAGTTATTATTAATTATACTTTAAGATTTACTATTAATTTTTTTTTTTACTTTATTGCACCCAAAAAGGGGATTAAAATAGCCTAATTCTCTCTAATAAGATAAATAATAATAATTTAATACCTAAATTAGATCTAATAATTTAAATTAATAAGGTTTATTGCATTATATATACTTATAAGCCTTAATATAATCTTAATTAAGACCCTATTTAAAATAAATATATTGCCTCTTAGCTAATACTAGAGGGATAAAAGGCCTCCTTTTTCCCTTAGAATTAATTATAAATTAATTCTAATATCTATAACTCCTTACATCTTGACCAATTAATACTACATAATAGCCAGATCAATAAATCAATAATATTCCATAATACATTCTATAAGAAATTATCTCTACTAGGCCCTATAAAATAATAGGGATCTAATCGCTTAGAGCAATTAAAATAAGCTTAAATATAGCAATAAAGAGCTAAATAAAGCGCTTTCTAGCCTAAGCATAAGGGGCAGAAATAAGCTTAAAAAAGGCATTTTAATTATAATATTTAATATATAATTAATAAATTATATAAAAATTATTAATCTTATAGGTTTTAATATATAAAATCCTAATTTATCTTTATAAATATAAATTAATAATAATTTAATAATTAAAAAAAGAATTAAATAAATTAAATATTTTATTAAAAAAGCTAATTAAAGGGGGAAAATTAAATTTATAAGAGTCCTTATTTCTAAAAGATATAATATTTCTAGATTTATTTAATATAGACCCCTATAAGAAATAGCTATTATAATTAATTAGGCACTTTATAATTATACTAATTTAGCCTAATAATAATAATAATAATAATAAATAAGGGAGGAGAATTTCGCTATAATTAAGGTCTAATTATATAGAAAAGCTAAAGGGTCGAAAAGGTTAATAGAATTATTATATAGTAGGAATAAGAGACTGTATTTTTAAGGAGTTATTAGATAGATAAATAATATATATATCTAGCTTATAATATAATATCTATAGTAATAGTAATGTAAATAGTAATTTAAACAATAGTTAAGATTTGCTATAATAGTAGATTTCGTTATTTTATTTAATATATTATATTAATTTATTATTATTAGTATTATATATTTATTTATATTATTATAATATATTTCTATTTAAAATATTCTTTAAGGGTAAAATATAAAAAAAATTTTTAAATCTTAATTTTCCTAATATTAAAATTAATTCTTTAATTAATAGTATTAGCTTATTCATTCTTAAAGCCTTTTTTATATTTAATAATATAATTAAATTTAAAGAGATATTTAATATATTAGAATTATTATTTATTTAATTCTTAAATTATAGTAAAATATAAAATATTCTTATAGTCTATATAGATTATAATCTAATAGTAATTTTTAAGGAGGTAATATTAGAATTCCTTAAAGCTATTAATAATAGCTAGGAATTCTTTATTATAAATTAAATAATTAAGTTCTACTCTATATATCTTATAGGAATAAAATATAATAAAATATAAAAATTCTTTATTATTTTATTATTTAATTTAGGGATTTAAGGTAAAATCTAAAGAATTTATTTTAAATTTAATATATTATTTAGAATTAAATATTTTAAATATAGATTTACTAAGAATAAGATCCTTAATATATTTAAATATATTTTAAATCTTAAATAATTATAGGAATTTCAATCTTTTCTTATAAGCTCTAAATATAATATAATAATTTTATTAAAATTTCTAAGGAAATATTAATAATAATTAATAAATATAAAGAATACTTATACTTTTTTAATAATTATTAGTATTAATCCTTAATTACTTAAATTTTCTTTAGGTTTATTTTAATCTTATTATAAGAAATAATATATTTTAAAAATTCTATTTTTAAGGCATAAAAATAATTTTCTTTAGGTTTAATTAATAAATTTATATTTTAAAGAGCTTATAATATTATATAAATATATTTTATATATTTTAATTCTATTTTAAAGAAAATAAGAATATTATTAAAATAATATATTATAAATATATTAAAATATTTATATAATATATTATTAATTATTTATTCAAATATAATTAATATATTAATAAGTCTAAAAGGTATAATAAGGTATTTATAGTGTCTATATTTTATTTTAAAAATAACCTTCTATTTATATTCTTTTTTAATAGAAATTAAATTATAAGCTCCTTTTAAATTAAATATAATAAAATACTATATTCTATAAAGTTAGTCCTTTAATTTATTAATTAGGGGTAAAAGCATTTAGTTCTTAATTATTATATTATTAAGTATATAATAATCTATAATAAATTAAAGCTTATTTTTTTTTTTAAGAATAAATATAATTAAATAGCTTATAAATAATTTTAATATCTTAATATATCTTTTTCTTAATATATCTTTAAGGTAGTTTTTAAGTTTATATAATTATATTTTATTAAGGTTATAAATCTTATAAAATCTAATTATAATTCTATCCTTAAGCTATATTTTATAATCCTAATTTATATATAATAATAGATTTATTTTTATTTCTTTAATAAATAGTTTTTTATTAATTTAATATTATATTAATATATTTTATAATCTATTATTATTAAATATCTTTTATATAAAGTCTTTATTTATTTATATAAATTATTATTTAAGAAATATAATTATTTATTATATTTCTTATATTTAGCCTTTTTTATATTAATATTATATCCCTTAAAGAGATTATTTACTTTTTATAAATTAAGAAGTATTTTTATATTATCTTTATTATCTTCCTTTATTCTTATTAATAGGAAATTAAAACCTTATATTATTTATAAAATTATAATTATTATTATTAATTATCTTATTTTATTTTTTAATTTTTGCTCTATTGCATCCGGAAAGGGGATTAAAGCAGCCTAATTCGCTCTAATAAGATAAATAATAATAACTGAATACTTAAGTTAGATCTAATAACTTAAATTAATAAGGTTAACTATATATATACTTATAAGCCTTAATAACTTAATATAATCTTAACTAAAACCCTATTTGAAGTGAATATATTGCCTCTCTATTTAGAGGGATAAAAGGCCTCCTTCTTCCTTTAGAATCTATTATAAACTAATTCTAATACCTCCTTATACTTTAACTAATTAATACTTTATAATAGCCAGATTAATAAATTAATAATATTCTATAATATATTCTATAAGGGATTACTTTTACTAGGCCCTATAATATAATAGGAACCTAATTACTTAAAGCTATTAAAATAAGCTTAAATATAATAATAAAGAGCTAAATGTAATATTTTTTAGCTTAAATATAAAAAATTTAAAATAGCTTAAAAAAAGCAATTTAATTATAATACTTAATATATAATTAATAAATTATATAGAAATAATTACTTTTATAGCCTTTAATTATAAAATTCTAATCGAAATATATAATTTTCTATATAAATATAATCTAAAGAGATATTAATAATAATAATAAAATAAATAAAATTAAATACTTTATTAAAGAAGCTAATTAAGAGGGGTAAATTAAACTTATAGGAGGCCGTATTTCTAAAATATATAATACTTTTAGACCTATTTAATATAAACCTTTATAAAAAGTGTCTACTATAGTTAATTAGGCATTTAATAGTTTTACTAACCTGGCCTAATAATAGTAATAATAATAATAAATAAGGGAGGAGAAAATCCCATTATAATTAAGGTAATTAAAAAGGTTAATAGAATTATATAGTAGGAAAAAGAGATTGTGTTTTTAATATGTCATTAGATAGATAAATAATGCATATATCTAGCTTATAATATAACATCTATAGTAATAGTAATATAAATAGTAATTTAAATAATGGATTATTATTAATTATATTATTTTAAAAGGTTTATATTTAGCTAATATACTAATTAATAAGAGGGTTATAATAATAAAGTTATTATTAAATTTCTTTCTTTTACTCTATTATACTTAAAAAGGGGATTAAAGCACCCTAATTCTCTTTAATAAGATAAATAATAATAAGTTAATACCTAAATTAGATCTAATAACTTAAATTAATAAGGTTAATTATATTATATATATTTATAATTTGAAGGGGGAAAATCAGGTCCTAGGAAGAAAACAACACAACAA
>WMHX01000048.1:0-10191 GCA_013420875.1 Thelonectria rubi
AAATAAAAGCTATTTTTATAATTTTATTAAATTTAATTTTTAATAAAAAGAAATATAAAAACTCTCTTCTTTATCAAAAATAAGATTAGATTTTTATATAAATAAAAAGTATAAATTTCTCTTATTATTATAGAGGAAAATTAATATTCTAAAAACCTCTTATTATAGAGAAAATCCTAATAAAACAGAAATAAAATAAAAAACTCTATAAAACTTTATTTAATTTTATTTTTAATTAATTATCTTTTAATTTATAATTATATAAAGATAGAAATCCTAAAAATCTATAAAAATCTATTAATTTAAGACTTTTTGTGGAAAAATTAGCTATCTTATCTTTAGACTTAATAGAAAATAAATAAATATTTCCCTTTTTAAATTTATTTTTAGTAAAATAATAAAAAATATTTATATATTTAAATCTTTTATAAAAAGATAAATTTTATATTATAATTTTAATAGCCTTATTATTTATTAAAATAGAAGGAATAATTTTATTATTATATAAAAAAAGGTTTTCTAAAACATATTTCTAAATATTATTTAGAGATTTAGTCTCTTTAATAGTTTCTCTTAAGGCTAAATATTTTACTTTATAAATAGAAATTGCTATATATTTTTATTTAATATAATTCTAATTAATTATATTATTTTTAAGGAAAAAATAATATTTATTTATAGATTTTTTATTATATAAATTAATAGTCTAATTAGAATTATTATAGCCTTTTATAATTATATTTTAGGATTTTAAATCTATATTATAATTATAATATAACCCTATATTTCTATAAATATTTAAATATTTCTAGACCTAATCTAAAGCCTTCTTATAAAAGGGATCTAATTTAGAGGTATATTTAGATAGATTTATAATAGAAAATAAGATATTTAGCCTAATTCTTAAGGCTAGAAATAATAAAGATCTTATTTCCTACTAAAAGGATAATATTTCTTTTTTAGAAGGGATAATAATTATTCTTTTAAGTTTATTTTTAGGGATAAAAGGAATTTTAATAATTAAAAAAAAAAAATTTATATTTTAAAAGTTTATTATTTATATATTTTATTTAGTTTATATATAGTCTTTTACTTTCTCTATTTATATATATTTATATTCCTAAAAAGTCTTTTATTTCCCCTAAATATTAGAATTTTAAATTAAAGAATAATAAATATATTATTCTTAAAATTTTATTTTTATTAGGGCTAATAATTATTAAGTTATTTATATAATATAATATAGAAATCTAAAATTCTCTATTTATAAATATTCCTTTCTTATAAAATATAGAATTAAAGCTTTATTTTTTAAGGTTTTTAAATAGAAATTTATATTATAATTTAGGACTTTCTTTTAAATTATATAAAGCTTTATTTAGCTTTAAATATAAGTCCTAATTCTTTAATTCTTCCTTAGAAAAGGAATTATTAATATTTTTATTTAAATCTTTAAAAATATAATCTTTAAAGGTTATAGGTAAGATAGTATATATTTCTTTTTCTAAAGAAGAATATATAAAGGCATTTTTTATATTATATTATAGAATTTCCTAGTTATTTATAATAGTTAATATAAGAAAAATCCTTATATTTCCTAGCCTATAAATAATTATAAACGTTTTATTATAATTAATATTTTCTATTTAATTAAACTTTTATATAACTTAATAGGATTTATATTTTAATATATTATTATTAGAATTAAATTTTATTTTATAAATTTAATAGCCTTTTAAAGCCTTTTTTCCTATAAAAAGCTTAAAAATACTTTAGGTTTTTTATTTTAATAATTTATTTATTCCTAATTATATAAAAATAACCTATTTCTCTTTATTTTTATTATTTATAGCCTAATTATAAATAAAAGGTTCTATAAGGTTTAGGTCTTTTTGCACTAAAGTATAAATAGAAGGAATTTCTTTAAAATCCTTATAGTATTTAAAAGGCTTTTTAGGAATTTTAATTAAAAACTCCCTATTTTTAATTAGATTATTAAGATTATTCTCCTTTTTATTATTATTATTTATTATAGGATTTATAGGCTTTTTATTTAGAAAAATATTTTCTAAAATAATAATATCTCTAGAAATTATTATAATTTTCTTTTTATAATCCTAGATTTTATAATAATTATCTAAAAATCCTATAATAATTCCTTTATAAGCTTTAATATCTAATTTAGAAATAGGGACTTTATTTTTATAATAGACTATAAATCTAAAGATTTTTATATTTTTTAAATCTTTTATATTTAAAATTATATTACTTTTCTTCTCTATAGGGCTTAAAAAGCCTAAAAAAGAGTAAGGAGTTCTATTATATATATATTCTATAGCTTCTAAAGCCTTTATTTATAGAAATTTAGGTAAATTAGCTATTATAAGAATAGTTCTTATATTATTTATAATAGTTCTATTTATCCTTTTTATTGCTTTATTAGGTTATTTAGTATAAAGTGGAGAAAAATTATATAAAATTCCTTTTTCTTTATAATAATTAGCTATAAAATATCTATATTTTAAAGTATTATTTAAAAATAATTCTTTTATAGTAATCTTTTTTTATTATTTTCTATAAGAGCCTTATAATCTTTAAGGCTATTTAAAATATCTTTTTTATATTTTAATTTATAAATTTTTAGATATTTAATTCCTTTATTTAAAAAAGTTATAAAGTATTTATAGTTTTAAAGGCTATAAATTTTATAGGTCTATAAATATTTAAGATAATATTTTCTAGGAATTTATAATCCCTTTTATTAGATTTTTTATTAATTTTATTTATATATTTTCTTTAAAAATAGTTATTATAATTTTAAATTTTTATAATATCCTTTTTAGGAAATAAAAAGGTATAAATTATATTTTTAGAATCTTTATATTTAAATAATTAAATCTTAAATATTATTTATAAAAATCTATTTTTATTTTTTTATTTATAGGTATTAAGATTACCTTTTTTATAATAGTTTTTTTAGAGATTTTTATAAGAGTTTTTATAGAAAGAATAGTATTATTTTTTAAAAATAAATTATTTTTATTTAATATATATATAGGAATATAATATAATTTTCTTTTTAAAAATCTTATAGCTATAGGTTTATTATTTTTTAAAAGAATTATATTATTTTTTTTTATATAAAAATAAATATTATTTAAAGANNAGGAAATTTTATATATAAATTTCCTATTTTTTAGATATTTATAATATAAACTTTACCCTAAGAAATAAGTTTATTTATAGGTTTAAAATCCTTTAAATAAGATTTTTTATATATTATATATATAATAATATTAATATTATAAATAAAATTAATAACTTTATTATTCTTATTAGTTTTTTATATATTAAATAATTTATTTTCCTTAAAAATTATTAAAAAATATTAAAATTTTATAATTATAATTCCTAAAAGTATTTTAAAAGGTTTTTCTAAAATATTATTAATTATATAGGCTCTTACCTTATAACCTTTTATATTTAGATCTATAAAATCTAAGACTTTTGAAATCTTAGAGCTATTTAAAGAGAAAGAAAAATCTTTTTTTTCTATTTTAAAGTCTTAAAAGCTAATTAGATTATTAAATAGGGATTTATTAGCTAATAATAGCTTCTCCTATTTTTTCTCTTTTTAGACTATAGCCTTATTAGGCTTAGATCCTTTCTTAGAGATCTTATTTTCCTCCTTTAAAGCTTTATAGTCTTTTTAAAGCTTTTAGGAGCCTTATAAGGATATAATTAATAGCAATCTTTAGAAATATAACCCTATTTTTTATAATTAATGGATTTAAGACCTATTTTTCTAGTTTTTTAGGGTTTTTTGCCTTTTATAAGGTTTATTTATTAAATAGTATACTATAATAATAACTACTTTATATATAAAGAAGGTAAGAATAATAAGTATTATTTTAATAAGCTATAAAATAATAATTAATATATACTTATAATAAAATAATATAAATATAATAAAGTTAAAGTCCCTAAAGGATTAATTTAGCTAAATGCCTAAAATATATATAAAAACCTTATTAGCACTAAGCTAAATAACTATAATATACTATAATAAGATTGCGCTTAATAAAATACTAAATAAAGCACTATATAGTATACTATATAGAGACCTATCCTTAAAGGACTTTTTATTATATTTAAATTTAATAGTAAAATACTTATTATAATTATTTATCTTAAAAATAAATAGGAAATTAAATCTATCTTTAATAATAATACACTTAATAAGATCCTATAAAAAGTTAAATAATAATATAATAGTACTATAAATATACTTAAACTAATTACTTATAATAACCTCTTGCAGGATTACTTATAATTACTAAATAATATACTTATTAAATAAATCTAATAAAGGAATATTCTTAAGAAATTAAAAGAGGAACTATAATTTTATTTTATGCCTTATAAAGTGCAATAAGCGCAATAATTTAGACTTAGTATTAAATCTAAAGATATCTATTTAAATATAAATAATAATAAAAAATCTAAATTATTAAATAATTAAATTATAATATTAAAATAATATTTAATTTATATTATTATTATATAAAAGTAAAATATAAATACTAAAGACTTTCATATTTATAGAATTAGCCTAAATAATATATACTATCTATAAAATAATAAACCCCAAAAAGGAAATATATTAGAATGCATTATAATGCATAAAGATTACTATAAACTCTTATAAGTCTTATATTTTAATAATAATTATACTCTTTATTTAAATAAAAAGGTAATTAATAATTATTTTCTTATATAAATAGGATTATATTTTATTATAGGATAGTATATAATAAATAACCTTATAGATAAATAAAGTAAATAGTAATTTATTAATCTTAGAGTTTATATCCTTAAGAAAAAAGAAGACCTTTATTCTAAATTATATATAAATAAAGACTATAATATAAAATATTACTAATATAAAGAATATTAAGTAATTAAATAATAGAAGATTTATATATAAATATAAAAGCACTTAAAGGAGGCTAAATAAATATAGACTAATACCTTAAAATAAAACCTTAAAATATAAAAATAGCTGAATAGCTTAATATCCCTAATAAAAAATAATTAATATTGCCTATAAAAGAGCTATAGGATTAATAAAAGCTAGAAGGAATTATAGAACGTTTATAAAGAGCTTTATATATAAATTAAAGCTTAAATATATTAAAATAATAAATAATATTATAAATATAAATTAAATAAAGATAATTTATTACTTTAGTAAATAGTAGAATAAAAATAAATACTATTAATTTAAAGATTATTAATTATCTTAAGCTATTATAAAAAAATAAAAATAAATTTTATAATATTTATAATATTAAAAGTAATTTATTTTAATATAAAAATAAATAAATTATTTATAAGATTAATTACCTTAAAGTATTTATTAAAGAAAAGAATTAAAATTTTAATTTTAATATTATATTACTCTAAGAATAATCTATTCCTAGAATGTTTATAATTATATTATTATAATCCTTTTATTAATTAATATATTAATTAAATATAAACCTTTTAAAATAATATAATTAATAATAATAATTATAATTTTAGAAATAATATAAAATCTTAACTTTTTATTAATAAAATTAAAAGAAATTAAAGGAATAAATATATAAATACTCCCTAATTTATAAAGAATATATAACCTCCTTAAGGGATATAATATTATTATAAAAAGGCCTAAATATAATAAATATAATAGTAAATTATAAATCTTTAATAATAATTTATTTAAATAAATAAAGATTTTATATAGAAAGATTTTAATAATAAAAATAAATTATAAAATATATTAATATAACATTAAATCTATAAATAACTATTTATTAAGAAAATAGAAATAAATCTATTATTATATATAAATTAAGATTATAAAATATAGCTTAAAAATAGAATTATAATTAAATTTTATAATATTTATAATCTTAATAAAATATAATTATATAAGCTTAAAACTTACCTTAAAGATATATTAAGGAAAAAAAATATTAAAATATTAAAATTATTTGTAAGCTATTTAATTATATTTATTCCTAAAAAAAAGAATAAATTCTAATTTATTATAAATTATTATATATTTAATAATATAATAATTAAAAATTAAATATTATTACTTTTTATTAATAAATTAAACAATTAACTCTATAAAATAAAGTATTTTACTATATTTAATTTAAAAAGAGCTAATAATCTATTCTATATTAAAAAAGAATATATATAAATAATTACTTTTAGAATAAAATATAAATTAGTTATATATTTTATTATGCCTTTTAGATTTATTATTATATTAATTATATTTTAATAAATAATTAATAATATATTATATAAGGATTTTAATATATTTATAATATATTACCTTAATAATATTTTTATTTTCTTTAAAATAAAATAAAAATATATAAAATATATTTATATAATATTATAAGTATTTTAAAAAATAAATTTATTAATTTAATTTAAAAAAAATTATTTTTATATTTTAAAAATAGAATTTTTAAAATATATTATTTTTTTATAATAAGCTTAAAATAGACTGAAAGAAAATTTAAGTAATTAAGAATTAATTAATATTAATTACTATTAAGAAAGTATAAGTATTTTTTAGATTTATTAATTATTATTAATAATTCCTTAAGAATTTTAATAAAATTATTATATTACTATTAGAATTTATATAAAAAGATTAAAAATTCCTATAAATATTTAATATTTAAAAAGCATTTAAATATATTAAAGATTTTATTTTTAATAAATTAATATTTAAAATATTTAATTTTAAATAATTAATTAAATTTAAAATAAATATTTTAAATTTTATTCTTAATACTTAAAGTAAATAATATAATAATAAAGAACTTTTATATTTTATTATATTCTATTTTTAGTAAATATATAGAATAGAATTTAATTACTTAATATATAATAAAGAGTTCTTAGTTATTATTAATGCCTTTAAGCAATTTTAATATTACCTCTTTAAAAGCTATTATTAGATTATAATCTATATAGACTATAAGAATATCTTATATTTTATTATAATTTAAAAATTAAATAAATAATAATTTAAATATATTAAATATCTTTTTAAATTTAATTATATTATTAAATATAAAAAAAGCTCTAAAAATAAATAAGCTAATATTATTAATTAAAGAATTAATTTTAATATAAATAAGATTAAGATTAAAGAATAATTCTTGTATCTTACCCCTAAAGGCTATTTTAAATAGAAATATATTACTATTACCTAAAAGAAACTATTTATATATATATAACTATATAAATAAATTATTATAGCTACTTAAACTTATAAAATAAAATAAATTACTAAAAATACTATTTTAATATAAAATAAAATAACTTTTATTATAAAATAGGGAAATCTATTATTATAATAAATCCTAAAATATATTTAGAAATAATCTAAATTTAAAGAAATAAATAAAAAGTATATATTAAAAGAGCTATATAGGTAATTTATATGTAAAATCTATAAATACTTACTTTATAAATACTAAGGAATTAATAAAACCCTTAAATAAATTAAAATAATATTTATTTTTCCTAAAATTAAAAATATAATTAAGAGGATTTTTAAATAATATTTTATTTATAAAAAAATTAAAATATAATATTATAAGCTATATAAATACTTATAGTTCTAAATAGTCTTAAAATAATTATAGAATTTAATTATTATAAACTTTATTATAAAATTACCTTTATTATAAGACCTTATAATTAATATAGCTTATAATAATATTTTAATTATTATTAATAAATTTATTAAATTTTCCTATTTAATTTTATATTAAAAAGTAATTATTATAGAAAAGTCTTTTTATATCTTTTTATAAAATATTATTAATATATATAGCCTACTATTTAAAATTATTTTAAATAAAGGATTACCCTTTTTCTTAAAATTTTAATAATACCTTATAATAAAAGTTAAATTAAATTATAAATTAAATACTATGTAAAGACTTTAAGTTAATAAATAAATAAAATAAATAAATTAAATTATTAAAATTTATTTTTATTATTATATTAATTATAATTAGAATAATTAGATTAAAAAGATATTTATTATATAATTAGCTTATAATATTATAATTAATAAAAATATAAAAATTATATTTAATTATATAAATTTTATATTTACTCTTAATGCTTATAGAGATTTATAAAATAAATTTATTATATTAATAGCTATATTTATATTAAATTAATTTAAGAATTTATATAAAGAATTATATATTAAACTTTTCTTTATATAAAATTAATATAAATAATATTATAATTAAAAGAGATTAAAAGGACTAACTTTCTTAAAAGGAGATATAATATTCTTTATAATAAAAAATATTAATATTAAGTAATTTAATAAGAAGCTTAATTTTAAATATATTAGCCTTTATAAAATCCTTAAAAAAATCTTAAATAATAATTATAAATTAGATTTATTTCTAATAATTAAGATCTATTTAATCTTTTATATTTTATTATTTAAATTAATAAAAGATATTATTATAATTAAAATAAATAAAAATTAAAATATAGAAATAAAAGCCCTTAAGGAATATAAAATAGAATATATTCTTAATATAAAAAAAGAAGATAATTTTATTAAATATTTAATTAAATAGAAAGGATATAAAAATAATAAAAATATATAGGAATTATTAAAATACTTTATTTATATATAATGCTTATTAAAGGATTTTTATTTTTAATACTAAAAGAAAATAAAATAAAAGGGTTAAAATCTATAATATAAGGAAAAGATATTATATTTAAGGACTTAATATAAGCATTTTTTAGCGCTCTTACTTTTATAGCCTTTACTATTAAAATACCTTTCTCCTCTAAATAATCCTTTATCTTCTTAATTTACTCTAATTTAATAAATACAATTATAATCTAGGCTTATTTATTTTAAATAACTTTTTATAATGCTTTTAGGGAAATATAAAGGGCAAATAACTTATAATAAATATTTAAATGCTATTAATAAAGTTTTTTCTTTTTATAAATAATTTTTATAATTATAATAATTTATTAATATTATATAGTGAATAAAAATTAGAAATAATTATAAATAGCCCCTTTAGAGCCTAAAGATTTATATAATATATATGCCTTTATGCATTTAGAGTAATAAATAGAATTAGGATTTATAATATAATATTACTTATTATATATATAAAATAAATATAATAATATATTAGATTTAAATAGCTTAATAAATTTAGCTAGTAATTTAATTTCTTAGTTTTTTTATATAAATACTTATTTTATAATTTTACTTAATATAATATTAATATAATAAAAAAGAAGAAAAGAAGGATAATAAATTAATAAATATCTAGCACTATAGTTTATTTAAAGCAGCCTTAAGGATAAAACTAATAAAGGGGAGATATTATATTATAGCCTATATATAATCTAGCCCTAAATAGGCAGTCTAGCCTAATAAAACCCCTAGCCTTACCTTTTAGGCACTTAAGCATTAAATAATAATAAATTAATTAAATACAAAATAATAAGAATAATTAGAAATAATAAAATAATGCTTATTACTCTTAATACTTTTGCCTATTTTTATTATATTTAGTAATATTTATTAATATTTAAATTATATTTATTATTAATAAATAGCAAAAGTCCTTAAATTATTTTAATTTTTAATATAATTATTTTATTTTAATTATTTTTAGTATTTTTAGTAATTAATTATTAAATAATATAATATTTAATTATCTCTCTATATTGCTTAATATAATACCTTAGTCTCTTTACTAATAAATAATATAAATAAACTCTAAGTTATTTTATTAGGAATTAATCCAGACTGTTATAAAGGGGAGCAAATTAGACTTATAGGAGGCCTTATTTCTAAAAGATATAATACTTGTAGACTTATTTAATATAGACCTTTACAAAGAGTGGCTATTATAATTAGTTAGGTATTTAATAGTCTTACTAACCTAGCTTAATAATAGTAGTAATAATAATAAATAAGGGAGGAGAAAATCCTATTAAAACTAATTAAGGTAGTTAAAATAGTTAATAGAATTATATAGTAGGAAAAGGAGATTATGTTTTTAATAAGTTATTAGATAGATAAATAATATATATATTTAGCTTATA
>WMHX01000479.1:0-11140 GCA_013420875.1 Thelonectria rubi
TAAAAATAATAATAATAATAAAAATAATAATAATAATAAAAATAATAATTATTATTATTTATTTATTTATTTATTTATTTATTTATTTATTTATATTTAAAAAATAGAAAATAATTTAAAAAAGTTTTTTAATTATAATATTTAATATGGGATTAATTAATTATATAAAAATAATTATTTTTATAGTTTTAAATTATAAAATTCTAATTTAGATTTATAATTCTAAATATAAATATAATTAAAAAAAAAGAATTTAATAAATAATAAAATAAATAAAATTAAATATTTTATAAAAAAACTAATTAAAAGAAATAAATTAAATTTATAAAAAGCCTTATTTTTAAAAAATAAAATACTTTTAGCTTTATTTAATATAGATTTTTATATAAAATAATTATTATTATTATAAATTAAAAGGGAGAATTTAATTATAATAAAGATTTAATTATATAAAAAAGAAATAAAAAGATTAATAAAATTAAAAGAAAAAAGAGTTTTTTTTTTTTTTACTTTATTATATTTAAAAAGGGGATTAAAGTAGCTTTAATTCTCTTTAATAAAATAAATAATAATTATTTAATACCTAAATTAGATATAATAACTTAAATTAATAAAGTTTATTATATTATATATATTTATAAGCCTTAATAACTTAATATAATAATAAAGAGCTAAATAAAGCACTTTCTAGCCTAAATATAAAAAATAGAAATAAGCTTAAAAAAGGATTTTAATTATAATATTTAATATATAATTAATAAATTATTTAGAAATTATTAATTTTATAGCTTTTAAATATAAAATCCTAATTTATATATATAATATAAATTAATAATAATTTAATAATTAAAAAGAGAATTAAATAAATTAAATATTTTATTAAAGAAATTAATTAAAAGGGGAAAATTACATTTATAAGAGGCCTTATTTTAAAAAATATAATACTTTTATACCTATTTAATATAGATTCTTATATAAAATAGCTACTATAATTAGTTAGGCACTTTATAATTATGCTAATTTAGCCTAATAATAATAATAATAATAATAATAAATATAGGAGGAGAATTTCACTATAATTAATTAAGATAATTAAAAAGATTAATAGAATTAGCAGGAAATAGAGACTATATTTTCAATAAGTTATTAAATGGATAAATAATATATATATCCACTTATAAGATAATATCTCTAGGCTTATTAGTAAGATTATTAATAATTAAGAGTTAGATTTTAAATAGTTATAGTAATATAAATAGTAATTTAAATAATAGAAAAAGATTATATTTTTAATAAATTATTAAAGAAATAAATAATATATAATAATATAAATAGTAATTTTAATAATAATTAAATTATATTTATATAAGGATTTATATAGAAAGATTAAGATTTTATATTTAAAGGCTATAAAATTAATAAATTTTATATAATTTATTAATTATATATTAAATATAATAATTAAAATGCTTTTTTTAAGTTTATTTTTATTTTTTATATTTAAACTAAAAAGTATTTATTTTAGTTTTTTATTATTATATTTAAATTTATTTTAATAGCTTTAAGTAATTAAATCTTTATTATATTATAAAATTTAATAAAAATAATTTTTAATAGAATATATTATTATTAATTTATTAATTTAATTATTATATAATATTAATTAATTAAAATATAAAAAATTATAAATATTAGAATTAATTTATAATAGATTTTAAGGGAAAAAAGAGGCTTTTTATTTATTTAATATTAATTAAAAGTAATATATTTATTTTAAATAGGGTCTTAATTAAGATTATATTAAGTTATTAAGGCTTATAAATATATATAATATAGTAAACTTTATTAATTTAAATTATTAAATTTAATATAAATATTAAGTTATTATTATTTATTTTATTAAAGAGAATTAAGCTATTTTAATCCTATTTTTAGGTATTATAAAGTAAGGAAATAAAAAAAATAAAGAATTAATAAGAATATTTTTATTACTTTCCTTAACATTAAGATCTTAATCTAAAGTAATAATCAGGCATTATTAAATAATAAGGATTAAAAAGGAGAAATAATTTCTAAATCTAATTCCTTAATATAGTCCCCTAGAAATTCTCTTATATTATAAGTTTATTATTTATTCTTTTAAGGCAGAAAGAGGTATATATTTAAAGCAATATAAACCTTCATTAATTTAATAAAAAGCTAATCTCCTTTAAACTTAAGCTTAGATCTAAATATATTTCTTATATATATATAAAGGAATTTACTATTATTCTCTTAATATATATAAACTTTATCCCTATTTATAAATAGTAATATAGCTAATAAAAATAATAAAATAAACTTAATCCTATTAAATTTATTCTTAATTTAAATAATATTAAGTATTATTTTATTTAATAAGTAGTTTTATTAAAAAGTCTTTTTTTATTCCTTTATTATACCTAAAAAGGGGATTAAAGTTACTTAATTCTAATAAAATAAATAATAATAATTTAATATTTAAATTAAATCTAATAATTTAAATTAATAAAATTTACTATATTATATATATTTATAAACTCTAATAATTTAAGATTATCTTAATTAAAAGCCTATTTAAAGTAAATATATTTCCTTTTAATTAATATTAAAAAGATAAAAAGTTTATTATTTTTTTTTCCTTTAAAATTAATTATAAATTAATTTTAATATTTATAATTCCTTATATTTTAATTAATTAATATTATATAATAATTAAATTAATAAATTAATAATAATAAATTCTATAAAAATTAATTTTTATTAAATTTTATAAATTAATAAAAATTTAAATACTTAAAGCTTTTAAAATAAATTTAAATATAATAATAAAAATCTAAATAAAGTATTTTTTAATTTAAATATAAAAAATAAAAATAATTTTATAAAAAATATTTTAATTATAATATTTAATATATAATTAATAAATTATATAGAAATTATTAATTTTATAGCTTTTAAATATAAAATCTTAATTTATATATATAAATATAAATTAATAATAATTTAATAATTAAAAAGAGAATTAAATAAATTAAATATTTTATTAAAAGTATTAATTAAAAGGGATAAATTAAATTTATAAAAGGCCTTATTTTTAAAAAATATAATACTTTTAGATCTATTTAATATAGACTTTTATAAGAAGTGGCTATTATAATTAATTAGGCATTTTATAATTATATTAATTTAGTTTAATAATAATAATAATAATAATAATAATAAATAAGAGAGGAGAATTTTATAGTAAAAACATTAATTGAATTAATAAGAATTAAAAATTATATTTTTAATAAATTATTAAATAGATAATAATATATATTTACTTATAATATAATATTTATAGTAATAGTAATATAAATAGTAATTTAAATAATAGATAAATAGTTTTATAAATTCCTAATAGTAATAATTATTATATAGAAATTAGCTTAATCATTATTAAGACTCTTACCTCCGTAATAATAATATAATAAAAAGGAAAGAGAAATAGTAAAAGAATAAAGATAGAAACTTTAAAGGAAGATATAGAATAGGCTAATAGACTTAAAGGAAATCTATTTAAATATTTAAAAATATAAAAAGAAGGTAATTATAATAATATAAGAATTACTCTAATTAAATAAAATATAAAAAGTATAAAGTATAATATATTTAAGAAGATAAAGGGAGGAAAACCCCTATCTTTTATAAATAATATCTTATTAAATATTAATTTAATTAGAATATAAAAAGTATTAAATAAAAGATCTCTTTTATATAATTAATTTAATATTCTTATTATATAATTTAATTTATTATTTATAAATTAATTAAATAAAATATAAAAAATGTATTTATTTACTATTTAATAAAATCTTCTATTTTATATTTATTTATAAATATAATATTTTTTAATTCTTATTTAAATTACTATTTATATTATTATTACTATATATTATATGATAAGCTAAATATATATATTATTTATCTATTTAATAACTTATTAAAATATAATCTCTTTTTCCTATTAATTCTATTAACTATTTTAACCCCTTACCTTTTTTATATAATTAGACCTTAATTAGTCTTAATAGGATTTTCTCTTTCTTTCTTTATTTATTATTATTACTATTATTAGGCTAGATTAATAAGACTATTAAATGCCTAATTAATTATAATAATTACTTTTTATAAAAATCTAAATTAAATAGATCTAAAAGTATTATATCTTTTAGAAATAAGGCCTTTTATAGGTTTAATTTATTCCTTTTAATTAGCTTTTTTAATAAAATAGTTAATTCTTTTAATTACCTTTTTAATTATTATATAATTATTATATAATATTAATTAATTAAAATATAAAAAATTATAAATATTAAAATTAATTTATAAAGGATTTTAAAAGAAAAAAAAATAATAAATTTTTTATTTTTTTTAATATTAATTAAAAAGTAAATTCTTTTTTTAAATAGGATTTTAAATAAGATTATATTAAATTATTAAGGCTTATAAATATATATAATATAGTAAATTTTATTATTTTAAGTTATTAGATTTAATTTAAATATCAAATTATTATTATTTATCTTATTAAAGAGAATTAGGCTATTTTAATCCCCTTTTTAGGTATAATAGAGTAAAAAAAAGTTTTTATTATATTAAGGCCTAATATATTAATAATTTAAAAGCTAAAAAGGGAATTAAGGAAATTAAATATTTTATTAAGAAAGCTAATTAAAGAAAATAAATTAGACTTATAAGAGGCTTAATTTCTAGAAGATATAATATCTTTAGATTTATTTAATATAGATCTTTATAAGAAGTAGCTATTGCAATTAATTAGGTATTTAATAGTCTTATTAATTTAGCCTAATAATAATAATAATAATAATAAATAAGGGAGAAGAAAATCCTATAATCAAGGTCTAATTATAAAAGAAAGGGTTAAAATAGTTAATAGAATTATATAGTGGGAAAAAGAGATTTTATTTTTAATAACTTATTAAATAGATAAATAATATATGCATTTAGCTTATAATATAATATTTATACTAATAATAATATAAATAGTAACTAAAAGCTAATTATATATATTAATTAAAACTACTTAAGGCTCTTTTATAAGTAAATTATTTAAATAAATAATCTTATATTTTATTACAATTCCCATAAAGCTAGAGATCTATTTTAAAAAGTTAAGCTTAAGCCTTAATGAATTAGCCCCTATATTATAATTTATAAGTTAAATAATAAAGTATATTCCCTCTAGTTTTAAAATAGCTTTAAGCTTTTAATTTCTATTTATAGGGACTATGTAAAGAAATTCTATAAAAATAAAAATAAATAATAAGCTATTAATATTAATAAGGATAATTCTTAATTTATAAAATACTTTATTTATAATAAAAAGCTTTAATAACAGAAACTATTTAATTAAAAGGAGGATATTGAAATTAAGTATATTATTAATACTTAATATAAGCTAAATAATAAAAATAATAATATAAATAAAAATTACTTAATAGTGCCCTTTATAATAATGCTTTGAATTAAATTTTAAATAATTATTCCCTAAATAAATAAAATAAAAGCTATGAAGTATATAAATATAATTAGAAATTAGTTAAATATATAATTATAATCTAGAAAAATATAATAAGGAAGTTATTAATGATAAGGGTTTAAAGTATTATTTTTTATTATTAAGAAAAATAAATAAATAAAGAAAATAATATATTCTATTACCCTTTATTACCTTATATTTTATTTAAATAGCATTAAATTTAAATATATTATTATACAAAAAAAGGATTATTAAAGAATTTAATTCTTTATTAAATTCTCCCTTATTTATCCCTTTCCCCTTTATTTATATTATTAAATTTATTTAAATTAATAATCCTATTAAAGAATTAATAGCTATTATATTAAAAAGAAATTAACTTTATTATCTTAAGCTTAATAGTATTTTACCATTATCTTTGCCTTAGGATCCCTATATATAAAATTATTTAATTTCTCTATTTCCAGGATTTAAGGGCAATTAGTGTAATTAAAGACTCTTATAGTATAAATTATAAACTCCTTAAATTTGATAAAGCCCTAAAAATAATTAAATAGTTCCTTAAGATTAAAAATAATTAATTAATATCCTTATAAGGAAATTTACTTATATTTATTATAAGAATGCTAAATATAATTAATATATTACCTTTTATAAAGCTTCGAATTAATTAATAAATATAAAATAAAGTAAAAATATACTTTTAATTAATAAAGATATTAAATATATAAATCTAAATACAGTATAAGTATATAATTAGATTTTATTATTTTATAAAGGCTATAATTACGGCCTTTAAATATTTAAGCTAATATAAGATCTCTTAAATTAAATAACTATATTTATATATAAGATCTATTAAAATATACATAAGCTAAAGCTTTATAGCCTTTAATTTAATTATTCTAATTATATATTTTAAAATATAATCTTTTTAATTAATATATTTAATTTAATTATAAAATGATACTTTTATTGATTTCTTTTCTATTTTCTATAAAGCTAATTTCATATATAAAAACTGCCTAAATTAATTAAGGACTATATAAAAATAAATCTAAATAATAAATTAATTATTAAATTAAAAAACTATTTAATTAATAATAACAGAAAGATAATAAAAAGGAAAAAAAGATTTATATTTTAAAATTAATATAACTTAATATTAATACTTAATAATTCAACCATATTATATTAGCATTAAAATATCTAAGTCTATTTATAGAACTTAATATCCTAAAGCCTATTAGCTAGCTAATTAGAAATATTAGAAAAGTTAGCTTAAGCTCCCTTAATACCCTTAATTAGCTAGATAGTAAATAAAAGGGAAGCTATAATTAATTAAATAATAAAAGAAAAAGAAAAGAATTTAGGGAGATAAAGAAAGTAAAAGGCTTATAAACTAGCTAAATCTTAAAAATAAAAAAATTAAAGCTTAATTATTTAATACTTATTCTTAATTTATATATAAATAAATAAATAATAAAATATATTATATATTAAGGCCTTAAGCCTAAATTTAGTTACTAAATACCCTAAAATATATATTTACTTTTTATTATTTCTTTAAATACTTAAATAAATAAATCCTCTTTTATTTTCTTTATCTCTTTTTTAACTCTCCTTATATTATTAACCCTCTTCCTATATTCTTATTATAGCTCTTTAATGTATTAATAAGTATATAAACTATTTAATTAAAAGACTCTTTAATCTTATTAGCCTTTTAAAATAGTAAAAAAGATACTTTAAATATATATAGTTTATAAAATTAGTAATTTCTAATTTTAGTCCTTAAAATTAACAATTATAATTAAAATCCCTATTTTAAATAATAATAATTAATATTTTCTAAATTAATTTTACTATTTAATTAATAAATTTAAATAATTTATTATTTATTAAGGTAAACGTAAAAGCTAATTTTATATAAATAATAAAGCTTTAATAGCTATATTATTAATAATTGCAGGTTATATATAATTTATATTTATTTACCTCGAAACTTAATACGAAATATAAATTTCCTAATTAGACCTTAATATATTCTAAGAAGCTATAATAATAAGCTTTATAGATATTTTATTATAAAGATATTATAAAGATAAGTAAATTATTATAATAAACTAGATATAATATTATATTAATATTTAAAATATAATATATACTCTTATTAATAAAAAATAAGTAGAATTATTAGCTTTATAGGCAGTTTTTATTATAATTGAATATAATATAAAGGATTTAATTATTATTACTTTTAATCTTTTTATTATTTATTTAAATAAAGAGATTAAGTATTAATTATTTAATTAAATAGATTTAAATTTCTTAATTAGTTTCTTAATTAAAAGGATTAAATATATATTATGTTATAAATTTAATTTAAATTATAATTCTTTCTTTTATATAAAGATTATTATTTATAATAGAAAGTTTATAATAAAGCTAATAAATTTAAAAAGATATTTATTAAATATTTTATATTCTAAATAAAAATATAAAATTAATTTTTCCTATTAATTCTTTATTTTAGCTTTTTAATAAGTTTTAAATATAAGAATTCTCTTTTATTATTTTAAGATTTTTTTACCTTTTATTTTATATTTAATTTAATAAATAAAATTATAAATATATTATAATAGTTTATATACTTTTTAATATTCAATTACTTATTAAATGCTCTTCAGAAGCTTTAATAGCTTAATATAAGCTTATAAATACTTATATTAATAAATATACTTTAATATAAATTATTATAATAAAAGACTCTAAATAATATATAAAGGCATAAAATAATTAGGTTTTTTGAAGAAATTAAATATTAGAATTAAAAGATAATTTTCATTAAATCTTATTTAATAATATAAATTAAGAATTTAATTATTATTATAAATTTTACTTTATTTTATTTTCCTATACCTAAAAAGGAATAAAATAGCCTACTTCTCTCTAATAAAATAAATAAAACCCCCTTTTTCTTTTTCTTTTTTTTTACTCTATTATACCTCAAAAAGGGATTAAAATAGCCTAATTCACTTTAATAAAATAAATAATAATAATTTAATACTTAAATTAGATTTAATAATTTAAAATAATAAGGTTTACTATATTATATATATTTATAAGCTTTAATAATTTAATATAATCTTAATTAAAAGCCTATTTAAAATAAATATATTACCTTTTAATTAATATTAAAGGAATAAAAAGCTTCTTTTTACCCTTAAAATCTCTTATAAATTAATTCTAATATTTATAATTTTTTATATTTTAATTAATTAATATTATATAATAATTAAATTAATAAATTAATAATTTATATTTTATAATATATTTAATAAACTCTTTTTTATTAAGCTTTATAATATAATAAGAATTTAATTACTTAAAGCTATTAAAATAAGCTTAAATATAATAATAAAAAGCTAAATAAAATATTTATTAATTTAAATTTAAAAAATAAAAAACTATTTAAAGAAAATATTTTAATTATAATATTTAATATATAATTAATAAATTATATAAAAATAATTATTTTTATAATATTTAAATATAAAATTTTAATTTATATATATAAATATATATTAAAACTTAATATATTAATAATTTATTAATTAAAAAAGGAATTAAGGAAACTAAATATTTTATTAAGAAAGCTAATTAAGGGAAATAAATAAGATTTATAAGAGGCCTTATTTAAAAAATATAATTCTTTTAGACTTATTTAATATAGATTTTTATAAGAAATAGCTATTATAATTAATTTAATATTTAATAGTCTTATTAATTTAGCCTAATAATAATAATAATAATAATAATAAATAAAGGAAGAGAAAATCTTATTATAATTAAAATCTAATTATATAAAAAAGGGTTAAAAAGGTTAATAGAATTATATAATAGGAAAAAGAGATTATATTTTTAATAAATTAATAAATAAAGAAATAATATATATATCCAGCTTATAATATAATATCTATAGTAATAATAATATAAATAGTAAAAGAACTTAATTATATTTATTAATTATTCCTATAAGCTGCCTTTAAGGAATTAAATATTTAATAAAATAATATCCTAAATAATTTATACTTATATAATTTAATAAAGGATTTAGGCTCTTCTTAATATTAATTTATTAAAATAAATATTAATTAAGTAATTAATATAAATCCTTTATAATATTTATTTAAAAGAATTACTAAATTATCTATTTTATAAATAAAATAAATTCCTATTAAATTCTATTCTATTAATTTTACCTTTTATTATATAAATCTTTAATTATATTTTTATTTTAATTTAATAAAAATAGAATAAATTTAAAAAGCTAAATTTAATATAGCTTCTCTACAAAATAAAACCCCTTATTAAATTAATATTTCTTTATTATAAAAGCTAAATTTAAAGTTCTTAAAGTCTAGCTTTTAGTATATTTACTAAAGGGCTATTATTAATTATTAAGCTATAAATTTAGCCCCCTCTTAAAATATTAATTAAGTCCCTAAAAAAGTAAATTAGATTCTAATTTTGAATACTATTTAAAACCTTTTAAAAATTATTAAAAAATAAAAGAATTATAATATTTAATTATTTAATAATATAAGAAGTAATAATTATAAATAAGCTAATAATTAATAAATTAAAGTGCCTTAATATAATTAATAAGAATAAGTTCTTTAAACTCTTTAAGCTATTAAATAATCCTAAAACACTTAATATATAAAATACTACTATTTAGCCTTTTTTAGCCCTTAGTTTAAGTAAAATACCTAATTAACTTATATGCTCCTTAAGCTAAATTAAAATCTTTATTATATATATATTTGATAGATTAATTTTAATATCCTAATAAATTAATATTATAAAGACTCTAAAGAACTATTTTATCATTATAGCCTTTTAATTTTCTTAAGTAGTAAAGTAATTATTAAATTATTATATAATAAAGCTTTAAAATATAATATTTAAGCTATATTTGAATTATTTATAATCTTTTTCCTTTTTACTTTATTGCATTTAAAAGGGGATTAAAATAGTTTAATTCCCTTTAATAAAATAAATAATAATAACTTAATACCAAAATTAAATCTAATAATTTAAATTAATAAAGTTTATAATATTATATATATTTATAAGCCTTAATAATTTAATATAATCTTAATTAAAATTTTATTTAAAATAAATATATTACTTTTTAATTAATATTAAAAGCATAAAAGGTTTATTTTTTTTTCCTTTAAAATTAATTATAAATTAATTCTAATATTTATAATTTTTTATATTTTATTTAATTAATATTATATAATAATTAAATTAATTAATTAATAATTAAATTAATTAATTAATAATTTATATTTTATATTATATTTTATAAGGAATTATTCTTATTAAACTTTATAAAATAATAAAAATTTAATTATTTAAAGCTATTAAAATAAATATAAAAATAATAATAAAAAATTAAATAAAATACTTTTTAATTTAAATATAATATATAAAAATAAATATAAAAAAAGCATTTTAATTATAATATTTAATATATAATTAATAAATTATATAAAAATTATTAAT
>WMHX01000489.1:0-13495 GCA_013420875.1 Thelonectria rubi
CAGCTTTAGCATAAAGGGGGAAGGATTTCCCTACTGGGAGGAGGACTTCCTCGGCATGCATTTTCCCCCCGAAGAATTGAAGTTTATTTGTCTTATTTGAAGTGTTATTATTGTCTCTTATTGGTTGATCACTTGGTTCTGTTTTATCCCTATTGGCTGCAAGCCCCGGCCGTATCTATTTCGGCGTTTTCCTGCAGAAAACCCTCTTTTCCTCCGGTCTCGCTCCCTCCCTCCGCTACCTACCCTACACACCGTCTCACGGGTCGTGGTGTTGTGTGGTTATGTTATTTCCCCCATTAAAGTAATTAGCATTATTATTATTATTATTGCAATAATAATAATAAATATAAACTAATAGGGCCCTATTTATAATAGCTTAAGCCTTTCTTAATAAAGAGGAATTAAGCTAAAAATCGCTAAAATAAGAATAAGCTATTCTTATTATAATTAGCCCCTTTAAATATATAATTATAATTATAGCTATTAGTACTAATAAAAGCCTCCTCTTTTAGCTGCCCTATATACTATTTAGGGCTAAAATTATAATCCTAATTATATTATTAATTACCTTATAATAAGACCTTATTTAATACTTATAAGCACTATAAATTAGCTATTATATTTAATAGTTAAATAAAGGGCTTATAGCCCTTTTAATAATTATTTTTATAAAAATAATTATAATTATTATTTTTTATAATTATATTTATAGCCTTATTATTTAATATTATTTTAATTAAATTATTATTAATAAGGCCTATTTAATAATTATTACTTTCCTTTATTATTAAATTATAATTAATCTAGCCCTTATTTATACTATTTATATTTAATTTATCTATTTAATAGCTATTTTATTATTAACCCTTAAGGTAATCTTCTTTTAATATAATTACTTTTAAGAATTTTATTATATTTATAAATTAGCTAATTAATTAAACTTTTTATATATAATTATAATAATTAATAATAATAATTATTATTATTTTAGTTTTATTTTTATAAAATAAATAATTATTATTATTAAGGAATATTAAGATTACATTATAATAGACTTTCTTAATAAATATTATTATTATATTTTATTTTATATTTAAATTTAAATTAAGGCCTAAATTATAATTAAATAGTTTAAATATATATATTATATAATTAACCTTAATATAAATATATTAAAAAGGGCTAATATTATTAATAGCTAATTAAGCCTAAAAGCTAAAAATATCTTCTTTATAATTATAAATATTTTTAAAATTAGCCTAAATTATTTTATTATTTATTTAATTATTTATATTAATTACCTTTATTTACTTATTAATTTTATATAGAAATCTAATTATATTAGCTAAAATAGAGCCCTAATTACCTTAATTATCCTATAATTAAATTTAAATCTTATTATTAAAATAATTATTATTATTATAATTATTATAGCCCTAATAAAAAGGCCTAAAAATATAATAATAATTACCTTTATTATTAATTTTAATAATAAAAATACCTTTATAATAAATATAACTACTCTTACTTATTATTTTATTAATTAGGCCTATTATTAGACCTATTTTAATACTTATTTAAATAATAATTAAAAGGAGGGCTAGATTAGAATTATTTTAAACTTCCTTAAAGTAAGGCAATTAATATTAAAATTATTTATATTTTAGGGCCTATTAGCTTATTAAATAAGCTATAATTATAAAAAGAATAATCTAAATAATATAATATTTTATATTATATATAAAGATTAGGAAGAAAAAGGGGATAAATAGTAATTATAATAATAATAGCTATAAAAGGAGGAGGAGAAGAAGGTAAAGGCAGTAGGAGAGGAAATAGGGGAGGGGCTAAGGAGGGCTAAGGCTAAAAGAATAAAGGAAATAGCCTTTATTAATAGTGCCCTAATCTAGCTATAATAGTAAGCTAATTTAAAAGATCTAAGCTATTTTTATTATAATCTGCTTATTATAGAAAGAATTTATATACTTTATTAAATACTTAAGGAGGCTAATTAAGGCTATGCCTTTAGAGGCTATTTATAGTACTTTACTATTTTTAATGCCTACTAGGCAGCTAGGGCAGCTATAGCCCTTAATAGCTAGATTTATATCTATATAGCCTATTTTTTCTATTTTAATTTATAATTAATTTACTTTTAAGCTAATTTAAATTAAGGCTAAATTAATTATAAATTCCTTAATATTATTTTATTATTTTATTAAATTAATTATTATTAATTAAATAATATTAAATAGTTAATTAAATAATTTAAATATTATTTTTTTATTATAAAGATATTTTTAATTTAATATAAAAAAAAAAAAAGAAATTTAAAAAGTAATAAATTATTAAAATAATTTAGATTATTTTAAATATATTTTTTAAATTAAGAATTATTTAAAATAATATAATTTATAAATATTTTAATAAATATTAAGGAAAAAGGGCCTAAATTAATTTAATAATCTTAAGGCTTTATAAAATATATTTTTTATAATAAAAAATATATAAAAATACTTTAAGAAAAATTAAAAAAAGGGCCTTAAATTAGCTTAATAATCTTAAGGCTTTATAGGATATGCCCCTAAAAAAGAAAAAAGGCCCTAAATTAGCCCTAATAATTTCCTTATTTCCCCTAATTAATAAGAAGAAGGCCTAAAAAAGTAATAGTAAATTAGCTTAATAGTCTTTATACTTTCTTTATTCTTATAAAAAAAGGCCTAAAAAAGCAGTTAGAAAGGGGCCCCTAAATTAGCTTAATAATCTTAAGGCTTTATAGGATATACCCTAAAGAAAGGGCCCTAAATTAGCCCTATAATCTTTTAATTTCCCCTATTTAATAGGGAAAAGGCCTAAAAAAGTAGTAATAAATTAGCTTAATAGTCTTAATATTTTCTCTATTTAGTAAGGAAAAGGCCTAAAAAAGTAGCTAAAAAGGGGCCCTAAATTAACTTAATAATCTTAATATTTTTTTTATTATTAAAAAAAAAAGGCCTAAAAGAAATAACTCTAAAGCAGCTTAATAATATTAATATTACCTTTATTATTAAGAAAAAAAAAGGCCTAAAGAAAGGGCCCTAAAATAGCTCTTATTTATCTTAATATTTCTATTAATATTAAAAGAGAAGATTATAATATTAAAAAGATATTATCCTACCCTTAATAAAGCACTCTAATAAATACTAAAAAGAAAAACTAATAAAATAATATTAATATTTCTTTTATTCTTATAAGAGAAGGCCTAAAAAAATAGCTAAAAAGGGGCCCTTAAATTAGCTTAATAATCTTAAAGCTCTATAAAATATGCCCTAAAGAAGGGGCCCTAAATTAGCCCTATAATCTCCTAATTTCCCCTATTTAATAGGGAGAAGGCCTAAAAAAGTGGCAATAAATTAGCTTAATAGTCTCTATACTTCCTTTATTCTTATAGGAGAAAGCTTAAAGAAGTAATTAAAAAGGGGCCCTTAAGTTAGCTTAATAATCTTAAAGCTCTATAAAATATACCCTAAAGAAAAGGCCCTAAATTAGCCCTATAATCTCCTAATTTTCCTTATTTAATAGAAAAAAGGCCTAAAAAAGTAATAGTAAATTAGCCTAATAGTCTTAATATTTTCCCTATTTAATAAGGAGAAGGCCTAAAAAAGTAGCTAAAAAGGGGCCCTAAATTAGCTTAATAATCTTAATATTTTCTTTATTATTAAAAAAAAAGGCCTAAAAGAAATAGCCTTAAAGTAATTTAATAATATTAATATTACCTTTATTATTAAAAAAGGAGAAAGCTTAAGGAAATACCTTTAAATTATTTAAATAATTTTAATATTTTCTACCCTTAGTATTATATAGAAATTATTATAATTTCTATTTTTTATATATTTATTAGCTAGAAATAATTTATTTATATATACTTTATTAGCTAATAGTTATTAAAAAGTAGGGTTAAATTATAATTTTTAATTATAATTTCTATATTAATATAAGCTATATATAGCTAATATTAGCCTATTCTAATTCCCTATAGCTAGCTTATTCCTTCCCCTCCTTATAGTATATATAAGCTAGAGGGGCTTTAAGCTAATAAATTAAAAAAGCTATAATAATAATAATTATAAATAATAATAATATTTAGCCTTCTTTTTTTATATATTATTTAAGGCCTATTTAATATATATTTAATCTATTTATAATTAATTATTATTTAAATAAAAGGGGCTAAAGTAGGGGGCTAGGGCAGGGGGGAGGAGAGAGCATAAAGGTTATTTTAATAAAGAAAAGGAAGGAAGGGAAAGGGAAAGGAGGGAAAAGAGAAAAGGCAATAATAGTAATTATAGCTCGATTTTTATACTTTAAGGCTTATAGGGTCTTACCTTACCTTAATTGCAGCTCCTACTTATCCCTAAACTAGCTAGATTAATGCAAATACCTATAGGGCTATTACTATTACCTTTAGGGCCCTTAGCTCTATGCTCTCCTTACCCTTTTTACCTCTTATTAATTATGCTTATTAGGGGAGATTAAGCCTCTATTATTATAGCAGCTTAGGGAGCTTATGCCTATTATTAATAAGCTTATATAGTATTCTAGTTTTACTTATTGCCTTTATTTTAATAATTATACCCTTTCCTATTTTATTCCCCCTTTTATTATTATTAGTATTATTATTATTATTACTATTATTATTATTATTATTATTATAATTATTATTATTTTAATTTATTTTTTAATTTAATTATATAAACTCCTTTATTAATATATTAATTACTATTATAGCCTTTATTTAGCTTAATAAATTAAGGGTATTACCTAATAAGCTTATATATTTTAAACCTTCTTTTTAATTGCCTTATAATAATATTTATATTTTACTATAAAAATAATACTTTTTCCTCCTTATTTAGCTACTATTATTATTAGCACTAATAATAATAATAATCATAGGGGTAAGGAGTAAGCCTTTCTTACCTAGCTTAATACTAACCTTACTTAAGCTAATAAGAATATAGCTAAAGAGGCAGCTTAAGTCTAGGGCTTTAGTAATTATAAGTCTACTATAATTTTATAGCTTACCTAAACTAGCATTAAGCCCTATATTTATAGCCTCTTTAAGCTAGAGATACTAATAGCTATTAGCTTACTAAAGATAATTAAGGTAAAGCCTAAACTATTTACTATACTTAAGGCTATTAATAATACCTTTACTTTTATTTATAATTAGTGCTTTAAAAGGCCTAATTACTACCTTATTTAGCCCTAATAATTTACCCTTAATTATTTTTATATAGCTATTATTAGCTAGGCCTATAGCTTTAATTTAAGGAAAGATATTAAATTAATAGTAATCTATATATAAACTTAAAAATAAATACTAGCTTATATTTATTATATAGCCTATTATTTAAATTATAATTAATATTACTTTTTTGCCTATAATAATAATAAAGCTTTTATTATAATAGGGAAATAGGCCCTCTTGCCCTTATTACTATTACTATTGCCCCCCTCCTTTAGGGCTTATTATTATTATTATTATTATTATTACTATTATTTAAGTTTTCTCTCCTTTTCTTCCTCCTCCTCCTCCTCCTCCTCCTCCTCCTCTTCCCCCTTACCTTACTATAGCTTTCCTGCCCTTACCCCTTTTAGCCCTAAAAAGAAAAAAATAAAATAATAATACTTAAAAAGAATTTATATTATTTTAAAAAATATTATTAAATAGATTATAATTTAAATTATAATTTAAATTTAAATTAAAAAATATATTTAAATTAAATATTAATAATAAGCCTTATAATAAATTATATTAGATTTATTCTTTATTTTTATTTATTAGCTTTTTAACTAAAAATATTATTAATTATTTATTATTAGCTTTATTATTATATTAAATTTATAATTATTAATTTAAAATTAAAAACTAATTTATAATTATAATAATAGCCTCTTAATTTTAATTTAAATTATTTAATTAATTATTTTTATTATTAGAATTTATAAAAATAATATTAATTATTATTTTTCCCCTTTTTTTATCCCTTTCTCCCCTTCCCTCTTAATATTAAATATAAATATAAATAAAAATAAAAAGGAAGTAATAGAGGAAGAGGTAATATAAAATTAAGGGAGGTATTATTAATACTAAAGGAGGAAGATTAATTAAAAGGAGAAAATAAAGGTAAAAAAAGGAAATAATTTATTATATTTTATTTATTTTTATAGCTATTATTTCCTTTAATTAAATAAGAAGATTCTATTTAAAAAGATCTTTAATTAATAATTATTATTTTTTATTATTATAAGGATTAATATTAAATTATTATAAAGGCTATAAAATAAAAAATAAAAATTATTTATTTATAATAATATTAACCTTAATATAGCTTAAATTCCTTAATTATTTATTATTAAATTTAATTAGGTTTAATAGCCTTTATATTAGGATTTATTCCTTAAGGTATTAGGCCTTTATATATATAGGCTAATATTCTTTATAATAGTCTTAATAGTAGCTAGAGGGCCCTTAATTAGTTCTTTAGGCACTATTATAATAATATAGCCCTCTTAGAGCTATAGAAAAGCGCCCTTATGCAAATTATTACTACCTTATTATAATTGCAAGCCCTCTTTTTTTATGCGGCTAGTAGTAATAGTAGTAATAGTAATAATAGTAATAGTAATAGTAATAGTATAATAAGGGCTACTATTAGCCCTATTCCCCTAAGGGCTAATTAGAACCTAAAGGCTATTACTTAATATAAGGCTATTATTATTAACTTCCTAAAATAGCTATTAATCCTTATTTATATTAATTTAGGCTAGCCCCTTTATAATAATAAGCTATTATTATTAATTTAGTATAATAGTAAGTAGCTATATAAGCTCTACCTCTAGAATAATATAATTATATTGCATATTACTTATTATAAAAAGCAAAAGTAATTAAATAAATTTAAGAATAATATCCACTTTCTGCCCCTAGGCCTTATAAACCTCTTACTAGATTATTTTATCTATATAGCCCCCTTATAGTAAGCCTTCCTCCACTAGGAGGCCCTATATGCCCTCCTGCCCTTATACCTTTAGTAGGGGCAAGGCTAAATCTGGCTTGCCTAGCGGCTAAGCTAGTCGCTAAAGCAGGCTTATACCTAAACTAGCTGCTTATAGTTATATATTGCTAATTAGTAATAGATAATTATCCTTATTATTAAGGTAAAAGTTATTAATTTAATAAATTATAGCTATTTTAACCTTTATAAAATTAATATAAGCTAAATAGGGAATATTAAAGAGAATAAGAATAATATAGCTAAAAAGCCTAAAATTAATATTTATATTATAGCTATATAATATAATTATAATGCCTTAATATTTAATATAAAATATATTAAAATTTTAAGCTTAAATAGCTTAAATTATAATTATAATAGCTTTAGGGGCATATAAAATAGCCTTATTTAATAAAGCTAATAAGCCTTTAAGATCTAATAAATACTCTTCTAGGTTAATAAGGTCCTTATTAAGGCAGTTAAGCTAATTTAGGTAATAGCTAGTAAGAAGGAAGGGAGAGAATATAAAAGGGGGGGAAGGACTGCAATTAGCTTAGTAACTACTAATTGCCCTAGCTTATAGCCTGGCCTAAAAGGCTAGCAATTTAAGCTAACCTTTAGGCAGCTAGTACTATTATTACTATTATTATAATAATAGTAATAAATATAGACTAATAAGGCCCTATTTATAATAGCTTAAGCCCTCCTTAATAAAAAGGAATTAAATTAAAAATTATTAAAATAAGAATAGGCTATTTTTATTATAATTAGCCCCCTTAAATAAATAATTATAATTATAATTACTAATATTAATAAGAGCTTCCTCTTCTAGCTGCCCTATATACTATTTAGGGCTAAAGTTATAATCCTAATTATATTATTAATTGCCTTATAATAAGACCTTATTTAGTACTTATAAGTATTATAAATTAATTATTATATTTAGTAATTAAGTAAAGGGCTTATAGCCCCCTTAATAATTATCTTTATAAAAATAGCTATAATTATTACTTTTTATAATTATATTTATAGCCTTATTATTTAATATTATTTTAATTAAATTATTATTAATAAGGCCTATTTAATAATTATTACCTCCCCTTATTATTAAGCTATAACTAATTTAGCCCTTATCTATACTATTTATATTTAATTTATCTACTTAATAGCTATTTTACTACTAACCCTTAAAGTAGCTTTCTTTTAGTGTAATTACCTTTAGGGACCCTATTATATTTATAGGCTAACTAATTAATTAAACCTCCTATATATAATTATAATAGCTAATAGCTATTATTACTATTACCTTAACCTTATTTTTATAAAATAAGTAACTATTATTACTAAAAGTATTAAGATTATATTATAATAGATTTTTCTAGTAAATATTATTATTATACTTTATTTTATACTTAAACCTAAATTAAGGCCTAAATTATAGCTAAATAGCTTAAATATATATATTATATAGCTAATTTTAATATAAATATACTAAAAAGGGCTAATATTATTAAAAGCTAGTTAAGCCTAAAGGCTAAAAGTATCTTCCTTATAACTATAAATGCCCTTAAAGCTAGCTTAAATTACCCTATTATCTATTTAATTATTTATATTAATTTCTCTTATTTATTTATTAATTTTATATAAGAATTTAATTATATTAATTAAAATAAGGCCTTAATTACCTTAATTATTTTATAATTAGATTTAGATCTTATTATTAAAGTAGCTATTATTATTATAGCTATTATAGCCTTAATAAAAAGGCCTAAAATATAATAATAGCTGCCCTTATTATTAACCTTAATAATAAGAATACCTCTATAATAAATATAACTACTCTTATTTATTATTTTACTAATTAGGCCTATTATTAAGCCTATTTTAATACCTATTTAAATAGTAATTAAAAAAAGGGCTAAATTAGAGCTATTTTAAATTTCCCTAAAATAGGGCAATTAGTATTAAAGCTATTTATACTTTAAGGCCTATTAACTTATTAAATAAGCTATAATTATAAAGAGGGCAATCTAAATAATATAATATTTTATATTATATATAAATATTAAGAGAAAAAGGGGAATAAATAGTAATTATAATAGTAATAGCTATAGGAGGAGGAGGAAGAGGAGGTAAAGGCAATAAAAGAGGAAATAGGGGAGGGGCTAGAGGGGGCTAGGGCTAAGGGAGTAGAGAAAATAGCTTTTACTAATAGTGCCTTAATCTAATTATAATAGTAGGCCAATCTAGAAGATCTAAGCTATTTCTACTATAGTTTACTTACTATAAAGGGGACTTATATACTCTATTAAGTGCTTAAGGAGGCTAATTAAGGCTATACCTTTAGAGGCTGCTTATAGCGCTTTACTATCTTTAATGCTTACTAGGCAGCTAGGGCAGCTATAGCCCCTAGTGGCTAGATCTATGCCTATATAGCCTGCTTTTTCTGCCTTAATCTATAATTAATTTACTCTTAAGCTAATCTAAATTAAGGCTAGATTAGCTATAAGTTCCCTAATATTATTTTATTTTTCTATTAAGCTAGCTATTATTAATTAAGTAATATTAAATAGCTAGCTAAATAGCTTAAATATTATTTCCTTATTATAAAGGTATTTTTAATTTAATATAAAGAAAAAGAGAAATTTAAAGGGTAATAGGCTATTAAAGTAATTTAGATTATTTTAAATATATTTTTTAAATTAGAAATTATTTAAAATAATATAATTTATAAGTATTTTAATAAATATTAAGGAAAAAAAGGCCTAAATTAGCTTAATAATCTTAAGGCTTTATAAAATATACCCTTTATAATAAGAAATATATAAAAGTACCTTAAGGAGGATTAAAAAAGGGGCCTTAAATTAGCCTTAATAGTCTCCTTATTTCCTTTAGCTAGTAGGGAAAAGGCCTAAAAAAGTAGTAATAAACTGGCCTAATAGTCTTTATACTTCCCTTATTCTTATAGGAGAAGGCCTAAAAAAGTGGCAATAAATTAGCCTAATAATCTTTATATTTCCCTTATTCTTATGGGAGAAGGCCTAAAGAAGTAGCTAGGAAGGGGCCCCTAAATTAGCTTAATAATCTTAAAACTTTATAGGATATGCCCTAAAAAAGGGGCCCTAAATTAGCCCTATAATCTCCTAATTTCCCCTATTTAGTAAAGAGAAGGCCTAAAGAAGTAATAGCAAATTAGCCTAATAATTTTAATATTTTCTTTATTTAGTAAGGAGAAAGCTTAAAAAAGCAGCTAAAAAGGGGCCCTAAATTAATTTAATAATCTTAATATTTCCTTTATTATTAAAGAAAAAGGTCTAAAAGAAATAGCCTTAAAGTAGCTTAATAATATTAATATTATTTTTATTATTAAGAAGGGAGAAGGCCTAAAGAAAGGGCTTTAAAGTAGCTCTTATTTATCTTAATATTTCTATTAATATTAAAGGAGAAGATTATAATATTAAAAAGATATTATCCTACCCCTAATAAAGCGCTTTAATAAATATTAAAAAGAAGAATTAATAAAATAATATTAATACCTTCTTTATTCTTATAGGAGAAGGCCTAAAAAAGCAGCTAGAAAGGGGCCCCTAAATTAGCTTAATAATCTTAAAGCTTTATAAAATATGCCCTAAAGAAAGGGCCCTAAATTAGCCCTATAATTTCCTAACTTTCTCTATTTAATAGGAAGAAGGCCTAAAGAAATAGCAATAAATTAGCCTAATAGTTTTAATACTTCCCCTATTTAATAGGGAGAAGGCCTAAAAAAGCGGCTAAAAAGGGGCTCTAAATTAGCTTAATAATCTTAATATCTTCTTTATTATTAAAGAAAAAGGCCTAAAAAAAGTAGCCCTAAAGTAGCTTAATAATATTAATATTATCTTTATTATTAAGAAGGGAGAAAGCCTAAAGAAATAACTTTAAATTATTTAAATAATTTTAATATTTTCTATTTTATTTTAAGGAGAGAGCTTAATAAAAAGGCCTTATATTTATATAAATAATTTATAAAATTATAATTCTTTGTATAATTTTTAATATTATAATAAAAATTAAAATAAAAAATATATAAAATAACCTAATAATTATATAAAAGAAATCTTTTTATATTTTTTTATAATTTTCTTTAAATTAAATATATATAATTAATATAAATTTATTAAATAAAATCTAAAATAAAATATAAAATATTTAAATTATAATCTATTTTATAGCTTATTTTCTATTAGGCCTATTATAAAAAGGCCTCCCCCCCCCGAGCTACCCTAAAGCTCGACTTTAATTAGGCCTTGCTCGCGCTAGTAATATTAGGGGCAAGTAAGGGGTAGCTTATTTAACTCCTAGCAGTAAGCTCTATCTATAGGCATAATTTCCAAAAAATGCATATAAAATAGTTTAGCTATTTAATAATTATAAATCGATTTTTTTATTTTTATATATAAATAAATTTTATAGAATATAAAAAGTAGCTTATAAGCCTGCCTTAATATATAACTAATTAAAAGGCCCTTAATAGGTATATAAGGGGGGGGCTAAAGGGGCCCATAAGGAAACTAAACCCCCCCCCTTAGTTAATATACCTTATCTTTATAGTAACTACTATATACCCTTTTAAATAAGCTTATAAGCATTTATCTTATTAATAGGGAAAATATAGTAATTATATAGCCTATTAAGCCACTTAAATAGTATTCTAAGTTTAGGGCTTAGGGGTGGGGCTCCCTATTAAGCCCTTAGGGGCTTACCTACTAGAATATAAATACTATAATAGCTAAAGCTCTAGAGTAAAGCGCTTTATTAGGGTTAGCCCTAAACCCCCCTTTAGGGGGGGGCTAAAAGATAACCTTAATATAACAGTCCGGTTCAATTCCTAATATAGAAATCTAAAAAGGGTCGTTCTAGGTTTTATTAGTAGAGAGATTAGGGCATTAAAGGCAATTAAATAATAAAAGAGTAAATAAATATTATATTACTTAATAGTTAATTACTAGAAGTGCTAAAGGTAATTAAGGCAAGTAGCTATAGGTCTCTTAAGTAGTTAATATAAAGTAGTTATATTAAAAGCTAAAGTAGCTTAAGGGCTTCCTCCTATCTATTAATAATAAATATTTTAAATAGTATTTATAATATTAAAGTTTATTAAGGGTTACTAAATAATCTAGAATAAACCCTCTTCCTAATTTATTAGGGTTTATAAGGTAAATTAAAATAAACCTTTTATAATTAATATATTATATAAGTAAAGGTATATAATATATATTAGTCCTAATATAAGCTATAATATAATATCTCCCCTCTATTAATCTTATCCCTAAGGCCTTAAAGTTAATCTTATTTAATTCTTTTATAATTAATTAAATTTATTCTTTTAATTATTTTATATTATATTTTACTAATTATTATATTAGGTTGCATTTCTAAATCTAAATCTAAGCATTTTAATCTTATTATATATATTAATTCTAAGGGTATTAATATTATGCCTTATTTATACTATTTTAAGAATAAATAGGTATACTAAATAGTTAAAAAATCGTCTTACTATTAAGCATGTATTAAATGCAATTATTCTTATAATAGTAATAGTATTGCTACTTTTTATAAGCTCCCTTCCTTTTATTTCTATCCCTTTTTTTCTTAATTTTATAATTTCGCAAAATATTATTTAATAGAAAAAAATAGAATCTAATATTAAGAGAATTAAGGTAAAGTTATAAGAGGTTTTATTTAAATTAAACTATTTACGTAAATAGCATAAATTATTAAAGTCTTATAGTAGTAATTTATTTATTTAAGGGATAATTAAATTAAATAAGGAAAATAGTATTTATTCCTAAGAGGGGGCTCTACTAGATAAATAGCAGTCTATTAGGGCTGCGCAGTCCCTAGGCACTATAGGTATTATTAATTAAAATTCTTTAGAGGGTTTTAATATTTTTATTTTTAATCTTATTACTATTAGTAGAAATTCTTTAGAAGGTACTATATATAGGTAAGGTATTCTAATAGTTCCTATATATTTTTATTATTTCTATAGCCTTTTTATTTAATTAGGTATTTAATAGAGCTATCTTCTTTTCTTATATTAAGAATCTCTTTTACTTTATATTCCTTAAGGGCTTCCACTTTTATATTCTAGTCTTTATTAATTTTAACTATAATAATATCTTTTATTAATTTGAATAAGGAAATATAAAAGATTAGATAGATCCTAACCTTTAGGGGTAGGTCTAATTTATAGTTATTTTCTGAGATTTTTTTAAGGATCTTATAGGGGCTAATATATTTAAAATTAAGCTTTTTATTAGGTCGCTTTATATTAATATTCTTTATTATAAGGAATATTATATCTCCCTTTAAGAAGGTTAGTCCTTTTAACCTCTTTTAATTATAATATTATTTATGCTAATTCTATATAAAAGAAAGTTTAATATATAGCTCTTTATATAAATTCTTAA